>OX578149.1:66184106-66706606 GCA_951213105.1 Amaurobius ferox
CAAAAGACAATAGCATGCTAAACTTGGAATTTTTAGCTACTCCTGTTCTCGAGTTATTCATCAAACACGATCGCATTCCTAAGACGGACTCAAGACGGGCTAGCCCGCTGAGGTTCAAATTATAAATTATGATAAACCCCAAAAGAAATTGATATACTAAATTTAGATTTTTTAGCTGCTCCGATTTACGAGTTATTCTTGAAGAATGAGTACATTATCACTATGTTGGGCCCAAGACCGCCGAGTCTGATAAAATCCAAAAGAAAATCCAAAAGAGAATTCAAAATCCAAAGAAATAAAATATACCCTAAAAAACAATGATATACTAAATTTAGATATTCTAGCTGCTACAGTTTTGGAGTTATTCTTAAAAAACGAGTACATTCTTTTTGTTGGGACCGGGACGAGCTAGCCCGATCACGTTTTAAATCCAATGAACTTAAACATACCGCAAATGACAACGACATTCTAAACTTGAAATTTTTTGATACTCCGGTTTTAGAGTTATTCCACCAAAAAAGTGAATTTCTAAAACGGGCCCAAAACGGGTTGGCCCGATACGGTTCAAAAACAAAGGAATTAAAATAATCCCCAAAAGATAAGTATGTACTAAATTTATATTTTCTAGTTACCCCGATTTTCCAGGTATTCTAAAAAACGAGTCCATTTCTATGTTGGGCCCAGGACGGACTACCCCGATAAAGTTCAAATCCGAAGAAACTTGGATATACCCCAAAAGCCAAAGACATGTTAAATTTGGAATTTTTAGCTACTTCAGTTCTCGAGTTATTTTTCAAAAACGAATACATTCTTCAGCGGATCCAAGACGGGCTAGCCCTACGAGGTTCAAAATCTAAATTAAAATCCATCCAAATGGAAAACTAAATTTACATTTTTTAGCTACTCCAATTGATCGAGTTATTTTTTAAAAGCGAGTAAATTTCTATGACGGGCCCAAGAAGGGCTAATCCGATACGGTTTGAAATGCGATGAAATGTAATATACCCCAAAGAAAAATGACATATTAAATTTATACATTCTAGATGCTCCGAATTTTTAGTTATTCTCAAAAAGCGATATATTCCTTTTGTTGGGCTCAGGACAGACTAGCCCGATAAGATTTTTTATCCAAAGAGTTAAAATATACAGCAAATGGCTAGGATATTCTAAACTTCGAATTTTTAGATACACCTGTTCTTAAGTTATACTGCAGAAACGGGCGAGTTTCTAAAGCCCCTATCACATTCAACAACTTTTCCGGCAATTTTTCGGACAACCAACTTTTCGAACAATTTTTACGCCGAGTTGGGGGAAAACTCGGGTGAAATAAGGTCAAAAAATTGGGACAACTTTATCTGACAGGTATAGAAAAAGTTGTTCATTTGGGACAATTTTTTACCAACCAGCCAATCACAGATGAGTAGCGAAGGAATCACGTGTGTAGAAAGGTTGGCGCAGATTCTACTACATTCTGGTTTGGCGTGAAATCCTCGCGCAAGATTGAATCTGTGGAGCGCGAACAGATAGAATATAATAACAGATAGATTATATTGATATAATAACCAGGCAGCGCGAAGTATTATTTTAGTTTAGATTTAGAATTTTGTTAAGTATTTATAATATTTCTGTGTCATAAAGGTGGATGTCAATGGAAGTCGTCTCGAAGTCAAAAAAAAGTAGTCATGTGAGATGGAAATGGAGTTAATTGAATCAATACGTGAAAAATCATTTTTGTGGAATCTAAAAGATCCACTGTATTTAAAAAAGAATTTGAAGAACCATGCGTACGAGAAAATATCATCTTTACGAACCATCTCTTCCAAAGCGATTTTATATACATGAAATATTATATAATAAATATTAAGATATTATTACTAATATAATCTCTTTGGTCTCTTCTGATTAAAATTTATATTTGCCAGTGGCTTGCTAGTTTACAGTATAGATGCGTTTCAGAAAATCCGCCTTTCTGTGAATTTAATCAAGAGCGCACGCGAGTTTGCTTTGGCGATATATACATATTTCATCAGTTTTCTGAATGTGAAGTTTTGGCTTGGGTGGTAGAGAATCAGATCAGCAAACGACTGGGCTCTGGTTCGAATCCAAGCGAATTTTAAATTTTACAAGTGCTGCCATCTGTTGCTAAAATATTCAAATACAGTTTTCCTTTAATAATCTGCAGAATTTTTTTGTTTTAAATTATTTTACTTTCTATATACAAAATAATCTTATATCAGTAAATTATTTTTAAATTTGAATGCTTATAAAAATTTATTTCGAAGTTACTTTGAAAAATATCTTGAAGTATACTTTATACCAGGTATAGATGGAATATATTCTTAAGTAAAAAAGTGCTTGTAAAATTAGCAAATATAAAATGTGCATGTAAAATTAGACAGAAATCATCGAACATCCTTATACGAGTAGTAGTTGTCTTTCGACATGTAATTTTGAACATTTTAGATTAGAATAAAAACAAAAATCAAACTACTTTGAAATTTTAATAATTTAATGCTAACATTTGAAGACTTTTTTTATTATTTTAAACGCACATAGACAATTAGAAATTTACAATACATTTGAAAATCATTTACTTTTCATAAAAAAAATAAGTTTGTATATAAATATGAAAAGTTAACTCTTTTAAATTTGAATGCTTATAAAAATTTATTTCGAAGTTACTTTGAAAAACATCTTGAAGTATACTTTATACCAGCTATAGATGGAATGTACATTTAAATCTATTTTAAAATATAATTACTAAATAAATATAAATGTAGATAAAATAATTTTTAAAAGTTTACTTTAATGAGAAATATTTTAAACTTTACAAACGAGCAAAGAACATCTTCGGATATTTAAAATAGATACGTCTTTGAAAACCTTTGAAATCAAGTATAAAATGGTAATGAACTTAAATTTGTTGAAGACATAATATTTTAATAACGGCATTCCTGAATTTAAATACTTTTTACGTTTTCTTTTTCTTTGTTTCATTTCAGTCAATATCGGCAATATCGCTTTTTAAACTAATTTTGTATCTTAAAATAGAGTCAATATTTTTCACCAAATATTTATTTGCGTTTTATACGGATGTGTGACAAATCCAAATATTTTTTAATGTTCATTCAACTGTTTAAGCTTCTGATATCTGAAGTAATCCATATAAAAAAGAGCAAATCAAAAATTTACAATAGATTTTGTCCACATCCTTCTCGGTTTACTTTGTTTCTTCTTCTTAAGCAGGAATAATCCTAGCGTAATTATGCCAAGGCATATTTGATTTTTCCCTACAGCTGATAGCAATTTAGTCATAATTACAAAGTAATAAAGGTTACAAAAGGAAGTACTAAGTAAAAGTTTTGTTTTACTGCCGAAGTCGAAGCGAGAACGCGCTGCCTGCCGAAAAGTACATGTACAAATGTATAGTTGTCGCCAAAAGGCGATAAACATACCGCCATAGTTTTGTCATTTAGCACAACTTCTTCAAACTGTCAATAACCCTATCGCCAACTTTTTCGCGGAAAAATTGGGGGAAAAGTTGTCCGAAATAGTTGGTTGTTCCAAAAGTTGTTGAGTGTGATAGGGGCTTAAGACGGACTAACCGGATACGGTTGAAAATTGAAAGAATTAAAATACATCCCAAAAGAAAACGATATATAAATTTAGATTTCCAACATTCTCTGATTTTCGAGTTATTTTCTAAAACCAGGTAAAGTCCTATGGCGGGCCCAGGACGGGCTAGCCCGATAAGCTTCAAAATCGAAAAAACTTAAATGTACCACAATGAGAAACGTCAGAATGAATTTCACGTTAGTGTGATAAATGAACCTGATTATTTTGGACCTGAAAGGTTTGAACGAACACCAGATCTAGTTAAATAAAATTTTAAAAATACGAATAAATCCCTATCTCAATCTCTCTGAAAATCAAATGACTTTTTGTGTATACCACTTATAATAATCACACCCAATTTCACACAAATTCTTCAGTTATTTCGAAAGATATCAGTCATTTCATTTGCAATAAATTCCCATTAGTTTCAATGTTAACTCCTCCGTTTTTAACCGCTTATTCGAGACCATCGCCGTCTGGCGAACGCAGCTTTTCAGGCACATCTCCCAGCACTGAGAGGTATAGGCGATCGGCACACTATTAGTTCAAGACACTGTACTGTACCTAGAGATTGGAGATTAAAGGCGCTTGGTGCTCTGTTCTGGACGAAACTCTATGAGATGTATGTATAATGTGTCTTAATAACTAATTCTGCCATAAATAATTAAGTAAAATGATAATGAGCAATTATCTGTAACACTAAATGTAAAAACACTTGCATGTGGCATATAAAAGATAGCATATCTGCTTAAAGGTGAATCAAACTGACACTACCGGCCATCTAAATTGCTGCTCATGTCCCAGGACGAGTCAGATGTTCTGGGCTTTCAACACACTGACACTAGTAAAAACTGCCATGAAGTGCCTCATACAGAGTTCTAAATTTATATTTGATTAATAACTTCAAAGAAATCAATCATATGTGAAATATGTCACAATGTGTTTATCCTATATATCAGGCTTCCGGAAATCGCCCGTCCTCCCGTCCTGGACGAGTTAAAATTCGGGGAGGACGACCAATTTTTTGAAGTTGCCGTCCTCTCGGACGACCTTGAAATTCCGTGTAAAAAAAACAAAACTGGTCATCATCGTCAAATTATAGTGAACACCGTCTTTTCCCTTGCCATAAACTCTCTGAATGAAAATTGAAATATATCCTGATAAAATACTCCCCCCCCCCCCCCCACACTTAAGAATAAACTTAGAGGGTATGCATTATCAACGCCTTCTTTCTAAGAGAGCTGCCAGGTCTGCATCGTAACCATCTTGGACTGCAAGGCGCTAATTACTTTCCCTCCCCTCATCCTCCACGCAGCGAATCCGATGACGCAATTAAACATGTCAGAGGATAGCGTGCTCAAGATGGAAGTCACATGCTCCGTTCTCTTTTTAGAGGTCTGCAGGTGAAAGCCCCAGGCCGTCCGGCTCGTCCAGAGGACTTAGAGCATCAAAGAGGTCTGCATGTGTCGAAATTTCAGATAACATACAGACAATAATACCCGGCTCAAGCCGAAGAAATTTATAAATGTAGAACGAACGATCTTGGCTTAGCCCGAAACTATTTTTATTCAAATGTGTTAAAAGTATGAATTTGTAAAATTTTTGTACGAAGAATTAAGATAAAGTTTGCTGTCTTAAACATATGTTTACATAGCTGAAATACACCCAATAATTTCATGTATTCAATTAAAATTCATTGAAAAATTTTTCAAAATAAATATGTTCGGTCCGAACTTTTTAAAAATCAGACTCAGCTCAGCCTGACACAGCGTTAGAAAACTCAAGCCCAGCCCGGGCCTAAGCCCAAGTCAGTGCAGAGCGCTATCCCCCTTTACCCCTCCCCAAGCTATAAAATTTCCATTTGCTGTAAAATACAGGAGTATGTGACAAGTTTGGGTTTTTGAAATGGATGCTTTCGGTTTCAGCCAGAAGTATTTCTTTTCCCTCCCCACTTTATTTTTAACTTTAAAACTAATATGTTTACAATCGGATTCATTCATGGCATTTGTTCCAGTTGTCTGACAACTGAAGTTAAGCTATGAAACATCTATTCAGTCAAAGAAGATTCAAATCAATCCTATTCCCTAGAGTGTCAATGAGGTTTAAACTGATTAAGGATAAGAGGATTTATAGGATTATTTACCACTACTTGAAGGTAATAAACATTGGAAAGAAGGGAGATTCCTTTCATGCCCCACCTCTCTGCACCCACCCATAGATCGGAATTCTGCGGGGTCCGGCCCATTATCGGAGACTTGGCGAGGCGGTGGGGGTGGGGTATGAGTATGCAGTTATACTTCCTGGCGAGGGATCAGGTTACAGGAGTCTTCGTAGTTCATAGTTTTGATGCGCCTGGTATAATTTACGTCTTTATTTGACATTATTCATTTACAATTAGGAACAACGTGCGCTAGTTGTATCTCTATATATACGTAAAAATGAAGAGTGCTACCTTGTTTTCATATTTTAGTTCAAGTCAGGATCCTAAAAAATCAAAAACTGGTGAAAATAATGTCCCAGAGAATGTCACAAATAATCAGAATGTCAAAGAGGATTCAACAATGGATTGTTTTACGACTTATGATAACTCAAAACGAAAACGTGTGTTTCTGAATAAATGGAAAGAAGAATTCCCTTGGGTGTGTTACAATACAGATGCCCAGAAAATGTACTGTTTATGGTGTACTGAATTTCCTAATGCAGCTGATAAAAACAGTCCTTTGATTAAAGGAGCCGGAAGTTCAGGTCAAGGCTTCCGCAAAGAGACTCTACAAGCACATGATAAAAGCAAATGCCATATAAAATGTACTGAGGCAAAAAAAGCAAATGAGAACCCTCAAAATGCTCCTATGGCAATAGTTATTCGGAAACTAAACCAAGGCAAATTAGAGGAATTGCGAAAGCTCTTTAATAGTGCATATTTTTTGGTAACAGAAAATTTAGCATTTAATAAATTTAAAGCTCTCTGTCAATTACAAGCAAAGAATGGAATTAACTTAGGAGAAAATTATTTAACATATGATGCATGCAAAGAATTTATATTTTCTATAGCTCATGTGATACAGAATAATGTGGCTAAAGAAATACAGCAGTCTCGTTTTCTCTGTATTTTGGCTGACGGTTCTGCTGATAAGAGCGCTACTGAACAAGAAGCTATTTATGTACGATATGTAAGAAATGGACTGCCCACTACAAAATTAGCCTCTTTAGTTGCTGTAGAGGATGCTAGTAGCTCTGGTATCCATGCCAGTATTTTGGCCGGCTTATTGGAACTTGAAGTTTCAGAAGAAATTTTAACACAAAAATTAGTGAGCTTAAATTTGGATGGAGCAGCATCTAACATGGGGTCATATAACAGCGTAAAATCCTTAATGAAAGCAAAATATCCTGAAATATTAGTAATTCATTGCATCAATCATAATTTAGAACTGGCAATTATGGACTCTAAAAAGAATGATCCATACATGTTAAAATTCGAAAACACATTGAAACAATTATTCTCTTTTTATCATTTCTCACCCAAACGACAAAGAGAACTAGAAAACGTGGCTGATACATTAGAAAGCCATCTTCTTAAATTTGGTGGTTTACAACGCATCAGGTGGATTGCGAGCCAGAGCAGAGCTTTAAAATCGCTTGCAAATAACTTTGAGGCCACGCTTGTACATTTGGAACATATTATCCAACGGGGAAATGCCGAGGAATCTGCCACAGCGAAAGGGCTATTGAAAACAATAAAAAGCAGAAAATTTAAAGAGTTTCTGTTATTTTTAATGGACCTCTTGTCTGTTCTATCTGAGATGTCAGAATCGTTTCAAGCAGAACAATATCTTCTTATTGATGCAGTAAATAAAATTAAAATTTCTACAATGAAAATAAAAAATCTAAAACACCAGGAAGGTTATAACCAAAGAAAATATAAAAAACTACTTGATGAAGATGGTATTGTTTCTCAGCAACTGAGCAAAAATCTGCGGCAGAGTATGAAAGAGTCTGACATAAAAGAACTAAAGGAAAACCTTATAGATAGAACAATAATATTTTTGGAAAGAAGATTCAAATCTTTCTATGAACCTCCCTTGAGCCTTTTTAGTATTTTTGATTTCACTGAATGGCCAGAAGAAACAGAAGTGCTGCTTGAGTTTAAAAATCAAGAGATTGAACTTATTTGTAATCATTTTAAAAAACTTTTTACTGACGATCAAATAGAAGCCATTTCTCAGGAATGGCAGAATTTTAAATTAAAAGTTCAGAATATTGTAAAATGTCAGAAAGACAAACATTCGCTTATTGATGTTTATAAGTCTTTATTAAATTCAAATACTGATTTTAAAAATGTTCTTCAAGTTGTGGAACTCATGATGACCCTTTCTTCCAGTACAGCTGCTGTAGAAAGGGGATTTTCGACTATGAACATTCAAAAAAACTCTTTACGTTCAAAAATTAAGCAAGATGTTTTAAAAGCAATAATGCAGATCACTGTAAATGGTAATAGTGTAGATCAATTTGATGCTACACCAGCCATCGATCACTGGTTAAATGTAGGGCCTGGCACTCGCCATAAGACAAACAAGAGTTAAAATAAAGCATTTCTTCTAATATTGTTTTGTTTTAATATTCGTCTATATACATATAAAAATACAGTTGGTTCTAATTTATTACTGTTGTGTGATTAGATGTATTTAGGCACATATATTAATAACCATAATGTAAAAAAAAATTATTTGGAGGACGAGTAAAAATTTTCGAGGACGGGTAAAAAATCTCATTAGCCGTCCTCATGGACAAGCTAGATTTTACAGATTTCCCGAAGCCTGCTATATATACTCCTCTGTTTATCCTATATATATATATGAAGGGAAATTATTGAACATTTTGTAATAAGAAAATAATACTTTTGATCAGCATTCCTTTCTTATCCATAAGCAAGATCCATTTGCATGTGATTTCAATGTAAATATCATTTCAACAATAAAAAAAAATGTAGTTGAAAGTTAACTTCTATGTACTCCAGATAAACAATTTCTGGAAAATGCCAGAAATTATTTTTGTAGAAGAATGTTTTAAAGGTCATACAGTTTTACACACTCGGGAAAATCCATATATTTGTGACTTATGCCCCAATTTAGATTGACATTTGCTCACATATGCTGTCAAGAAATAATTTTCATGTAAAATATGACAGAAATTATTTGCTAATAATAGTTGTTTAGTTCAATATTTGCAAGCATAAACTTGTAAAAATCCATTTGTATGTGGAATATTTCGGAAAACATTTATTCGGAAGATGCATTCAAATCGGCATTTGTTTATACATAATAGTGAAAAACCATTTATATGTGAAATATGCCAGAAATCTTTTGCACAAAAAACAAATTTAAATGAACATATGCATACCCATGCTTGTGAGAAACAATTTGTATGTAAAATATGCCAGAAATTATTTGCTCATAATAGAGATTTAATTCAACATTTTAAAGTACATAATGGTAAAAAACCATTTTTATGTGAAATATGTCAGAAAACATTTGTTTGGAAAATTAATTTAAATAGACATTTGCTTACACATACTGGTGAGAAACCATATGTATGTGAAATATGTCAGAAAACATTTGGTCTCAAACACACTTTAGATCAACATTTATGTACACATACTGGTGAGAAACCATATGTATGTGAAATATGCCAGAAAGCATTTGTTTTTAAACGTAATTTAATAGCACATTTGCATACACATGCTGATAAGAAACCATTGGTATGTGAAATATGTCTGAAAGCATTTGCTCGCAAATGCAACTTAGATCAACATTTAACTATGCATACTGGTGAGAAACCATATGTATGTGAAATGTGTCAGAAAGCATTTGGTGTTAAACAAAGGTTAGATCAACATTTATTTACACATACTGGTGAGAAGCCATATGTATGTGAATTGTGCCAAAAACCATTTGCTTCTAAAAGTAATTTAAATGAACATTTGCATACACATGCTGATAAGAAACCATTTGTATGTGAAATATGTCTGAGAGCGTTTGGTCGCAAACGTAACTTAGATCAACATTTAACTACACATACTGGTGAGAAACCATATGTATGTGAATTATGTCCAAAATCGTATGTTACTAAAAATGCTTTAGAGGAACATGTACTTGTACATACTGGTGAGAAACCATTTGTATGTGAAATATGTCAGAAAGCATTTGGTCACAAACGTACTTTAGTTCGACATTTAATTACACATACTGGTGAGAAACCATATGTATGTGAAATATGTCAGAAAGCATTTGCTCTCAAACGCAGTTTAGGTAGGCATTTGATTACACATACTAGTGAGAAACCATTTGTGTGTGAAATATGTCAGAAAGCATTTGTTCACAAATGCAGTTTAGTTCGACATTTGCTTACCCATACTGGCGAGAAACCATTTGTATGTGATATATGTCAGAAAGCATTTGGTCATAAATGCTATTTAAGTCAGCATTTGCTTACACATGCTGATAAACCATATGTATGTGAAATATGTCTGAAAGCATTTGGTCGCAAACACAACTTAGATCAACATTTAACTACACATACTGGTGAAAAACCATATGTATGTGAAATATGCCAAAAATTATTTGTTTCTAAACAAGGATTAAATGCGCATTTGCTTGCACATACTGGTGAGAAATCATTTGCGTGTAAAATATGTCAGAAAGCATTTGCTCGTAAATACTATTTAGATTCACATTTGCTTACACATACTGGTGAGAAACCATTTGTGTGTGAAATATGTCAGAAAGCATTTTTTCACAAATGCAGTTTAAATCGACATTTGTTTATCCATACTGGCGAGAAACCATTTGTATGTAAAATGTGACAATTCTTCAGATAATTTATATCTACATACTGATGAAAACTATGTGGTGAAATATTTCAGAAAGCCTTCATGCAGAAAGTAAAATTAAATCAACATTTGCATATACATACTGTAAATGCTTGCTTATACCTACTTGTTTATACTTACATGAAGAATATGTTTTCAATTTTTTTTGCCGTATCCCTAACCATAATTTTTGTTTGGAAACATTTAACCTTCTGTTGCTGTTTAGGATCATTTTATTGATTTAGGAAATATGTGTATTTAAGAATAAAATATTTAGGAAATAAACTATAAACCTTATTCTCTGAAATCCTGCTTTCTTGGAAGGCTAAAGGGAGGTATGATATATTTGAATGTATATTATGTAGAATAAAAAAACAATGTTATATTTTATAAAGCTACAGTTACATTTTGTAATCAGCTAAAAATGCAGATTGTTACTTTACTTAAAGGTGGAATTTTTATTGTCATTAAACTTCATTTTTGTCATCCATACATATAAAATAACCAGAAATTAGTTTATTTTAAATCTTGTATTTATTTATTTCAAAGTGCAAGTGTGTGTATTATGTATATTTTTTACAGAGGCACAGATTGCTAACTATTATAGTTTAACTATTATAGTCTAAGCTCAAGATCTGAAGGACGGGGCAGAGCAGTGCCCAGGAGAGGATGTGATCCTCCTTTTAAACTTTTACCAAAGAGAAAAAGAATAAGGAAAAGGTGTTTCATAAAATGTATAGAATTTAAATCTAAGTTGTGCTTGGGGGGAAGGGGGGGCAATGACCAAAGTCGTGCCCATCCCCAAGTCTCCAGAAAAGAAGAGACTGGGGCCCATTCTTCTCTGCCGTAGATTCTCTGCCAAGTATGGTAGTTCGGCTATCTCTATGACGTCATGAATCGGGGATAATTTTTTGTGTATTGTCGCCAATGCAGCGATATCGGGACAAATACGATCACTCTCTGAATACATGCAATGTAAATGGTACTGATTTTACTGATGATTATATAGTAGCTGGATGACTTTTTTTTAGCTTTATGATGATGATATATTTAAAACCACGTACTGATTGCTTGATTGAGTTTCATTTAGACATATTGATAAGATATTAATTATCAATATTGATTGATGTTGAACGATTGATTGACATTGAAATATTGATCGAGCAAAGATAATGTTATAGATCATTAAATTCTTCTGTTATAATTAATATCGGATATAATTAATAACAGTTAAACGAAAAGCTTGATAGATTATAAATATTGGGTAATGCTACAGGATTTTGAACTATTATTTTAAAATATCATCAAGGTTCATATACGTAGCCAGAATTTCAGAGTGTGGGGGGGGGGGGGGGGGGGTTAACGAACGATCAAATTAGGGGAACTTTGAAGGAAAACTTGAGACAAATATGGATATTGAAATATACTCGTATGTTTCAAGAATGGGTGGAGTGGAGATGACTCCCAATCTTCACTGCTTATGCTAATGGTATGGCTTGAATGAACTCAGTTATAATTAATATTTTGGACTGGTATCAAAATACCATGGGTTGAACAGAAAGCTTGGTAGATTATAAATATGGGGTAATGCTATAGGATTTTAAACTATTATCTTAAAATATCATCAAGGTTCATATACGTAGCCAGGATTTCAGAGGAGGAGGGGGATGTTAACGATCGAATTGAGGGAACTTTGAAGGAAAACTTGAGATAAATATGGATATTGAAATATACTCATATGTTTCAACAATGGGTGGAGTGGAGATGACTCCCAATCTTCACTGCTTACGCTAATGGTATGGCTTGAACGAACTTGGTTATAATTTATATTTTGGATTGGTATCAAAATACCATGGGTTGAACGGAAAGCTTGGTAGATTATAAATATGGGATAATATTATAGGATTGATTTTAAATTTCCATATTATTTTAAAAAGTCATTTTTTCTTAATGACTCAAGAAAAATGTATAATTTTGCTCATAAATAATTTCATTAGACTACTGTTCCCACTGACGCCGGTGGCAATAATTATCTGCGATACTGTCATAACAAACTGAATCAGCTTTTTAATAAAGGACATTGAGAACGATAATGCACATGAAAAATAATAAAGGCTTGTGATTTAGCTACACTTGAAACCATATAGAATGAATTGATTGCGTATAAATTAAAATAGATGACTCGAAACTAAAAGGAATTCTTTGTAAAGAATTTGCATATAGTAACGGATTTGCTGTCTCAGCAATGACATGTCATTCTGTATTTTTTAACAAATTAAAGAATTTTGGCACTATTCAGTGACCACAACTGCTCACTTAGTCCACTAAAACTCATTTCTTCAATTATGTCTATGTGTCTGCTTGTTTGGCAGGATATCTTTTAAGCAAATTGAATCATCTAAATGAAATTTTGTACAATTATTTCAATGTGTAAAGGTAAAAGGTTTATTTTCAGGGAGATTGCACCAGATAGAAGTCCTCAACTTTTTAGACATGCTATTCTCAAATTGTAAAATATTATAACAAATTAGCTATCTTAAAATACTATATAGTATATATATATACAATATATCTATAAAATACTATAGAAACATTTTTTATGCTAATTTTTATTTAAAAGGGAATGACATTTCTATAGACTCTAATTTCCGTTAGTCTCGTGATATTACACCTATTTTTATTTTCTCATATGTAGTGTTTCACGAAATTTTTTTATTGATTCCAATATATGTTTTAGGACCTTCTGAACACATTTTGAGTAGGGCCCATTTGTCTATCTATGGTCGATTTTTTGGGGTACATGTTAGCTGCCATAAATATTGTGGGTTTTTCTTATTGAGGAAATTCATTTTGATTCAGCCCCATTAGTTGTGCATTTGATGTACACATTCTTACCAATTTTTTTTCTTCATAACCATCCCCGGCTCTGCCCTATGCGGTCAGTAGTGAACTGTGTTTCTTCTTTCAGGACTTTTGGTCTGGAAAGACGAATGAAATTTTAAGGGGGGGGGGGGCAAGTTTTCTATTTGTCCTATATAAATATATCTTAAATGCTGTGTCACATACATAGAAACTGGGTTAACGTAAAATGTCTCCGGAGGTGCGAATACTCATCTCAGGGAGCGGTCTTTGCCCCCCACCCCACCCCCACACACACTGAGGTATGCCTGAAACAAACACTGGTTGTGAAACAGCTAGGAAAAGACGTCAAACACGTTTAGGTTCCATGGTTGGAGAAACCTTTGTGCCTTAAAGTGTCTTTAATTAGACAAGTGATTCATGACTTTCAGAAAAAGGGAGGGTTACTGCTCTACTTTTTCCTTTCTTTGCCAATAGTGTTCCTTTCAGGCCTGAAGGGAAGGCGATTCTTCAGTAGGGAAAAACCATTACATAAAATAAAATAAAAAGTAATAAATATCATTCAATATGTCACTGTCCATATGCAATATTATGCGAGAAATCTGTTAACATCATTCTTGTGGATCTGACACTAAAATAATTTATTTTTAACATTAACTTGCTTAAATTTTAATGTGAATAACATCTATACTTAGCGCATATTAGCTGTGAATAACATCTGTGCTTAGATCTGTGGCGAAAATCGGAGCGTTACGAAAAATGTAAATGCTTTGGACGCGTATACTGCCGAACCCAATAGATAGAAATGTAAATAATTTTTCTTGTTCCAGATTAAAAATATCTAAAAATAATTTCATTAATTTAATATTTTGAACTTGTTTTTTGAAAAAACTTTAAAAAGTTATCTGTCCGAGCGAGGTCTTTTTATATTTTTCTTACTTTCACTTGAAATGTCTTGAAACTATAACAGATAGATATAAAAAATAAAGGACAAAAATATGCATCAGGAAATTGCATCAGAATATGCATATATATATATAATAGTTTGAAAATTCAATGATAGAATAAAGAGAAGTTGCAACTCCAAAAACTCTTAACTTTAAAATATACCTACATAATAAAAAGAAGTATTAAATAGAGAATCATCGATTAAATGGGGAAAAAAAGTGCAAATTTCTAGTCATCAAGCTGAAGATAATCAACAAATATCAATGGAATGGAATATATATATTTGTGTGTGTGTATACACTATTATGAAATAATAATTATTATAATAATAATTCAAAGATTTCTAACGCAATATGCTTGAATTATTAGATTTATTAGAGAAATAATGTAACTGTTACCTGTTTCTTGCTACTTTAGAATGTGCCTATAGATGCATACCTCAAATTTGTAAATTTTATTTGAAATTCGGATATGTTTTAGATGGCGTATCATTGGATATAGCAGACATAGAGAAAAATAATTCATGTCAAAAGTAATAATCTTAGTTACTTTATTATGTTTCAAAAAACATTAAATTGTATCACATCTGGCCATTTCATAAAAAGCAGTCCCGTTTGAGGAGATGTATTTGAACGTCTTTTTGTGCTACGATTGTTGCTTCATGGGTAGGATAATTTCATTTCGACTGCTCTCATCAACGGTATCCGTTTTAGAACAATAAATAATCACATATGCAAATTTTTTCAAAATCGGATTTTAAAAAAATCAATTACCGTTATAATAATCTAATCTATAGTATAGCAGTATGGGAAGTACAACACATGCAATTTTTATCCAACCGAACTAAGCAGTGAACTCGGCCTGTAATACAATTACACAGCTAGCAAACATAGCTAAAAGCAAATTACGTCTAACACAAATATAAGAAACTTAGTTACATAACACTCTCCTTCTATTTATTTAATTCAATATTAAATATCATTCACATCAGTTGTGCGTCACATTTTCGTTGGTGCGATCCCATTGAGGCATTATTTTATTTAGGAGAGTCCAAGACACCCTATGTAAACAAAAATCTGATGTGAGCAGCACATGACTTTTCCTGCAGATTCAAATTCATTTTGTCATTTTGTATTCCATTCCATTATGCATTAAATTAAGTTTAATTGCCGAAAATAATATGGATAATTTTCTGATATTATATCCAATTCGTTTTTTGCTTTCCTTATAAACATAATGTATAAGGAAAGTATTGTGACGGGGTCGAAAATTCGAATTCGAGTTTTCGACGGGAGAGCACGTTTCAAGCATCCCTGATCACGAATCAAACATTTTTAAGGTGATGTCTGTGTGTGTGTGAAAGTATGTGTGTGTGTGTGTCAGTGAGTCTGTGGAGACGATAACTGACGAACGAATGGACCGATTCGAACGAAATTTGGTACAAAAATCACAATCCGTAAACACTAGAAGCCTATTGTTTTTATAAGCAATTGAATGTTCAGAACCCCCCTAAATTTTCGCGTGAAATTTTGAAAAAATCAAAACCGCTTATAAAGTTACGCAAAGAGACATTTCTTATGTAATTTTTCCTTAGAAAACGATTGACATAAACTTCAGAACGCTAGCATGAACCGTTCGCGAGATATTGCACATTTTTCAAACAAATTTATTAAAAAATCCCATAAATTAAAAAAAAAATATTAACTGTTGAGAAACATGTTCACTTTTCACATGTAATATCATGCGATAAATTTGGTGACATCATTCTTGTGGATCTAGCTCATTCCATTCATGAGAAAAGATACGTTGAGTAATACTTTTGTATTTGAACGCCAATAGTCATTTATCTGTTATAAGCATAACTTATTTCTTCGTCCATAACGCTTGGTGAGATTTTGGCGACCAATTTGGCGGAATGTCGCCAACTTGGCGACTTTTTTAAATGTTGCCAAATTAACGAAAATCTCGCCAAATGGATAAAAGTGACGCTCAATCAAAGAAATTGACGACTAATCGTCGAAAATTCAATATCTTGAAAAAAATTTAAGTATCTACTATAAGAAAAACCTATTTTTTTACTGTAAAAGTAGTAAATTCATTGCATTATATAAGGAAAGTCATGTGTTGCCCACATCAGATTTTTTTTTTTTATTATTGCATCTTCGTTTCGTTTGCCAACTTAATTCACTTTAAATTCTTCAGATCCTTGAAATTCCAAAAACTACAATATCTCGAGAACGGTTTATCCTACAGTCATGCGGTCAGATCTATTCTCTTAGTTGTCAAATTTTATATGTAGAACAAGTATTTAATTAATATATTTCATCAATTTAAGTCATTTATTTCAGAGTTTCACTATCTTGCACATGTAGTATTTTATTTTAGATGGAATGTATTAGATTTACGAGTCATTCCGCTAAAAAAAAAAGGTAAATTCTTTTTTTCCGAATCGTATCGAAATCTAACCCTCATCACAGTATCCTACAAGCGACTTATCTACCAAATTTTGTGTAATTTGATCAATTAGTTGGTCAGCTAGAGTGGATACATACAATTTTTGCGGGCCATTTCACAATAAAGGCAGGCTCATTTATTTCGAATCGTACCAAAATCTAATCAGCACCAGGGCCGCCCACAAGTGACTTATCTATCAAATTTTATGAAATTCAGTCCATTAGTTGAGTTAGAGTGGATATATACAATTTTTGCGGGCATTTTGTAAAAGAATGCGGGTTCTTCTTTTTCGAATAGTATTAAAATCTAATCAGCACCAGAGTGTGACCCACAAGTGACTTATCTACCAAACTTTGTTAAATTTGATCAATTAGTTTTTCACTTAGAGTGGATGCAGGCAATTTTTGAGGGCCATTTCGCAAAAAGAGGCAGGTTGTTTTCATCTCGAATTGTGCCCAAAACTAATCAGCCCCAGGGTCACACACAAGTAACTAACCTACCAAATTTTATGAAATTCGGTTCATTAGTTTTTGAGTTAAAGTGGATACATACATTGCACAGATAGACATACACACAGACGTCACGCTAAAAAGTGTTTTCGCTTTCTGGAGGTCCCGAAACATGTAGATCCTTCTAAAACTTGAGTTGCGATTTTCGACATGATTCAATGCTTTCCCTATACATTACCATGTATTGCAGGGAAAGTAAAAATGAATGTTATTAATAGAAAAAAAAATTACATACAATATTTGACAGTTCAAATGAGAAATTTGAGTTTTAAGGCTCTCCATTTTGCGATTTATATTTGAGATCGTTACTCTAAGATCATTTTCAACTTCTAGTTTATCTAACAAGAAAGATGAATCATGCATAAAGCATTGATTATGAAACACTTTCCTACTTCAATGCAATTTTATTTAAACACCTTTAAAATGCGATACATTCCTCGGTAATATTTTTGAAATTATCACAATGCTACATTAATTTATTTATTTGAAAACTTAGAACTTCATCGAAAAAAATGAACTTCATTCAAATGACGGCATTGAAATGTAAATTGCCTGGTTTAAACATCTCTAAAATGCGACACATTCCTCGATAATAGTTTTAAAATTATCATAATACTACAATAATGTATTATATTTGAAAACTTCATCGAAAACAAATGAAATTTATTCAAATAACGTCATCGAAATATAACACGCCTGGCTCTCTATAAAAGCAGCATTTCATTCATTAATATTTTTCCATTCATTTCATTCATCACAATACTATAATAATTTATTTTATTTAAAAACTTAGGACCATGGAGGCACAAGTAATTGAACTCTATGCTTAAAACTTCATGGAAAAAAAATCATTTGCTTCTCTGCGAAAAATCAATGAATGTTTCATTCATATCACCTATATTGCAGACTCCATGAGTTAAATAATTTTGCTTTAAAGAAATGCAGCAATTCTTATACAACTCATTCTATATATTTTGCTGTTTACATTTTCCATTTGTGAAAAGTAGGCTTCATTGTAGAAATAATCAAAGTTGGATGATCATTTAAACTCAAATATTTTGTAATTGCGTTGTTTCAATATGTAGATGCATAGAATTTAAGCAAAATTAAAGCGGTTTTAGGACACAATTATAAACGGACACAACACTAAATTATTAACGGACACAACACTAAATATGAATTAAAAAGAACTTTTAAAATCACGATTTTGACACAAGATGGATGCCATATGTTATTTTGAAGTGGGTCACGTGATCTCTTCATATAATGGTCACGTGATCGCTTCATATAAAAGGTGTAATTCTTATTTTAATTTTTATTTAAAAAACTGCTGAATATATCTTGCAAAAATTTTTTTTATATATTTTATGAGATAATTTGATTATTTCCTAAAACTTTCGAATCAATTTTTAACACTTTACAACAAAGTTGAAAAGTGTTTATGACTTTGTTCACCCTGTCTGTCTGTCTGTCTGTCCGTTAGCACGATAACTGCCGTAAAAATTACTTAATCAAAATGAAATTTTAGTATGTTGTTCAAACTGTCTGTGGGACCTATGGGAATATAAATGAATAATATCACCCAATTAGTTTTGGATTAAACCCGGGTTGAAAAAATGAAATACATATAATGAAATACATACAATGAACCCTATGGGACTTAATTTTTCAAACATTTTTAAGCAGATTTAAAATTCACAAATTGCTTCGCAAATTTTAGGTAATATTCAAATTATCCCATAAAATATATAAAAAAAAATTTCAGCAAAATATATTCTGCAGTTTTTTAAATAAAAATTAAAATAATAATTACACCTGTTATATGAAGCGATCACGTGACCCACTTCAAAATGAAATATGGCATCCATCTTGTCTCAAAATCGTGATTTTTAAAGTTCTTTTTAATTCATATTAAGTATTGTATCTATCCTAAAACCGCTTTATTTTTTCTTAAATTCTATGCATCTGCATACTGAAACAACGCAATTACAATTCATTTGAGTTTAGATGATCATCCAAATTTGATTATTTCTACAACGAAGCTTATTTTTCACTTACGTGAAATATAAACAGCAAGAATGAGTTGTAGAAGAATTACTGCATTTCTTTAACGCAAAATTATTTAGCTCATGGAGTCTGCATAGCTGATATGAATGAAATATTCATTGATTTTACAAAGAGAAGGAAGATTTTTCGCGATGAAGTTTTAAACATAGAGTTTAATTACTTGTTCCTCCATGGTCTTAATTTTTTAAATAAAATAAATTATTATAGTATTATGACGAATGAAATGAATGGGAAAATGTTATGAATGAAATGCTGCTTTTATAGAGAGAGCCAGGCGTGTTATATTTCCATGGCGTCATTTGAATAAATTGCAGTTGTATTTGATGAAGTTTTCAAATATATGATAAATTATTGTAGTATTATGATAATGTTAAAAACATTACCAAGAAGCCAGGCAATTTATATTTAATTAATGTCATTTGAATGAAGTTCATTTATTTCGATGAACATTTATGTTTTCAAATATAATAAATTAATGTGGTATTGAGATAATTTTTAACATTTTACAACAAAGTTGAAATATGTTTATGACTTTGTTCATTCTGTCTGTCTGTCCGTTAGCACTATAACTGTCTTAAAAATGACTTAATCAAAATGAAATTTTAGAATGTTGTTCAGACGGTCTGTAGCACCTATGAGAATATAAATGAATAATATCACCCAATTCGTTTTGGATTGAACCCGGGTTGAAAAAATGAAATACATTGCACCTTATGGGACCTAATTTTTCAAACATTTTTTAAGCGGATTTAAAATTCACAAATTGCTTCGAAAATTTTAGGCAATATTCAAATTATTCTATAAAATGTATAAAAAAAATTTCAACAAAATATATTCAGTAGTTTTTTAAATAAAAACTAAAATAATAATTACACCTCTCATATGAAGCGATCACGTGACCATTATATGAAGATATTACGTGACCCACTTCAAAATGAATTATGGCATCCATCTTTTGACAAAATCGTGATTTTTAAAATTCTTTTTAATTCATATTGAGTGTTGTATCCGTCCTTAAATTGCTTTATTTTTGCTAGCTATTTTTACTGCTAGAAACCCCCATGGAGGAACAGCAATATATATCAAAAGAAATATTCCCCACGAGGAAATAAACAACATAAATCTTCAAGGAGTAGAAAATACTAGCATAAAAATTAAAATAAATAATGTAAACCCATTTATCCTAACTTCAATATATGTCAAAAACATGAGTGTTATAAATGTAGCTGCGCAGCTGGAACTGCTTTTCTCGCGATATCCAAACACAATACTCGCGGACGACTTCAATGCACACCACCGAGCGTGGGGCAGCAGGAGAGCCAACATACGCGGTACACAGATACACAGATTACTGAACACAACAAACACCAACATCATTGCACCGTCGAGACCAACCTGCTTCTCAGGTGCCAACGGCTCATTCATAGACTTTGTCCTAACGAGAAACATAGAATACGCTCACACTATCGATACCCCAGATGAATTCGACTCGGATCATTTACCGGTATTGGTGACATTCGATCTGAACACTCCCCTTCCAGCCTCTCTGGGACAAGAGAGGGTGAACTGGAACGTTTTCAAAAGAGCACTTTTTGAGCCGCACTTGGCAGTACCCAGCATTATGAGCACGGCGAATATTGACTCTGCCACACACACACTCACAACAGAAATCAAGAGAGCTATTGCCTCTGCCACAACACATCGTGAGTCACCAAAAATGCCCACACTTTCCCACCATGTCAAACAATTAGTTAGGCAAAGGTACAGAATGCGTAAGACATGGCAGGCTAATAGAGACCCTACCCTCAAAAGGGAGCTTAACAGACTCACGTGGAAAGTCAGGGATAAAATTGTCGCAGAAAAGCAGCAACAGTATAAAGAGTTAATTGAATCCCTCAGCCCAGAAAACGTATCGCTCTGGCAATTCGCTAAAAGACTCAGACAACCTCAAATTAAACTCCCGCCACTAATAGATGGCGTTAAAATCGCGTACTCAGACGAAGAAAAAGCAGAGGCGCTTGCTAGGCATTACAAAAAGCAATTTGAACCAAACACGATCTAATGTGTCAGGACACCCTAAGAATGGTTAGGCAAACTCTAAACAACTTCAGGAACTCAGGTCACGGCTGAGATTAACCCAGCCACCCCGCAAGAGATAATTGATATCATCAAAAACCGTAAAAGCCCAGGGCACGACAAAATCAGGAATATTGCGGTCAAAAACCTACCCTTAAATATAATATTCTACTTGACCACCCTAATAAACAAAATACTAAAACTAAATTATTTCCCCAAAGAATGGAAGGAAGCGATAATTATAGCGATCCATAAGCCTGGTGAGGATGCCACAATTCCAGCCAACTACAGACCAATCAGCTTACTACCGACACTTAGTAAAATTACTGAGAAAATAATTCTTAATAGACTGAACACGCACCTTAGTGAGAATGATATTATCATTCCGGAGCAGTTTGGATTTCGGCCAAAACACTCCACCACTCATCAATTGCTGAGAGTGGTAGAGTACATATCTTCTGGACTTAATAGTAAGACACCCACAGCTGCGATTTTTCTTGATATACAAAAAGCATTTGATAAAGTGTGGCACTGTGGATTAGCATACAAATTGATCACTCTAAAAGTCCCTGACGCACTTGTCAAACTTTTAATCTCATACCTAAATAACAGACACTTCCAAGTTAGAGTAAAAGATAACTTGTCTACACCCAAGCTCATTAAAAGTAGTGTACCGCAAGGATCCATCCTGGGCCCGACACTCTTTAACATATATCTAAATGACATCCCCAGGACCCTAGACACGGAGCTGGCACTCTATGCAGACGACAGTGCGATACTTGCAAAATATCCTTACGTCTCAGTAATGCACAGACAGCTACAACAACACTTAGACATACTCCAAACATGGCTGGAAAAATGGTGAATAAAATTAAACCCCAATAAATGTCATTGGATTTTTTTCTCTAGAAAACGTAAACCTCCGCCGCCTCTGTACATAAAAACCCATGCCCTAAAAGCGGAAAAATCTACTAAATACCTAGGTGTAACGATAGATTCCCACCTAACCTGGAAACAGCACGTAACGAACTTAATCCAAAAAGCGTATATGGCCACAGGAGCCTTATACCCAATGATAGGAAACGGAAATCTAAGTTATCAAAATAAACTCCTAATTTATAAATCGGTCATCCGCCCGGGAATGCTGTATGCAGCACCCGTATGGGGATATGCCTGTAAAACTACTATAGACTTACTAGAGACAAAACAAAACAAAACCCTAAGGATTATAAGGAAAGCTCCTAGATACTTAAGAAACTCGGTAATTAGGAAAGACTTCAAAATAAAAACTGTTAGAGCCCAAATTAAAAAGCTAGCGCTTAAATTCTATAAAAATCTGCCATCTGTTCCAAATGAACTACTATTCAATCTGCATGACTATGATCATCGCAAAGCCAAATCACGTAAGAGACCCCGCGCGGTACTTAATATTGAAAATCGGAATTATGTAAGTCCCAACTTAAATAGTTGATATTAAATTAAAACTCGATCAATGTTTTCTAAAAAATGTTCTTAAACCTTAAACTGCCAAATTGATAGGAAATCCTTAGAACTGCATCAACTCCCCAAAATTACTCAAACTCTAAATGTGCAACAAACTGCCACATTAGGAGCTAAGTCAAATAATAAAAACAGTAAATCAAAAACCTCGAACCTCCAACTATGGGCAAATGAAATAATGTCACAGTATGAAGATAAGAACCACACCTAGAGATTGGAGATTAAAGGCGCTTCGCGCCTGGTGCTCTTTTCTGGACGAAACCCATCTTAGACTTTAATTTAGCTGAAGTACTTAAACTTCAACGCTTACTTCCATTTGGTCCCCCTCGGCTTCGGTAGATGGCGCCACAGCTACTCACCTCGGTGAGTAAAGGTGGTACTGCCTGCTGATTCTGAGCTGGCCAATGGGAATTCAAGAGGCTAGCATTTGCCCACACATCGACGCCAGCACAGAACTTCACTCAGTTACTGACTGATTATTTGAAAATATTGTGTTCTTTTTTTTGTAACGTTCTCGACAAATCTTAACTTAAACTCTTAACTTAACTTAAAATTAAAAAATTAAAACTTGTAAATTCCATCTAGCTTAACTTAACTTTAACTTGTAACTTGCAGAGACTAAAATTTTTCTTAAATGCTTATCTTTAACTTAAATTAACTTTACTTAAATTTAAACTTTAATATTTTTTCGGCACTTCTTTTTTAATTTAATGTGACTCGCTCTTGCGCATTTCCCAGGTCTCAAGGACGGGGTTTTACGGAGTGCCCAGGAGGGGAAATAATTCCCCCCTTTAAACTCCGAGCGAAAAGGAAAAAAGAAGTACTACAAGAGCGAAGCATGAGTGGAGGTTTAAAAACTAAAGTTCGCTTGGGGGGGGGGGGCGACCGAGGTCGTCCCTTCCCCAAGTCTTACAGAAAGAGGAGAATGCTAGGGCCCAAGCAGGCACCCAGCGAGAGAAAGGAGGAAAGAGGGGAGATAGAGGTGCGCCAGGGGCGCAGGGTCTTGAGCTTGAGAACAGGGGGGGGGGGGGGGTAACAAACACCTAACCACAGAGTAAAAAAGGTTCGTCGATAACACGCGAGTTTCCAAATGCCAGGGAGGGGCACGGAGTTAACTAGAGTTCAAGGAAAAACGATAGAGGGGTAGAGCAGATATAAAACAATGCTAGATGGGCCGACCCGGCTTGGGGCGGAAGAATGCATCTTTCGGGCGTCGCCACAGCAGTGCCCTGGGGCGCTTGAGCGCCTTCGGATGTGCTGGGTTGTACCGCGGGATGCTATCTTGCGTGGGATTATTTACTCTACTGAGATCTTTGAAGAAATTTTGAGCAAGTTTTTGAATATGTTCTAAAAAGGGTCTAATGTTAAGATCTCTGTGAAGAACTTCTAGCCGGACGTAACTCGGAAACCTAATAAACGTACGAAGTGCAATATTTTGCACAACTTGAAGCTTCTTTAGGTGAATCTCAGCTGCGGTTCTCCAGATTGGAGATCCGTACGTCATAATTGGACGTATGAAGGACTTGTACAGCAATAACTTATTTTTTGTAGACAGGCGGCTGTTTCCAGCCAAAAGAGGGCGCATATGGGCGAGTGTTGCGCATTTCCCACCCTTTCCACCCTTCTTACAGCCGGGCAGGCAGAAACCATGTCCAAGACGCAACAACAAGCTGACCACCTACCAGCCCACCTCCCATTGGTGGAGCCCCAATGCTGATTGCTATTGCTATTCAAAGTACACCGTTGATCTTGATATGCTCATTTTCGGCATCATGCACGAGACAGCTCTGGCAGAATACCAGATTCCCCCCCCCATAAAACCCTGTTTAACAACCTCTGTAGCCAAGTTAAATACAAACTTCAGGAACATAAACAACATCAATGGAAAAAATTTATTGAATCGCTGGCCCCTACTGACAACTCGCTCTGGGAATTTACGAAAAAAATCAGAAATCCGGGAAGAAGAATTAAACACTTAAGAACGAACAGTGAACTAGCTGAATCGGAAATTGAAATAGCAAATGCTCTTGCGGAAACCTACGAAGCCCAATTTACGGAAAACCCAAATCTAAATTGTCCGTAAACGGAAGAAGAAGTCTCAAACACCATATGCACCTTCCTAAATAACCCCCCTCTCACCCTATTGAAATGGCTCCCCCCTCTGAAATAATTGGAGAGATAAAAAAGCTGAAAAATAGAAAAGCCCCCAGGAATAGACTTAATTTCCAACAAAGCCATTAAATCCCTCCCCACGAACATAATATACTATCTAACCACCATCATAAATGCCATATTTAAACTTCAATATTCCCCCCAAAAATGGAAAACCGCAATAATCATTGGAATCCCGAAACCAGGCGAAGACCACACCCTCCCTCAAAATTTCAGACCTATTAGCCTACTTAACACACTTAGCAAACTCTCGGAGCGAATAATACACACACGATTAAAACAATTCATTGATCAACATAACATCTTAAAACCAGAACAATTTGGCTTCCGCCCCTTGCACTCTACAACACACCAGTTGCTAAGGGTTACCGAATTCATCTCTGAAGGTCTTGAAATCAGCCTTACAACTGGTTTCCTACTTATGGACATTTCGAAGGCCTTTGATAAGGTCTGGCATGACGCATTAATATACAAACTAATTCAGCTCAACTTGCCAGACACACTAATCCACTTAATAAACTCTTACCTTCGAAATAGATCTTTCACCGTCCGCTACAAACAGACCCACTCCACGCACAAACCACTCAGGTCAGGGGTCCCACAAGGCTCACAATTGGCCCCAACCCTGTTTAATTTATTCATAAACGACATACCCAAAGCTCCAGACACACACCTTGCAATGTACGCGGACGACACAGCCATATACACCAGGAACTCCAAAAAATATCTTATTCGCTCCAGGCTTCAAAAACACATAAACACCATCTCCGTCTGGTTTCGGAAATGGAAGATAAAAATCAACGAAAAGAAAACAAATTGTATCCTTTTTTCAAAAGTAAAAAAGAAAAAGAAACCGGTCCCCATCCAAGTAAGCAAAGTCAACATACCCTACGTGGACAACGCTAAATACTTAGGTATCACGTTTGACTCCAAACTAAACTGGAAGCCACAAATCAAAAGCTCAATTAAAAAATTTCACTCGGCTAGAGGCCAACTATCGGCCATACTCCATTCCCCCCACGCGAGTTACAATACCAAAGTATTACTATACAAGACAGTACTTAGGCCCATCCTTTGCTATATGGGGATTCGCAGGAAAAACCATATCAAAAAACTTCAAACAGCTCAAAATAAAACTCTCAGAGCTATCAGGAAAGCCCTCGGTTTCTCAGGAACGATATCATCCACAGCGACTTCGGAGTAACAAATATTAATAATCTAATCTCAAAACTGGCAATTAAAATGTTTCAAAATTTAAATAAAATACCCAATGAAGAAATCTGCAATTTACCGGAGTACGACCCCCATCAATGGAAGTTCAGAAAGAGACTCAGAGTGTCCACAATACTCTAATCTTTAATAGCACCTAAATTTTTTTTTTTTCAAAAGTTTAAAAGCACTCTGAAACTTAAATAAAGTCATCTCTCCACTTGATAAACTGTAAACTGAATAACAGAATAATTATAAAAATCCCTGAAAATTGTGGACGCGCACCCCTAGTCTCAAGAGGAATTCGGACTACTTTTTTGAACATTACGTCATGGCATGTCATACTTTTTTTTCTCGTGAATTCACTTACCTCCTAGTACCACTTCTATACTCCTCGGAGTATTTTCATCTTCACCCCCCTTTTTGGAGCAATTCAAGTAATTGCAGAGATCATGATTGTACACTTACAGCTCGGAGATACGGTCATATTTGATCAGGCGCTCCAGAATTGCACCCCCGACTTGACTTGACTTGATGCTCATTTTCGATGTGGGGATGAATCTCCTGGAGACAGGCACCTCGTAATTAGAGGTCTTGGTCTTGGTCAATGCCGTTATTTGAATGAAGTTCATTTTTTCGATGAAGTTTTCAAATATAATAAATTAATGTAGTATTGTAATAACTCTAAAAATATTACCGAGGAATGTATCACATTTTAGAGATGTTTGTATAAAATTGCATTCAAGTTGGAAAGTGTTTCATAATCAATGCTTTATGCATGATTGATCTTCCTTGTTTAATTAAAAATTATTGAATATAAGGGGAAAAACAAATTCAATTAAATTCTGACTTTTGCTATATCCTCCAGACAGAAAAAAGAGATATATTATATAATAAATACCTTTCCAAGAGTTTAATTATTTTGTATATGAGAGAGGCTTCACATTTTAAATTAAATTTGGTAGATAACAATTTTTTAAATTTTATATAACTCTTCATGATATACTTGTTTGATGGCATTTTTAATGCACTTTCCTACATCCTAGAAAGTTAAAATTTGGTACACAGTTTAAATTTACAGAACAGTTTATTCTACAAAAATTTGGTGGATCCTCAAATATAAATCTTACATTTTTTCCAAATGGCCTGCAAATAATCTCCGTTCACTTTTAATGAATCATTGTTGTAATATTATTAAAAATTCTGATGTAGGCAGCACATGTCTTTCCCTGCAGACTCATATTTACGTTCTCTTTGTTTCTTCAATAATAATTTCAGTTTATCTGCACAAAATAACAGCCATAAGTATTTTAAATGACATTGAATTTGCACGTTAAACTTAAATTTGGTTCTCATTTGATAGCTGGACTTATTGTCAAAGGTGGCGTAGCGAAAACTCGAAAAAAAAAATAAAATATCTCAAGAACGGCTGGTCCTAGAGTAATGGGGTTAGTCTTATTATTTTTGTTGTCAAAAATCACGTATAAAATAGGAATTTAATTGATATAATTGAGCACACGTAGTCTGTTATTTTTATATTTAACGATTTTTGTAGGCGATTTCGCAAAAACGGCCCGTTCCTTTTTCCCGAATCGTACTAGAATAACCTACAAGTGAATACAAGTATAAAATTACAAGTATAGAGTAAATTTAAAGCAAGCACAAGTTCTTTAAAACAATAAAAAAAAACAAAGAATTGTAAAAATTAAGCACATGATACGTTAAGTAACAGGTGACACGTGTTATTTCTTTGATTCCATGTGTTTCAAAAAAAAGGGGGGGGGGAAAGACGGCGTCCGTAACGTACAAAGAATACATCCCATCATACAGACCCATCAACAAGGGATCAGAAAATCCGGTAAGAGAATAATAGATAATACTCACATAAATTGCCCAGCTTTGAAGGGAGGGCTACAAAGCATTTCCCAGAGTAATAAAAGTAACTTTTTGCTATTTAGCTTCGAAGATTTGCAAGCATTGAACTGATAAAATAAATGCCTTTACAACAAGAAAAGAAAATCCCTCCACAGAAAGTCATCTCTTTGTGTAGAAGGGGTCTTTTCACTCCCATACAGATGAGATAAGTTATTATGTGAATGGCCAGTTGTCCGAAAGCAATTAACACATCAGGGGGTCCAGGTCCAGTCTACCGGCAATATCTACGCTCTTTTTAGCAAGAGAAAATTCTGGGCATTTGGCAATGGATCGGATGAACCTATTTCCAGTTCTCAAGTTCTGTAGTAGATGCAAAGAATCTCTAAAAAAAAAGTCTATAGAGAACATACATGAAAATTAATTTTCTAAATTCTGTCTGATGTTTTTTTAACGATTCGAGAAAGAGAACATAATTGTATTCGTTAAAACAAGGAAATTGCCATAGTGTAGTAAATATTCTAAAACAATTTAAATTAGGATCCTTTGTGTTTTGTGATGGAATCACTAGTTAGCTTATTTTAGAAAACTGATGAAATATGTACATATCGCCAAAGCAAACTCGCGTACGCTCTTGTTTAAATTCACAGAAAGGTGGATTTTCTGAGACGCATCTATACTATAAACTAGCAAGCCGCTGGCAAATATAAATTTGAATCAGAAGAGACCAAAGAGATTATATTAGTAATAATATCTTAATTTTTATTATATAATATTTCATGTATATAAAATCGCTTTGGAAGAGATGGTTCGTAAAGATGATATTTTCTCGTACGCATGTTTCTTCAAATTCTTTTTTAAATACAGTGGATCTTTTAGATTCCACAAAAATGATTTTTCACGTATTGATTCAATTAACTCCATTTCCATCTCGCATGACTACTTTTTTTCGACTTCGAGACGACTTTCATTGGCATCCACCTTTATGACACAGAAATATTATAAATACTTAACAAAATTCTAAATCTAAACTAAAATAATACTTCGCGCTGCCTGGTTATTATATCAATATAATCTATCTGTTATTATATTCTATCTGTTCGCGCTCCACAGATTCAAACTTGCGCGAGGATTTCACGCCAAACCAGAATGTAGTAGAATCTGCGCCAACCTTTCTACACACGTGATTCCTTCGCTACTCATCTGTGATTGGCTGGTTGGTAAAAAATTGTCCCAAATGAACAACTTTTTCTATACCGGTCAGATAAAGTCAGGCCCGGCTCTAGGTATTTTGCCGCCCCAAGCAGAAAGCAATTTGGCCGCCCCCTCCCTGAAATTCAATTTTCTATTAACCTTTATAAATGCAATAGAATAGAGAAGCACTGCTATATCGCCAGTTTTTAGTCAATTTTGTTCCAAATGTTTTTCAAGTAAATGGATCTTTCGTAGGTTTAAATCTTTTGATTTTTTCCGTTTTAAATAAAAACAAAATGTGCAATATCTCAACGAAATATATTAGCATCATATAAATGATGCTATTCAATTTTAGATTTAAAAAAATCTGTTTTCTGATGCATGTCTTTCCATATATATTAATACATTTTATTATTAAACATATTTTATTATTTAATCATGAATGATGTGTGTGTGTCTGTCTGTTCCAACTTCTTTGATGGCATTTCAATATACTTTTCTATGTCCCAGAGAGCTGACATTTGATATCTCTAGGACATACTATAAATAATACAACAGCGTAGTCTAGTAGAGCATTTTAATCTATTAAAGTTTGTCACATCCTCAAAAAATAGAACCAGTATTTTTTTTCCTATGAAATGGCCATTAATATAAAATAGTTAAAAAAAGACTTGAAGGGTTGTACCGAAGATACGTCCGCAACGTAGAATACGTCTTATCACATGGCTGTTTGTAAATAAAGCAACTGCTTACATAAGCTTTCATTTATTTCTACAAACTGCCAACTGTGGTCTAATAAGTTATAAAGTTATTTATTATGAAATGTTAATTAAGTACCAGAATAAAAGAAATAAAATTTAGCAATTTGATTATCGCTTGATCATTTTTATCTTATTTCGCATTCGATCGCATTCATCTCTTGAGCGTGTCACCCCTCACAACACGCGTACATCCTCGGCCTAACACTTGGTACCACTGCCGTCCCCCTCCGACTATTACACGCCAAGCTACAATCCTTAATCCTTCAAAATCTCATTCTTTTTCGTCACACCCGATTTGCTGACATAGTCCCCATGCCAGGCGCCGACAAAGACGTTATCATACATCAAAAGTATCCAATATTCAACACTATATATATATATATATATATATATATATATAAATATAAAATATTAAATCCAAAGTTAGAATGTATGTAGTAACTCATAATACACTATTCCAAAATTTTCTACAAATACAAAGAAATAAAAGAAATTAAGATAAAAAGAGGAAATAATAAAGCATAATGCAAGTCATAAGGACAAAGACAATCAACAAATTTCAAAAATGAGGAATGCAAATAAGAAAAAAAAAAAAAAAAAAAAAAATCAAGCAGAAAAGCTTGCACATGGAGGAGATTTAGGCTTACGAGATTAGGCTTACGAAAAGTTCATTTCGAAAAAATTCTCGTCAGGTCCATATATCCTTTCGAAATGAACACAAAAATGCTTGTTTCTGAAACACAAGATAGATTTTATCTATAAACTTGTGTTATATGGACGACAAGCATATAGATTGGAACAATAAAGGAAACATAAATACCTCAAAACTCAACTCTTCGGCGCAACCATGACGAGCAAAATATGACTGGATCAATGTTGCCATATGCCAAAATGAAAAGATATGATTTGCTGTTGCCAAAGAGAGTAATAAAAACTGTACTGCGCAAAAGCAATAAAATAAAATAAAATGAGTTATTCAACTGTTAAAGCTTCGAGATAAAAAGATGAAAATATAATTGCAGGAGAATGAAGAAGTACGGCTAAAATAAGATAATTTTAGGCTAATCGAAACTTATTAACTATACTATTGACTAAATAAGCAGGATATTGATACATTTTACTGGTAATTTTGAGGTTATTAATGTGCAAAGCATGAAATTTTTTATCTGATAATCTATAAATTCTAAAAAGTTGATTAAGTATAATATTTCTAAACAATTGAATCGAGTTGCAGGAATTAAAAGGTAATAATTTATTAATATTAAATTTAAAAAAATCTTTTTTATCATATAATTTAGTAACTATCCCATGAGCAGGTTCTATATATATATATATATATATATATATATATATATATATATATATATATATATAAAAATAAATTATTAAATCCAAAGTTAGAATGTATGTAGTAACTCATAATACACTATTCCAAAATTTTCTACAAATACAAAGAAATTAAGACAAAAAGAGGAAATAATAAAGCATAATGCAAGTCATAAGGACAAAGACAATCAACAAATTTTAAAAATGAGGAATGCAAATAAGAAAACAAAAAAATCAAGCAAAAAAGCTTGCACATGGAGGAGATTTAGGCTTACGAGATTAGGCTTACGAAAAGTTCATTTCGAAAAAATTCTCGTCGGGTCCATATATCTTTTCGAAATGAACACAAAAATGCTTGTTTCTGAAACACAAGATAGATTTTATCTATAAACTTGTGTTATATGGACGACAAGCATAAAGATTGGAACAATAAAGGAAACATAAATACCTCAAAACGCACCTCTTCAGCGCAACCATGACGAGCAAAATATGACTGGATCAACGTTGCCATATGCCAAAATGAAAAGATGTGATTTGCTGTTGCCAAAGAGAGTAATAAAAACAGTACTGCGCAAAAGCAATAAAATGAGTTATTCAACTGTTAAAGCTTCGAGATAAAAAGATGAAAATATAATTGCAGGAGAATGAAGAAGTACGGCTAAAATAAGATAATAAGGGGAGAATATGAGAATTTTAGGCTAATCGAAACTTATTAACTATACTATTGACTAAATATGCAGGATATTGATATATTTTACTGGTAATTTTGAGGTTATTAATGTGCAAAGCATGAAATTTTTTATCTGATAATCTATAAATTCTAAAAAGTTGATTAAGTATAATATTTCTAAACAATTGAATCGAGTTGCAGGAATTAAAAGGTAATAATTTATTAATATTAAATTTAAAAAAATCTTTTTTATCATATAATTTAGTAACTATCCCATGAGCAGGTTCTATAATTAGATTTAAATCCAAATAATAAACATTATTACTAATTGAAGTTTCATTAGGTATTAATTCCAAATTATCCGGATAGAAATCTATATCTATGACATAGTTATCAGTAAATACAAGACAAATCAGATCATCTACATATCTATAAATTTTATAATCAGTTGAAGTAAAGAATTTTTCATAATGATATAGGTATAAATTAGCTAACATACTGCTACTACAGCCACCTTGTGGAACACCTGAGACTTGTAAGTATAATTTATTACCTTGAAAGATATAATTATTGAAAAGAACAAAATGGAGAAGCTTAGGAAAATTGGTATATATATATATATATATATATATATATATACAATAAAAATAATTTGAATAGAAAGAATAGAAAGAAAATGAAATATATATATATATATATATAACACTGCCAAGTTTAACTGTATAAATTGAGTTCAATATTTTTTGTACTTTGCAGTAGAATTAAATGATTTTTTTTTTAATTTAGAGTTCCCATTTATCAAAGATTTTTTATGATTTGCCTCCATTGAAGCTGTTATGAATAAAATCTTTTAGCCGAAAATCAAAGTTTCTATAATTATTCGTTTTTAGAAAACAATTACAAAAATTAAAGCTTCTCTCATAACTAGATATGGCTGAAAATCAATAGGATTTTATTGATACCGATTTGGTATGCTTCTATTATGTAACTCGCTTCATTATTTCGAGATATGTATCTCTACCTGTAGGAAAGTAAAATTTTCTAATATCTCTAGAACGACTAATGATAACTACTAAACAATGTTGTCCATTTCTTTCCAGTTAGGAGTACCTACAAATCATTTATTCCTTTAACAATAGTGAGTAGTATATATAATGCAAAAAAAGTCTATTTTAAATAAAAAATTTGCAATACCTCAAAACACACATTTTATTGTGCTGTAAATGGTAATTTAAAAAATGAAATATTACATATAAAATTAATAATTTTGTAACAAATTATAATAGAATCATTTAAAAAAATATTTTTTTTTAATTATCGAAATAAGAAAATTTGAAGATTCTAGCCTTCAAGAAAAATAAGAAGCTGTCAGTTGATTGTATACCAAATATATTTTAATTTGCTTAATTTGTTCGATAAAGTAAAATTTTTAATGAGAACTTCTAATCAATGGTATTCATTTACTCCCTGTTAAAAGTAATTGCAAAATTTGTAATAACTTAATAATACTGATTGTATTTAATTTTTTTATTTTTCCTGTTTCAAGTAAAAAATGCAAAATACCTCGAAAACGGTGCGTATTAGCGTCCTATATAAATGATAATATTCGCTTTTCAGTGAAAATTGAATTAAATATTTATTTTTGTAACATTTTTAAACATTATACTTTTCATGCTCATCTTATTTTTTATTTTAAGTTCGAAAAATTGATAGCTTTCTTCTGTCCCATTCACCCAAAAATTAATGAATCTCTGATATTTATTGATTGAAGAAGTATTACTGAATTGTATTCTATTTTATTGATTTGTTATAGAGATATCATTGCCAAAGACTTGGTGTTTCTTTCAGAAATACATTTGGGAGGGCGAACCCCCTTCCCGAAACATCCTCCACCCCACCCCCCGTCGCCCGATACATTTTATGTTACCGGACCAAATGCTAATAAATTCAGAAACTTACAAAATACTTTTTGTGCATTTAACCTAGTTTCTACTTCTTATGTGGCAGCATTTGAATTATTTTTACAATTTTATTTCATGATTGACTATTTTCAGAATGAAATTTTGTAGTTATAATTCAATTTACATTATTTTAAATTTTTTCTTCTTGTTTAGCCGGAGCAAGTTTTTCTCGCAATGTTTAAATACGTATTTGCTATACATATTCATTACTTCCATATATATATATATATATATATATATATATATATATATATATAATAATTACTTCTATATAGTAGTTAAAATTATATTAGATAATTTGCCCCCTTTGAGATTTCATTTTCTCTCTTTTCCCTCAGACAAAATGTCCTGAAAGAAAAGCTGCACAGATGCAGATATCATTTAAAATATGGTTAATTAGTATTCAAGGATGCTTAACACTGATAAATTTATCAAAATCCGAGAGTCCGATGTTTGATCCCCATCACAATACTTTTCTTTTTCTATGTGTTGCAGGAAAATAAATTAGATATAAAAAGGATATTTTTGTAACTCTCGTTGTGATATTTATTATACTTCCCTCGCTAAATAGAAGTAAGTATTTGCACATATCATTTTTAAAGATCTATGCGCTTTTGAAGGGACTAATTACAAAACACAAAATAAATATTCTTTAGCTTTTTGTTGCCGATCGGTCTGTCGGTCAGTCTATCGCTAAATCGAGGTACCCTGCTGTTCTTCGAAACTACTGAACCAAATGAAGTCAAATTTTGAACATAATCAGGCTGTTGTTTCTCGATACAGTGAATAACGTCACGATTTATTTCACGATTTTTAATTTTTCACTACTCATTCGCAATTTGAGCAAATGTCGTTTTCGTAACATTACAATACTACTACTCAATCGACTGAAATAAAATTTTCTGAAAGAATATGGCTTGTTATATGCTTGAAAAAATATTCTAAGAGGACATTAATATAAAAAATATAAGAAAAGTACATGCTTAAAATGCAAAAATTAAAACTTCCAATTAAATAGTAACATAATTGAAGTAATTTAGAAATTTAAGAAATTTGTAGTATTTTTCTTTTACTTCTTATTTACCAGAAAGAACGAAAATTCTTTGAGGTTCATCATCTTTTTCTGATGACTTAAAATAAAAATTAGAAAAATTAGAGTTCTACATGTGAGACAGTTGGCTTAGAAAATAAATTTTGATTGATTTCCAATTAATTTTAAAAACTAAATTCCTCCCTATTAACTTTCGCTGTAAATACTCCAATGCTAAAGAATGTTATATTTCATTGAATTTTTACTCCATAACTTAAACTCAGAATATAATATATGTAAATGACATTTTTATGATCCGATATATTTCGTTTAAAGAATTTAAGTTTATAAAATACAGAGGTTTTAAAGCACCGACATGTGAATATGTTGAATATTGTCTCTTTGTTTTAAAAATTGCCCCATTCAAATTATAGTAGTTATTTTTCAAATTAAACAAAGCTTTAGCTGAAATCCTGATAACCAAAAATTTGAATAATTTAAAAAAAATAGAAATTGCCCGTAAATAGCGTAAGTAATATTGATATATACTTTCAATTTAAGAAAAAATAAATACAGTATTAGTTAAGGAAAACGCACACACACAAAAAAAAATCTGAAAATTGAGCAAAACGAGGAAACAATTTCTAAGAACTTTCAAGGAGCTAAATTTAATATAACATCCTAAGAACAAACAAACACTGATCTGTGCGTAAAATTTAAAATATTTTTAGCTAAAAATGACTCGATAGATGCTGTATATAAGTCGTTATAACGAAAACTACCACAAGCTTTAAAGAATATACCGATTTTACACATGGAATTTAGAATAATATGAATCCCCTTGATGGAAGAGGGGGGGGGGGGTCTAATATGTTATATATGTTAATAGAAACCATTTTTAAATCATAAAATAATTATATCTTGCTTACCTTAAATTTTAATCTTGCATGAAATGCTAGATGAATATTTTAAATAATATCAAATTCAACTGTATAACATTTAGAAAGCAAAACTATAAACTATTCTTTGCGGCAAGAAAAATGATGTTTGACATTTCTCACCTAAACGTTCGACTTAACTGATTCACCCCAGAACAAATCTCTCGCAAAACAAAATGATTGATAAACACGTTTCACAGCCGATGGGGGGAGGGGGGGGGGGTGTCCCATAAATTCTACAATGATCCACGGATCTCTCAAGATGTCTTTTGAGACTTGTCCTCGTCTAGTTTTCTAATTACTTTCAATGCGGACACCTGTTTCGGGATAGATGTAAAAGAAGTCCTTTATTTATGGGTCTGTGTGATCGGGGGAGATGATTTCCGGATTTGAGCTTCGGAGAATAATTAACAAAGGATGGGTATCCTGGCACGGCAATTCTAGGTGGAACCCCATCGTTTCAAGCAAAGTGCCCTCTCTCATCGGATTTTTTCATGGAATAGTTAACAAAAACCAGTTTCACATAAAAGCTTTTTCAGTTTACAGATAATGGTCAATATGCCGCCCTAGACGTACTGTTGATGGCTGGTACTGGACGCCCTGTGCGCTAAAGTAATTAGTTGTTACTTGTGTTGCAAGATAAACAATTAGGGGCGACATACTGGAAGTGCCATTTAGCCCTCTGGGCCTCTTTTTTCACGGAGAGAATGAATGATAACCGTTTTCACTCTTTTATTATCTGGGATCAAATGTTTAATATTTTTCAGTGTTTTTGTTTTGCCTACATCTGCACTTGTAAATGCTGTTGTTCGCGCCCCAGAACTTTTTACTTTTTTATTTAGAATATTTTTTTATTAAGAATTTTTTATTTAAGATTTTTTATTTATGTTGACTGAAATGCCGCCCTTAAAATGTGCCGCCCCAAGCAAGTGCTTTCTTTGCTGGTGCCTTAAGCCGGCCCTGGATAAAGTTGTCCCAATTTTTTGACCTTATTTCACACGAGTTTTCCCCCAACTCGGCGTAAAAATTGTTCGAAAAGTTGGTTGTCCGAAAAATTGCCGAAAAAGTTGTTGAATGTGATAGGGCCTTAACCGTGCACAAGTTCTCTGAAGCTAAGAACTCCGTTTCGCCGGAGGAGAGGAATGAAACAAAGCGAACGAATGGAACGAATCGACTCTTCCTAGGACAAACTTCCACCTCTGTGCTTCCCACCATACCCAATTACCTTAGGATGGAATGAACTCGTTGGTGTATTACTGCTTTGGCGGTCTAGTCCTAGTGGGTTGCTATACCTTAGTTATACAATTGGCGATTTATAAAACATAGTTATTCATTTTATCTCTAGATGGCGCCATCACACAATAAGCCAAAATTAGGAAAGATACCTTTTTTGAAAATTAATTTGACATATTTATTAACTATAAAGAGGGTTCTAATTGTATTAGAAGATTCAGAAAAGCGTAATTTACAAACAAAGTAAATTTCAGTCTTTCATATTCAGTATTTTTTTCATTATTGCTCATTTTCATAAAATTACATTGATGGTATATTGAGTCAATGAGTGTCTGAAATTATACACTTTTTCCTTTCGAACGATATTTACCTATACACCAAATTTGAAGTCCTATGTTATTGCAAAGCATGCTTTTCTATCATTTCACTTTTCGAACGTTTTGGTTTGGATCACCCTCTCTTCGGAACATTTTCGGAAAATGCGATTTTTTTTCAGGGAGTTTTATTGAGCGATCGAGCCATATACCAGGTTGCAAGTCTATCTATGTGAGAAGTGCTTAAAAAAGCGTGACAGATAGACAGACGGACACTTGGGAACAGTAGCGTATACTTTTCAAGGGCTTTTAATATTATGCATATTTTTCATTTAAAATAACCCTTTGGCATAAGCAAATGTTAAACAGTTCGGCACCCCACTTTTTAGAGTCAGGATGCGCCACTGCTTAGCAATTAGTATATATAGATTTTTTACGTATTTCCAGCGGTTGCTCTGGAGTTTTGATTACTTTTATCAAATGAAATCTTTCGTAAAATGGTATTTTTATTTGCTAAATTTTATTTGGCCTTTCTATTTGAAAAATTTGATTTAATTTATAAATTCTCAAATTCCAAAGATCATTGTTTTGGAAATGTAGTTTTCATTACAACGTGATAATGACGATCAGCCCCTCTGTATTCCCAATGATCAGTATTAAAATTTTAAAATTGACAAGTGAAAACTTATTGATAATTCATACAGTTAAACAAAAAAATACATATATTTAAAAAATATCTTTATTAATAACATTGACTTCAATTATTATGATATGACAGTTAATTATATCGCTACTGTTTTCAATTTTCGAGATATGCATACATTTTTATGCTTTTTGGTTAGTTGCATTTTTCTATTATTATACGCTATATAATTCTTGAAAATTTATAATGAGATATTTTGATATCTCGGACTGATACATTTTCCAACTCCAACATTTCACACATAACCATAATTATTTATCAATATTTCTGTCTAAAACACTGGAACGACTGTAAATAATGGGACTGTTGAATATGTTTACACATTGATAAACCACGTGTTTGCCTTATGACATCATATGAATACACCCTATTCAATTATCGTAAATGAAAAGTATTATAATAATTAAAAAATTCATTGAAACGGAATGCATTCATTTTGCAAAAACATAAATACGATAGCGTCCCTATATATTATCCAAGCTAATGTGGACTGAAAACAGCTTGGATAATGTCAAATTCAGTTAACATGGAAAAAATTTTGTATACTTTAATCTATAATAAAGCGCTGACATTTGTGACAGTGTTCCCCTTCCTATCAAGGACCTCGTCGTTCCTGTTCTTAAGAAAATATAAATTATAAGAAAAAGAATATGTATAATAAATACTTAAATATTATCCTAAAGTTATCGGTTAAATAGGTTATTGTTAATATTTGCCAAATTTTTCAGACTCGTTTGGCTATTTTTAGATAATATTTGACAACACTTGTTACTTTCCTTATATACATAATGTATAAGGAAAGTATTGTGACGGGGTCGAAAATTCGAATCCGAGGTTTCGACGGGAGAGCAAGTTTCAAGCATCCCTGATCACGAATCAAACATTTTTGAAGTGATGTCTGTATGTGTGTGTGTGTGAAAGTATGTGTGTGTGTGTGTCAGTGAGCCTGTGGAGACGATAACTGACGAACGAATGGAACGAATCGAACAAAATTTGGTACAAAAATCACAATCCGTAAACACTGGAAGCCTATTGTTTTCATACGCAATCGAATGTTCAGGACCCCCTTAAATTTTCGAGTGAAATTTTGAAAAAATCGTCAAAAAATCAAAACCGCTAATAAAGTTACGCAAATAGACATTTCTTATGTAATTTTTCATTAGAAAACGATTGACAAAAATTTTAGAACGCTAACACGAACCGTTCTCGAGATATTGCACATTTTAAAAAAAATTATCAAAAAGTCATATAAAATAAAAAAGAAATATTTCCTATTGAGAAACATGTTCACTTTTCATGTGTAATACCATGCGATAAGTTTGGTGACATCATTCTCGTGGATCTAACTCTTTCCATTCATGAAGAAAGATACTTTGAGTAATACTTTTGTATTTGAACGCGAATAGTCATTTATCTGCTGTAAGAATAACTTATTTCTTCGTCCATAACACTTGGCGAGATTTTGGCGAGGAATTTGGCGAAATGTCGCTAACTTGGCGACTTTTTAAATGTTGCTAAATTAACGCAAAAACTCGCCAAATGGATAAAAATGACGCTAAATTAATAAAATTGACGACTCATTGATAAAAATTCAATATCTTGGAAAGAGTATAAATAACTACTATAAAAATAATCGATTCTTTTTACTGTAAAAGTAGTAAATTCATTGCATTATATAAGGAAAGTCATGTGCTGCCCACATCAGATTTTGTCAATAGTGTGATGAGTTTTGAAGATGTCCGTTATCGAAGAGGAATTGAAATTTTGCCGTTGAATTTGCTTCATTTCTAAAGCCACAAGTTGCCACTGTCGACTTCAGAAAATAATTTTTCAATGTGTTCTACTTTAAAGAAATCATTTGCTGCGATGTTCTTGAAAAAAGATGTAGCTTGAATAATTGAAATTCTGCTATACTTAGTTTGTGTTTTTTAAAAAAACATTTTAGATTTTTTTCAAAATACAAACTTTCTTCACAAGGCAGTGGAGTCTGAGTCGAAAAAAAATATACTGACTCCGACTCCTAAATAAAACTATTTTAAAATAATTTTATTTCGGAATATTCAAATTTTCTATATACTTTTTAAATAATTCTTAAGCGATAAATTAAAAAAAATATATTAAATGTTTGCAAATTGAAAAATTAAGAATACAAAAAATTAAAATTTAATTGTTATTTATGTCAGTATCAAAATCGGATATTAAAAAATAAGATGAGTCAGGGAATAGAAAAAAAAATCTGATGTGAGCAGCACATGACTTTCCCTGCAGACTCAAATTCATATTTTTTTTCTTTAATAATTCATTAAATTGAGTTTAATTGCACAAAATAAAACTAAATTTGTATTTTTAATTCAATTTCTGTTTTATTTGGTAATTAGACATTTTTCTAAAAGTGGCATAACTAAATACGAAAAATCTCAAATATCTCGAGAATGCTTAGTCCTAGAGTAATAGAGTTGTTCTTATAATTTTCCTCATCAAGTATTACGTATAAACAAGCATTTAATTTGAACATATGTAGCTTTTTTTAGATTTTGCGATTTTTGAGGGCAATTTCGTAAAAAAAGGCAGGTTGTTCTTCTCCGAATAATACCAAAATCTAATCAGCACCAGAGTATCCCCCAAGTAACTTATCTATAAAATTTTGTGAAATTTGGTCAATTAATATTTCAGTTAGAGTGGATACATGACATTTTTGCGGGCCATTTCGTAAAAAAAGGCGGGTTCTGTTTTTACGAATCGTACCAAAAACTAATCAGTACCAGGGTCATACCCAAGTGACTTACCTACCAAATTTTATGAAATTCGGTCCATTAGTTTTTGAGTTAGAGTGGATACATACATTGCACAGACAGACACACAGACGGACAGACAGACACACACACAGACGTCACGTTAAAAATGGTTAATTCGTATTCTAGAGGTCTCGAAACGTGTAGATCCGTCGAAAACTCGAGTTGTGATTTTCGGCATGATTCCAATACTTTCCCTATACATTACCATGTATTGCAGGGAAAGTAAAAAGAGGAGTTGGATTTGAAAGTTTTTTACTTTCCCTGCAATACATGGTAATGTATAGGGAAAGTATTGGAATCATACCGAAAATCACAACTCGAGTTTTCGACGGATCTACACGTTTCGAGACCTCTAGAATACGAAAAAAACATTTTTAGCGTGACGTCTGTGTGTGTGTCTGTATGTCTGTCTGTCTGTGTGTCTGTATGTCTGTCTATCTGTGTGTCTGTCTGTCTGTCTGTCTGTCTGTGTGTCTGTGTGTCTGTCTGTCTGTCTGTGCAGATTTTGTATCCACTGTAACTAAAAAAGTAATGAACCGAATTTGACAAAATTTGGTAGGTAAGTCACTTGTAGACGAATCTGGTGCTGATTAGTTTTGAGTAAAATTTGGAATAAAAGAACCCGCCTATTTTTGCGAAATGGCCCGCAATAGCTTGTATCCACTCTAACTGAAAAACTAATGGACCGAATTTCACAAAATTCGGTACATGAGTCATTTCTGGGTTACTCTGGTGCTGATTAGATTTTGGTACGATTCGGAAAAAAATAACCTGCCTTTTTTTGCAGAATGGCCCGCAAAAATCATCAAAATCTAAATTAAAGAACTAGGTATACTCATACATATCCAATGAATGCTCGTTTAATACGTATTTTTAACGACGAAAAGACAAAGCCCAACCCCATTACACAAGGTCTAGTCGTTCTCGAGATATTTTAGTTTTTCGTATTTTTTCTACGCCACCTTTGAAAATAAGTCCGGTTACCAAATGAGAACGAAAATTGAATTAAAAGTGAAATAAATTTAATTAAAATAAAGAGAACGTGAATATAAGTCTGCAGTGAAAGTCATGTGCTGCCCACATCAGATTTTTTTTTTAGTACTTATTCCATAATATCAATACTCAGCAAAAATCATCAGGAAAAAATTCTAAAAACTAAATGAAATAAGACGTTATGGATTCCCCCCCAATAGATTAACATGAGGAAAATAAAACAAATGGCTGGTATAAAAGAAATCTCCTGTTATGTATACTTTTTACTTCCCTGCAATACATGATAATGTATAGGGAAAGTATTGGAATCATGCCGAAAATCGCAACTCGAGTTTTCGACGGATCTACACGTTTCGAGACCTCTAGAATACGAAAAAACTATTTTTTGTGTGACTTCTGTGTGTGTGTCTGTGTGTCTGTGCAGATTTTATATCCTCTCTAACTAAAAAACTAATGGATCGAATTTCACAAAATTTGGTAGGTAAGTCACTTGTGGGCGAGTCTGGTGCTAATTGGTTTTGGGTACGATTCGAGATAAAAGAAGCCGCATTTTTTTGCGATATGGCCCGCAAAAATTTGTATCCACTCTAACTGAAAAACTAATAGACCGAATTTCACAAAATTCGGTAGATGAGTCACTTGTGGGTCACCCTGGTGCTGATTAGATTTTGGTATGATTCGGAAAAAAATAACCTGCCTTTTTTTGCAAAATGGCCCGCAAAAATCGTCAAAATCTAAACTAAAGAACTACGTATGCTCAAATATATCCATTAAATGCTTATTTAATACGTAATTTTTAACGACGAAAAGAATAAGACCAACCCCATTACATTAGGACTAGCCGTTCTCGAGATATTTTAGTTTTTCGTATTTTCTCTACGCCACCTTTGAAAATAAGCCCGGTTACGAATGAGAAAGTAAATTGTATTAAAAGTGAAATAAATTTAATTAAAATAAAGAGAACGTGGATATAAGTCCGCAGGGAAAGTCATGTGCTGCCCACATCAGATTTTTACTTTCCCTGCAATACATGGTAATGTATAGGGAAAGTATTGGAATCATGCCGAAAATTGCAACTCGAGTTTTCGACGGATCTACACGTTTCGAGACTTCTAGAATACGAAAATACTATTTTTAGCGTGACGTCTGTGTGTGTGGCTGTCTGTGCAGATTTTGTATCCACTCTAACTAAAAAACTAATGGACCGAATTTCATAAAATTTGGTAGGTAAGTCACTTGAGGGCGAATCTGGTGCTGATTAGTTTTGGGTACGATTCGGGATAAAAGAACTTGTATTTTTTGCGATATGGCCCGCAAAAGTTTGTATCCACTCTAACTAAAAATCTAATGGACCGAATTTCACAAAATTTGGTAGATAAGTCGCTTGTGGGTAACCTTGGTGCTGATTAGATTTTGGCATGATTCAGAGAAAATAACCTGTCTTTTTATCAAAATGGCCCGCAAAAACGACAAAATCTAAAATAAAAAACTACGTATGCTGAAACATATCCATTAAATGCTTGTTTTATACGTTAACTGTTAAATCAACTGTTAAATATTTAAGTGGCCAAAATCGGCCACTTAAATTAACATCACTTTAGTGAGCTCTTTAATACCATAAAAGTGTTGGTGAGACGCAAAATAGTGTTAATCAACCGTTAAACCTCTGCTATATTTTAACGGTTGTTGGTGAGATCGGCCCTAAATGGCCGATTTTGGCCACTTAAATATTTAACAGTTGATTAAAAGTCGAACAAGATGGCGGCAATTTCTGTATCGTTCGATATTTCCAGATGAAATTTGATTTAAGATGGAATTCTTTTATATTTCTTTTCTGAAAGAAGAGTGTTTAAAAGATTTTACAACATAGAGGAAAATAAAGCCAATTTCGCTTATTTATCGAAGTTAGTGAAAGTTTGAAAGACACTTAGGAGTATTTATAATACACTACTCAGGTATGTAATGCATATATTTCGTTTATATTATGCTAAAAGTTTCTTAAACCATAATGTACTCTTTCGAATTATGCTAAAATTACATAATTTCAAGTCTTGGAAGAGAATTAAACTTGTACTGCAATATTTCGGCCGATCTGTTTATTATATCAGATAGGCTGTTTTATTGTTGAACCAGTTATAGAAATTGTCCTATATGGTCTGATTTAAAATTTTCATATGTTGTCCGTAATTTTTTCTTGTTTAGAATAACATTTTTACATTTATTTGCATATAATCTCAGAAATTATATTTTCAAAACTTCAATTTACTTGAAGTTATGCATGCTGTACTGTTTATTTACAAAGCCAAATTGAAAAATAAGCATTGTCTATAACAAACATAATTTATGTATGGGTATAAATGAATTTATCAATAGTTAGTTATTAGATTTAAATTTATATGTATTCAGCATGGTGTGGATGGTAATCCTTATTGTATTTCCCAAAGATAAAAATTGTATTTCCATTAAATGTCTGATGTTTCTTTTTAATATTTCCTGTCTGAATTGGAATGCTTCCATGGACTTGCTTCTATGTTTAGTTGGTACCTTATAGAAAGGACCTTTTTCAAATTTCAATGTAGCATTCTAAAGTATCTTGACATTGTATGCTGTGATAATTTCTCCTGAATTGACATTTATTGAGTTCGCTCTTTTGAGCAAGACATTTTGTATCACACGTACTTTATATATTAAAAGTTTAACATATTTAAAATTGTTCTTGCAAAAGTCTCTCTTATTCCACGAAATGTTAATTTTTTTATGACTGATTCTAATGACAACACTAGTAAAAGAAATCTTTGAAAATACGATAGGATAATTTCTATGTTAATAATAAACTGGATAGCAATATAAAATGCAGCAAAAAAAAAAAGAGCATACGTATATTTATTTGCCTTGCATTTTATATTGTGTTCTAGTTCATTAAATTGATTGTGCGGAAAGTCATATTCTTTACTTAATTTCTATGTTATATAGGTTATATAGGAAATAAAGTGAAATGTGTCTTCACAAATTAATAACTAATATCAAAAATAAGTGATCAAAATTCACTTTCAAATTTCTACAAACTACAATTGTTTTAAAAATAACTTTATTTACCTATATAAGTCAATAAATGACGTTATCTTAACAGTAGCGAATACTGTCGTTGAATTTGGTATGGCACTACTATACCAAATTTATCGACAAAAACCCTTTTCTAGGTTAAAATATATAACACAATAGCAGTAACATTATTATCATTACTATTATTGCCATTATATCCCTTGAGTATTGAGGTGTAATTGGGAACACAGGGATTGGAATGTAATATGCACTTTTGCATGACCTGCTTTTTAGAATAGTACTGTATGTACCGTATATCACGAGTCACCACTGTACCGTATATTAAATATTTTTGTTGGATTTTGATCAACTTTGCTCCCTAGACAATTTGTAAAATTGTTGCGTATATACCTTCAGCTCGGTTTTTATGTCATAAAATAAATGAATTCTTTTTTTGCTGTCAAGTTTGGTAAGTGTTATACATTAAAATGCTTTAATGGATATATAGCAAATGTGAAGTGATTTTTGAAGTACTTTGTTTTCTGTTATATACACCAGATATTTGCCCCAATATTTTATCTTTTAATTGATGCACAACGGTATTAATGTAGCAATAGCTTGATTTATTTATATCATGTACTTCAATAGTTTGAACAATGAACAATGATTATTAGCCTAAACACAATATTAGAAAACAACATAAGAATTTGATTTTGTTTATAGCAGTAGTACTTGTGCAAAGATGATTTATAACTGGTAATAAATAGTTCATAATATTAGTTAAATGAAACTCTTCTCTTCACACAAGTTAAGACAAAACACAAAGAGATTAAAATCACCACCTTCGTTATATATCGCTGAACTGATTGATATCATTGAAATTTGTTTTATGCTGTATTTTTAATGAGATTTTACTTTAAAGCTATTTTATAGCATTCTGATATAATTTCAATATTTTTCCTTATTTATATACATTTGTGAGTTTTATTGGTTTCAAATAAGGATATTTATTTGAAATTACATGTAATTTGCAGTTTTCAAATAATTTTATATTTATATTTTGCTATTTGTAACCATTTTAAAATGCATTATCCATGAATTCAATTCGAAGTAATTTTTGGTTAAGTTTTCTTATAGATTTAGATAACCGAAGTTTTCTTATATATGAGCTCACTTAAAATGGAACCTAATTACAAAATGTATATAAAATATTCATAAAGACTTTTAATTTAGTACATTATACACAAGCGGTCATTATAACCCTAGTTCAGTATAATCAGTTTACATTGCATCATAATTTCAAGGCATTATAGAATATTCATAGAGACTTTAATTTAGTACATTATAAACAAGTGGTCATTATAACGCTAGTTCAGTATAACCAGTTTGCACTGCATCATAATTTCAAGGCATTTTCGGAAACATTACTAAAGTATAGTGATAAATACTTCACAAACTTTTGCTTTATTTTATACTTGTGAAACCGCAGGTATTCTGCTTAATAAGTAATTTAAAAAATCAGTTTATTTATTGGGAATGTCCTGTATAATCATTACAATGGAATCGAATTTATTACGTTTCATTTCTGAAAATTGTAAGGTGCAAAACCCTTCTTCTTTGAATAAAATCTGGTACAGATGTCGTATTATTCCATTTTCATTTTTGCCGATTATTTGGTGGGATTCTGGCAATCCGTACTTTGATTTAGAGAACATTCCATTCTGACAACTATTTCCGCATCGTGCAACATCATAATTAGTGATTGAAATACCGGACCAAAAATACAATACCGGTATTCGGTATTTTTTTAAACGTTATACCGGAATGCCGGTATTAGGAATTTTCCAAAAAAGGTACAAAAACACAGTTGTTTCTTTGCTATATTTATTAGTTTTAAACAAAAAATGCATAAACTATAAAAATATAAACAAATTTGTTAGGTACAAATATAAAATAAAGGAACAAATGTTATAATCAAATATTATTTAAAAGGGCAGTAAAATAATAATTTATAACATTAGTAACAGAAAATATTTACAGTTTTATAATATATTAAAGGAACAAAATATATTGTATTATTATTAAGAACAGTAAATATCACATAAAAATCTTGTTGTGTAGTCTATTATATAATATTTATCAATAAAAATAACTAATTTATTAACTGCATATTTTTGAAATGTGATCGTAAAAAACATAATGCATCTGTTGAACTGCTATTAAGCCTGGAACGTATTTTTGTGCACAAATTACCTGCAGTTGAAAATGTTCTTTCTGCATCCAAACTGGTTGGTGGCACTGTTATTAACGAGCGATATACTTTCTCCAAATATTCGCCTCGAAGTCCTTCACCTTCTAACAACTCGGTCTGTCGTCTGATGGTTTTGGATAAATCTATTTTTTGTATTACTTTTGTATTATTATTTGTGGCAATTTTTTTATTTATAGCTAATTTTAATTTCTTCTCGAGAGACAATTCTTTTCCGATATTAACATCATCTTGAACGAATTCATCTGGATAGGCTTGTGTTTACATTTCATAAATGTTTTTGTGGAAATTTATGACGAACTTAATTAAATTTGACTTTGTTAGCTTCTTTTCTTCATTTTCATTTTCTGTTTTAAAGTCGTTATAATTATGTAAATACCTTAAAACATTTTCTAGTTCACTATGCCTTTCCTCTATGCGAATTTTCAATGCACTGTATAATTCCTCAGATATGCAAGGGTTTCGTCCAGAAATAGGCACCAGCCGCGAAGCGCCTTTAATCTCCAATCTCTAGGTGTGGTTCTTATCTTCATACTATGACATTATTTCATTTGCCCATAGTTGGAGGTTCGAGGTTTTTGATTTACTGTTTTAATTATTTGATTTAGCTCCCAGTATGGCAGTTTGTTGCACATTTAGAGTTTGAGTAATTTTGGGGAGTTGATGCAGATTTAAGGATTTCCTAGCAATTTGGCAGATTTAATAACATTTTTTAGAAAACATTGATCGAGTTTTTATTTAATATCAACTATTTAAGTTGGGACTTACCTAATTCCGATTTTCAATATTAAGTACCGCGCAGGGTCTCTTACGTGATTTGGCTTTGCGATGATCATAATCATGTAGATTGAATAGTAGTTCATTTGGAACAGATGGCAGATTTTTATAGAATTTAAGCGCTAGTTTTTAATTTGGGCTCTAACAGTTTTTATTTTGAAGTCTTTCCTAATTACCGAGTTTCGGAAGTATCTAGGGGCTTTCCTTATAATCCTTAGGGTTTTGTTTTGTTTTGTCTCTAGTAAGTATATAGTAGTTTTACAGGCATATCCCCATACGGGTGCTGCACACAGCATTCCCGGGCGGATGACCGATTTATAAATTAGGAGTTTATTTTGATAACTTAGATTTCCGTTTCCTATCATTGGGTATAAGGCTCCTGTGGCCATATACGCTTTTTTGATTAAGTTCGTTACGTGCTGTTTCCAGGTTAAGTAGGAATCTATCGTTACACCTAGGTATTTAGTAGATTTTTCCGCTTTTACGGCATGGTTGTTTATATACAGAGGCGGCGGAGGTTTACGTTTTCTAGAGAAATAAATCCAATGACATTTATTGGGGTTTAATTTTATTCGCCATTTTTCCAGCCAAGTTTGGAGTATGTCTAAGTGTTGTTGTAGCTGTCTGTGCATTACTGAGACATAGGGGTGTTTTGCAAGTATCGCACTGTCGTCTGCATAAAGTGCCAGCTCCGTGTCTGGGGTCCTGGGGATGTCATTTAGATATATGTTAAAGCGTGTCGGGCCCAGGATGGATCCTTGCGGTACACTACTTTTAATGAGCTTGGGTGTAGACAAGTTATCTTTTACTCTAACTTGGAAGTGTCTGTTATTTAGGTATGAGATTAAAAGTTTGGCAAGTGCGTCAGGAACTTTTAGAGTGATCAATTTGTATGCTAATCCACAGTACCACACTTTATCAAATCTTTTTGTATGTCAAGAAAAATCGCAGCTGTGGGTGTATTACTATTAAGTCCAGAAGATATGTACTCTACCACTCTCAGCAATTGATGAGTGGTGGAGTGTTTTGGCCGAAATCCAAACTGCTCCGGAATGATAATATCATTCTCACTAAGGTGCGTGTTCAGTCTATTAAGAATTATTTTCTCAGTAATTTTACTAAGTGTCGGTAGTAAGCTGATTGGTCTGTAGTTGGCTGTAATTGTGGCATCCTCACCAGACTTATGGATCGCTATAATTATCGCTTCCTTCTATTCTTTGGGGAAATAATTTAGTTTTAGTATTTTGTTTATTAGGGTGGTCAAGTAAAATATTATATTTAGGGGTAGGTTTTTAACCGCGATATTCCTGATTTTGTCGTGCCCTGGGCTTTTACGGTTTTTAATGATATCAGTTATCTCTTGCGGGGTGGCTGGTTTAATCTCAGCCGTGACCGGGGAGTTCCTGAAGTTGTTTAGAGTTTGCCTAACCATTCTTAGGGTGTCCTGATACATTAGATCGTGGTTTGGTTGAAATTGCTTTTCGAAATGCCTGGCAAGCGCCTCTGCTTTTTCTTCGTCTGAGTACGCGATTTTAACGCCATCTATTAGTGGCGGGAGTTTAATTTGAGGTTTTCTGAGTCTTTTAGCGAATTGCCAGAGCGATACGTCTTCCCAGCTAAGGGATTCAATTAACTCTTCATACTGTTGCTGCTTTTCTGCGACAATTTTATCCCTGACTTTCCACGTGAGTCTATTAAGCTCCCTTTTGAGGGTAGGGTCTCTATTAGCCTGCCATGTCTTACGCATTCTGTTCCTTTGCCTAACTAATTGTTTGACATGGTGGGAAAGTGTGGGCATTTTTGGTGACTCACGATGTGTTGTGGCAGAGGCAATAGCTCTCTTGATTTCTGTTGTGAGTGTGTGTGTGGCAGATCCGCCGTGCTCATAATGTTGGGTACTGCCAAGTGCGGCTCAAAAAGTGCTCTTTTGAAAACGTTCCAGTTCACCCTTTCTTGTCCCAGAAAGGCTGAAAGGGGAGTGTTCAGATCGAATGTCACCAATACCGACAAATGATCCGAGTCGAATTCATCCAGGGTGTCGATAGTGTGAACGTATTCTATGTTTCTCGTTAGGACAAAGTCTATGAATGAGCCGTTGGCACCTGAGAAGCTGGTTGGTATCGACGGTGCAATGATGTTGGTGTTTGTTGTGTTCAGTAATCTGTGTATCTGTGTACCGCGTATGTTGGCTCTCCTACTGCCCCACGCTCGGTGGTGTGCATTGAAGTCGCCCGCGAGTATTGTGTTTGGATATCGCGAGAAAAGCAGTTCCAGCTGCGCAGCTACATTTATACCACTCATGTTTTTGACATATATTGAAGTTAGGATAAATGGGTTTATATTATTTATTATAATTTTTATGCTAGTATTTTCTATACCTTGAAGATTTATGTTGTTTATTTCCTCGTGGGGAATATTTCTTTTAATATATAGCTGTTCCTCCATGGGGGTTTCTAGCAGTTGTATTTGGGCTTAGGTTGTGATAGCCAATATAGTTTGCTATATTTAGTTTTTTATTTTCTCTAACTTTAGTTTCCTGAATTAATAGGGCATCTACATCATTTTCATTTACGTAGCTCCTAAGTTCATTTATTCTTGGAGATATGCCGTTCGCATTCCAAAATATTATTTTAAAGCTTTCTTTTTGGGACCTAGCCATGGCGGGTTTGATTCCCACTGTTATTTTTAAAATCCGCGATTAATTTAAAAGCCTCAAAGACCATTTGCATTGGATCACTCTTTTTTTGTATTAGCTCTGCGAACTGCATCAACAGGTGTTTTATTGCATCTAGGTCGAACATGGTGACAAACCCTCTGATGAGGTTGAGGATTTCATCCATCTTTTCATCATTGGTTTTACCAGCAAGTTCAGTCTCAGCTTCCATATCCTCAGCCTCAACCGCGGTTTGGTTATTTTTGTGAGCATCCTTTTGGACCTCAGTAGTTTTTTGCCTTTTTTCAACCGTTTTTTTTAACAGCTGGGTTTGCGCGAGCTCTTCTTCCCTAACTCGTTTAGATTGTTTCCAATCCTCAACCTTCCTGTCAAGTCTATCCTTTGCCTGTCTGGCTTTATCTGCTTCTGATCTCCTTTTAATGGCAGCTGTAGCTGCTCTTACTTCCTCCAGGGTCAATTCTCTGGAGGTCGATGGTTTGGGGGCCTGCTCTTGCACCGATCTGGTAGGTGCTGAAGGTTGGTGTCTATTTAACTGTGGCACTATGTGCGAGGAGCCCTGAGGGGGTGCCTGGGGGTTTAGTCCGAGGGCCTTTTGCCTCCAAGGGGGTATCTGGTTTTGGGGGCAAGGTGGGCATACCCCGGTGCCTTTCCTCCATTCCAGGGGTTCTTCGGGCATTGCCTGAAGTTCGCCGGGTGGTCTCCATTACAATTTGCACACGTTGCCTTCTCTGTCCTGGGTCTCTGGCAATCCCGTGTGAAATGATCTTCAGCACACTTCAGGCACTTTGGTGGCATACTGCAGTTCTCAGAGGAGTGGTTGAACTGTTGGCACCGGTAGTAGATTTTGAAGCCCCGTTCTCTGAAGGCCTCTACCTTCACAGCCAAGTAACCTAATCTTGTTAGTCTGTAGACCCTCTGCCAGTCTGCCGTAGGCCTAAGGCTGACTAAGAAGATCGGCAGAGGTAATCTCGTTTTAGTGTTTCTCAGTTGAGAAACTCGGACTACATCTAATCCTTCGGATGTTAAAGTGATTTTTATTTTCTGCATATTATAATTTGTTGGTAGCCCCTTCAGAACTACCTTTTTTGGCCTTTCCGTCTTTAGGTTTATGCTGTGGAAGGGGATTTTCTCACTACTTAAATGGCGCTGTACAACCCTGTAGGTGTCAGCGTCATTTGGAATCAGTTTTAGCATGTCTCCTGTGAGCTTGCCAGATACTTTATTTCCTGAGATGTCATTTAGTTTTTTAAGGAGAACCTTGAAATTATCATTGAACTTCATGAAAAAACATTCAGCTTTTGGGTCTTTTTTCTCAACTTCAACTGAGCCTGTCACTATTTTCGACCGTTTTAGGTTTAGGTGCACTTTTAAACACAACTGGTTGCGCGGGAATCTCAGCGTAAGTCTTAGTTTTAACATAATCATTGTCAGTTACATTTACAACATTATCAGCTATCTCATTACAGTCCATGTTATCTTGGACATTTAAGTTTTCTTCTACAATCTGGCTTTTAGAAGGAGCATCCTTAGTGGATTGCCCCTTCATCTTTCTTTTTTTATTTGGATTTTCAACCGTTTTAAGTTTATCTTCATCTTTAATTTCCTTAATTAAGCCTAGCTCTATCATTTCACTTTTGATTTGAACAGTAGAATTACATTCCTCACATTTAGAAATCTCATAAATATCACAATCAATAAACCTATCCAATTTCTGGGCAAACAAAAAAGAGTTCACAGAAAGTAACGAACCTAGAATCTTGGAGACTTGGTCTTCTTCCTGTCTCAGTAGTCCGTTCATCAGCAGTTCCTTGATGTGAAGAGTCATCACGTAGACTGCCAGGGTGCAGAAGTTGACGGCGGTCTTGACTTCTTCCTTCAGTCCATCATCAGGTAGAGTTCCGCAGTAATTCATCAAGGCACCCTTGAGAGGCCCGAATTCCTCCTCGTCCAGCTCACCAGCAAGTTCGCGAGTAGCTGCCACGTCGCCTCGTTCCAAATCCATATCGTCAGGGTTGTTGTTGTTGAGACCCAGACCGTCCGACCTACCAGAAAGGTGTAAGGTAACTGTATGGACGGCCGGGAAGTGCCACCCAATTTAGACCGGAACCCAGTGGGGGAGGCATCCACAGGGACCGTACCCTCCTTCCCCTACCACCAACCACTCGGAAGGACTTACGGACCCACATGTTTAACGTGATCGTACTCCGCATGAACACGGCGGCATTTGTGGCAGCGTGCAAATCTAGCGCGCAAACCACGGGGATACCGCACCCGAGACGGCCAACAGCACGCGGCGTTCCGAGGTGGTCACCCACCAAGTACTAACCGCGCCCGATGCTGCGTGACTTCAGTGATCTAACGGGAACCGGTGTTTTCAGCACGGTACGGCCGTTGGCCCATATCGTCAGGGTAGAGAAGTTCCAAAAAATAGCACTACCACGTGGTAACAACACACGTGGCACTCCAAAATGAAAAGCACAAAATCCAAAATGGCGAATCGCCCGTACACAACAAGCTGTAGAATTGCTTTGCTCGACGTGCTCTATCGTAACTAGATATAACACGCCCAAGCGGAAGCAAGAAGATCACCAACTGGTAAAAAGCAGGAGCAATACTAAAGCACGTCCACACAACTCGAAGTCTAAGCTCCGATTCTGAATTCCTACTTCGTAGTGTCGTACAAGACAGAGCACCAGGCGCGAAGCGCCTTTAATCTCCAGTTTCAATATGTGGTTCTTATCGTCAAACTGTGACATTAATTCAGTGACCCTAATTGAAGGTTCGAGGTTTTTATTTACTACTTTTTATTATTTGTCCTAGCTCCTAGTGTGGCAGTTTGTTGCACATTTAGAGTTTAAGCAGTTTGGGAGGTTGATGCAGATCTAAGGGTTACCTAGCGTTTTGGCAGTTTAGAGTTTAGAATTTTTTTTTTTTTTTTTTTTTTAATAAAATAATAGTCGCGAGTTTTATTTAAAAATCAGATATTTGAGGTGGGATCTTTTAATTCCGATTATCGATGTTTAGAACAGCACGGGGTCTCTTACGAGATTTGGCCTTGCGATGATCATAGTCATGCAGATTGAATAACAGTTCGTTTGGAACGGATGGCAAATTTCTGTAAAATTTCAGCGCTAGCTTTTTAATTTGGGCTCTAACAGTTTTTATTTTGAAGTCATTCCTAATTACCGAGTTTCTTAAGTACCTGGGAGCTTTCCTGATAATCCGTAGGATTTTGTTTTGTTTTGTCTCTAGGAGGTCTATTGTAGTTTTACAGGCATATCCCCATACGGGTGCTGCATACAGCATTCCCGGGCGGATGACCGATTTATAAATTAGGAGTTTATTTTGATAACTTAGATTTCCGTTTCCTATCATTGGGTATAAGGCTCCTGTGGCCATATACGCTTTTTTGATTAAGTTCGTTACGTGCTGTTTCCAGGTTAGGTGGGAATCTATCGTTACACCTAGGTATTTAGTAGATTTTTCCGCTTTTAAGGCATGGTTGTTTATGTACAGAGGCGGCGGAGGTTTACGTTTTCTAGAGAAATAAATCCAATGACATTTATTGGGGTTTAATTTTATTCGCCATTTTTCCAGCCAAGTTTGGAGTATGTCTAAGTGTTGTTGTAGCTGTCTGTGCATTACTGAGACATAGGGGTGTTTTGCAAGTATCGCACTGTCGTCTGCATAGAGTGCCAGCTCTGTGTTTGGAGTCCTAGGGATGTCGTTCAGGTATATGTTAAAGAGTGTCGGGCCCAGGATAGAACCTTGCGGTACACTACTTTTAATGAGCTTGGGTGTAGATAAGTTACCTCCTACTCTGACTTGAAAGTGTCTGTTATTTAAGTATGAGATTAAAAGTTTGACAAGTGCGTCAGGGACTTTTAAAGTGATCAATTTGTTCGCTAATCCACAGTACCACACTTTATCAAATCTTTTTGTATGTCAAGAAAAATCGCAGCTGTGGGTGTTTTACTATTAAGTCCAGAAGATATGTACTCTACCACTCTCAGCAATTGATGAGTGGTGGAGTGTTTTGGCCGAAATCCAAACTGCTCCGGAATGATAATATCATTCTCACTAAGGTGCGTGTTCAGTCTATTAAGAATTATTTTCTCAGTAATTTTACTAAGTGTCGGTAGTAAGCTGATTGGTCTGTAGTTGGCTGGAATTGTGGCATCCTCACCAGACTTATGGATCGCTATAATTATCGCTTCCTTCCATTCAATGAAAAAATGAAAAGCACAAAATGAAAAGCAAAATGAAAAGCACAAAATCCAAAATGGCGAATCGCCCGTACACAACAAGCTGTAGAATTGCTTTGCTCGACGTGCTCTATCGTAACTAGATATAACACGCCCAAGCGGAAGCAAGAAGATCACCAACTGGTAAAAAGCAGGAGCAATACTAAAGCACGTCCACACAACTCGAAGTCTAAGCTCCGATTCTCAATTCCTGAGATAGTGTAGTGTCCTTTAAGTGATTGCTAAGGAGCTTCAGAGAACCAATAGGGGCTTCAGAGAACTGCGCCTGTGCACAGAGATGTTAATTTAGAATACGATCTCGTCTAGTATTTCGCATTATTAGATAGTTTAGAATATTAAATTCTAAGTTATAGTTCATGCTAGAAATTAACTACGCGGCGGAAATGAATGCCATTGCGGCTGTGCAAGGAGTATTTTATTTTACAATTTTTATACGTATTTTTATACATACTTTTAAATATTTTTATTTATAGACGTATTTTTGAAAATACGTATTTCAAATAACAGTAGATACCCAATAAGTTAAACCTTTTAATAAAAAAAATATTTATTATAACTAGTGTGCGGTAGGCTGACTCTGAGCACAATGGAGGTGGCTAGTAGGATTTTTATTTTTCAATTCTGCAGTTAATTTTATATTTTGTATACATCGTGAAGAATAAATTCAAAATATCACTTTAATGGGTTTACATTGTATTTAAAAAATTAAGTTGTTGACATTTGCTTTCTTTTGTGTATTTGTCATTTTAATGTTTTTAAATTTTTCTAATTTTCATGTTACATCCACTGTATGGAACTAACTGTACTTTATGTGCCACGAAATAACTGTTGCTACGTGCTATCTCCGACAGCCAGTAGAACTGCTTTCTGTAATTTTTTTTAGTGGGCGAGTGTTTAGTGGGCTCACATAACAGGCATAGGTTCATGTTCAAATTGCTACAAATCAACTGTTGCACAAACGACTGTTGCAACATTGCGGTTTTCGACAGAGAATGACCATTCCTATATAAAATAACCAATATGGCTGCTCTTCTTTTATTTAATCAAAATTTCTATAATTGTATTAAATCAATATTAATTTTATATTTTTATGCATTTCGGTTATGGCAGACATGCTGTCCGACGGACTTGGTGGCATTTCTATGTCACCAAGGTAAAAATCGCAGAGAAAAGGATAATATGACACCTGTTCTTAAAATCTAATTGAAATCAATTTAATAAAACATTTTAAATCTATTTCAGCATCGAACTCCTACTCCCAACTCTTTTCTTTTTTTTTTGAGACCCTGTACGTTAAGTCAAACTGAAAACTTGTGTGTACATAAAAAATTTCAAAACTAAACTTTAGATGGTATGTTACATTAATTCATATTTTTCAAATTTTGGTATACAAATTCAAATTTCATATTTTGTTATACTATAATTTTTACGGTACGAGACAGAGAAATCACTAGACGTGCCGGTACGAAAAAAAAAGTTCACTTCAGAAGTACATAAAAAGTAAAATATTTCAAAAACAACATCAAAATTAAAAGAAGGGTAAAAATTCACCCATGTGGGTACCTGCCTGCAAAAATTTGTGGACTTGCTATAGTTAGTCTATCCAGGACGTGAACTCGCAGCTCAAATATTTTGTCTTTGACTTCGATATTAAATATTTCTTAAACTACAATATATATCAAGAAATAATTTATTTCAGCGTATTGCCCAAAGCTTTTTCAACAAGTGTACCAAATTTCATATTTTTATGTGCAATAGTTTTTGCAGTACGAAGTAAAGAATCTCGAGAAATGAGAAATTTGTCAAAGAGTGGTGGCGTCAGCTACTTTTTTTTTTAATATAAAGAGATTTTTAGGCAATAAATTAAGAAAACATCAACCGTTTAACAATTAAAAAATATAAAACTAATTGCTATTTATATCAGTATTGGAGTCAGATATTAGAAAATAGGAGGAGTCTGTGTCAGACAGCAGAAGAAAAAAAAGAGGAGTTGAAGTCCACGGTTTGAGTTACTGACTTCACAATCCTGCTAGAATGTATTTTGCTCATCCAAATTAACTGACGCACCACCTGGCTCTTGGATAGGGCTTATTTAATTCATACCTATCCTATTGTAGGGTTATACATGAAACAAAAGCATAATATACTTTTAAGTTAGTTATTAGGAATATATTTTTCTTTCAATTATGTGCATTACATTCTTATGGATTTGCATCATGATCTAATAGCACCATTGTGTCACATAGCAGAGCACACTAATCACTGGTTCCCAACCCAAGTTATGAAATTACATTTATGGTTGTTTCCATTCCACACACACACATTTCTCTACATTTTTGGCAGTACCATTCATACAAATCTACCACATTGAAATAGTATTTATAGTGCGAATTAAAGAAACTATATATACTGATCGTAATACAATTAAAAAGAGAGATTTTTTTTAATTGGGTAACTTCTTAAATTAGAAATATACATATATGCATTAATTTCAAATACGTATTACCTTAAAAAGGAAAGAATTCCAGCTAAATTATAACAAAATCTTTTCTCATAATGTATATATATTTGTGTAAACGTGAATGATATTTATATTATTCCTGTAGAACAAATTTGATATAACACGAAAATTAATAAATTGCTCCCTTACGAGAAGGAAGAACGTAAACATGTAGAAGTTGAAGTTGTATTTTCGAGATAGAAATAACGGACCAATCAGAGAACTCGTATCATCTAGAAATCGGTTTAATCATTGATTAACTAACCGGAACGTTTTTAACAGTCGATAGCTTGGTGAGACGTGATGGTTTTTAAGCATCTTTTAGTGGACCGTTAAATTTAGTGACTGATTGGTTAATCAGACATTATCACTATTTTAACAGACGTTGGTGGGATGGGCTCTTAAATTAACAGCACTTTAGTGAGCTCTTTAATACCATAAAAGTGTTGGTGAGACGCAAAATAGTGCTAATCAACCGTTAAACCTATGCTATATTTTAACGGTTGTTGGTGAGATCGGCCCTGAAACACTACTACTTATTCTAGATGGCCTTGGAATGCACGCGAAGGAGGTAGAGCCGTAGTAGGTAGGAATTTCGATACACTAAATCAATATATGCGTCGGCTGCGACGCCTTAGTAAGTAGCAATTTGGATACACCGAATCAATATATGCAATATGAATATCTGCCTCTTGATTGACATATCTCCGTACATATTGGTGTTATGTCCATGAGCTCCACCTGTGTCATGGAATTAGAAGTACTCCATGGTTCCGCCCATACTTGATATGTACATCAGGTCTCAATACATGTTCCAACAACAAAGAAAATGTCACATGTCTTCAGACCAACCTCTGATTGGAGGGAGAGGTCACTCTCTCTACGGGATCTAAAAGAAATTACGTCACCTTTGTAATCAGGAAGAAGTTCACAAAGGAGACATAATTTCTTTAGTTCAGGAAGGTGATGAGAAAACACACAGGCTAACGTCAAGGTTATTATATCTAATGTGGGAAAACAGCTTGTGCCCCTAGGATTGTTAGTAGCCAATTACGATTCACTACCAGCTTAACAATTATCCATTTATCTCCTGTTAATGGATTCTTGGAATAATTTATTTATTTCATGGTGTATAACATCTCTTAATAACTAATTCTGCAATAAATAAATAAGTAAAATGGTAATAAGCAATTATTGCAACACTGGATGTAAAAACCTTTGCATGTGGCATATCAAAGATATCATTTATGCTTAAAGGTGAATCAACCTTCTACACACTTGACACTAGTAAATACTGTCACAAAGGACCCCATACGAAGCTCTAAATTTATATTTGATTAATAACTTCAAAAACAGAAGTCATATGTGAAATATGTCACAAGGTGTTTATTCTATACATAAAGGGAAATTATTGAACATTTCAGGGAAAAGGTTCATATATATAAAGGGAAATTATTGAACATTTTGTTATAATAAAATAAAACTTTTGATCAATATTCCTGTCTTACTCATAAGCAAGTACCATTTGCATGTGATTTTTGGGCAAATATCATTTCATCAGAAAAAAAAATTTAGTTGAAAGTTAACTTTTATGTAATCCAGATAAACAATTTATGGAATATGCCGGAAAATTATGCAGAAGAATGTTTTAATGGTCATACAGATTTCCACACTGAGTAAAATCCATATATTTGTGACTTATGCCCCCAATAACACATTTTTGGAATTAATTTAGATCAACATATGCATCCTATTGGTGAAAAACCATTTATATGTGAAATATGCAAGAAATCATTTGCTTATAGTAATGGTTTACTTCGACATTTGAATGTCCATACTGGTGAAAAACCACATGTATGTGACATATGTCAGAAAGCATTTGCTCAGAAAACACATTTAAATGATCACTTACTTACACATACTGGTGAAAAACCATTTGTATGTGATGTATGTCAGAAAGCATTTGCTCATAAAATGCATTTTAATCACCATTTATTGACACATACTGGTGAGAAACAGTTTGTATGTAAAATATGCCGGAAATCATTTGCTCATAATAAAGGTTTAAGTCAACATTTGAAAGTGCATACTCGTGAAAAAACACTTGTATGTGGCATATGTCAGAAATCATTTGCTCAGAAAATGCATTTAAATCAGCATTTGCTTACACATACTGGTGAGAAACCATTTGTATGTGAAATATGTCAGACAGCATTTGCTCGCAAATGCATTTTGAATCAACATGTGCTTACACATACTGGTGAGAAACCATTTGTATGTGAAATATGCCAGAAATCATTTGCACAAAAAGCACATTTAAATGAACATATGCATACACATACTTATGAAAAACCATTTTTATGTAAAATATGCCAGAAATCATTTGCTCATAATAGTGGTTTAGTTCACCATTTGCAAGTACATACAGGTGAAAAACCATTTCTATGTGAAATATGTCAGAAATCATTTGTTTGGAAAAAAAATTTAAATAGACATTTGCGTACGCATACTGGTGAGAAACCATATATATGTGAAATATGTCCTAAATCATTTACTGTTAAAAAAAGTTTAAATGAGCATCTGCATGCACATACTGGTTTAAAACAATTTATATGTAAAATATGTCTGAAATTATTTGGTAATATAGGCAATTTAAATAAACACTTAATTACACATACTGGTGAAAAACCACATATATGTGACATATGTCAGAAAGCATTTGCTCAGAAAACACATTTAAATGACCATTTACTTACACATTCTGGTGAGAAACCATTTATATGTAAAATATGTCAAAGAGCATTTACTCGTAAATGTAGTTTAAATCGACATTTGCTTATACATACTGGTTAAAAGCCATTTGTATGTAAAATATGTCGGGAATCATTTACACAAAAAACAAATCTGAATGGACATATGCATACACATACCGTTGAAGAACCAGTGAAATTTGCTGGAAAGCATTTGCTAGTACATACTTGTTGAGACCCAGACCGTCCGACCTACCAGAAAGTTGTAAGGTAACTGTTTGGACAGCCGGGAAGTGCCACCCAATTTAGACCGGAACCCAGTGGGGGAGGCATCCACAGGGACCGTACTCTCCTTCCCCTACCACCAACCTCTCGGAAGGACTTCTGGACCCACATGTTTAACGTGATCGTACTCCGCGTGAACACGGCGACAGTTTTGGCAGTGGCTGGAATCGAACCCGGGCCTACCGAGTGCAACTCCAGCGCACTAACCAATGGGCTACCGCGCCCCTAGTACATACTTGTGAAAATCCTGATGACAATGAGAAATCATTTGTCTGTGTAATTAGCCAGAAAGCAGTTGTTAGAAATACAATTTAGATTGACATTTGTTTACACATACTGACAAGAAATGACTTTCGTGTAAAATATGACTGAAATTATTTGCTAATAATATTAGTTTAGTTCAACATTTGCATGCACATATTTGTAAAAAAGACAATTTGTATGAAGAATATCTCAGAAAATATTTATTCTGAAAATGCATTTAAATCGGCATTTACTTATACATAACTGTGATAAGCCATTTATATGTGAAATATGTCAAAAATCATTTGGCCCCAAAACAAATTTAAATGAGCGTATGCATGCCATTTGAAAAAAAATATATATATATATATATTTATATGATAAATCTATTATTGACATTCTCTTGTATATAAAGTGGTCCGTTCACGAGAAAAGACAAGTTAATTTTTTTTTGTTCAATAGTGCTATAAATTTTTGTTCACATTAATTAATACACTGTTAATATTATTGTGAAATAAATTCTATAACGTGTTTTTTTGTTTTTGTTTTTTTACGTGAATAACATTTATGGTTGGAGTTTCAGTATAGGAAAAATGAAGCGTTACAAAAAATGTAAATTCTATGGGTGCTTATAAAATAATTTCAGTATTTTAATATTTAGAACATTTTTTTAGAAAACAAAAAAGTATCTGTCCGAGCGAGTGTATTCTTGTTTTCATTTTAAACTACAAAATATAGACATGAATAGTAAACAACAAAAATACGTACTAGGAAATTTAGTATCAAAATCTATATTTATTATAAAAAAAAGCTTTTGTAGTTCTCGAGTAATTGTCTTACCAAATTGAAGAAGATTGAAAATTTTCTATTTCTCAAGTTTGTAACATCTCAAAAACTAAAATCTAGCTTTGAACAATAAGCATGAATTTGAAGCTCTTCGAAAGCCCTACAAGTGTATATAATTGGATTTTGGATCAAACACTTTATTTTTTTTTTAAGAAGAAGAAAAAAAAAAAACTTTGAAACTTGAAAATGAGTTTTTACCCATGTTTCAGATTTTCATTTGAAATATCTTCAAAAGTATAAATGATCGATATAATTAGTAAGCGACAAAAATATGATCAGGAAATTTAGTTTTTAAAATAAATTTATATGTATACTTAAAAAAGCTTTTATAGTCATCGAGTAATCATCTTGTCAAGTGGAAGAAGTTTGAAATTTGACATTTTTCAAGCTTGTAATGCTTATATCGTAAAAACTAAAAGTGATAGCTATAAACAATAAGCATGAATTTATTGCTCTTTAAAAATCCTACAGGTGTATATAATTAGATTTTGTGTCATTTTCTTGGTTTTTAAAGTGTAGTAGATATAATTTTAATATTTTAACATATTGAAATTATAACCACTATACTTCAAAAAACAAGTTTTCCAGTGGATGGGAAAGCTGTAATATTTGAAATGCCACGAACTGTTGCAACTCAGTCTGGTTACTCACTCTTTTGTGAAATATTGGTGCACAAGCAAGAAATATTTTATTTTGTTTTAAGAACTTAGGAAGTTAATTAACTTGGGGATTCTAACGATTTTTAATAATTGATGAAGTTTGAACAGAATAGGTGGAAATATACGTATTCAAGTACATATTTATATGCTACGTGTTTTTAGATTACCTGGAATGTAAAATCTCATCAGTAAGTTTAATTTTTATACCTCAAATCAAGTTAGTAAAAGAATCGAATATATTAAAGTGGAGTCTATAGTTGGAGTTTTCAAATGAAATCAGGGTGAAAACTAAAATTGCTTGCTAGCTATAAATAGTTAGTGAGTCATTTGTATTGCTTTGAAAGCTTATAAACGAAACAAATGAGTCTGAAAAAATCAAATAAACTCATTGAATTTACTGGAGTTTTATCTTACAAAATATTATATTCATGCAAAACAATTTCGACTCCATCGGATTGGAGCCACCGCCGATTATATTTTTCTGAATTTATCAAAAGTTAGAAGTAACTTACTGCGTTATGTAGTGTCATGAAAGTTGCCCTCATCATTTTTTTTAATAAAATTTGAATTTGTAATTCCATAAATCTTATGTATTATTTGTACATCTTAGTATTATAAACAAATCAAACAAATGATCTCATGAATAAATTAGGAAAGAGGAGAGATGAAGGAAAAGCATTTCAGTGCCAAAGAAACTAAGATATAATATAACAGAATAATTCAGAATTTTGCAGGTTATTATCAGCAATTTATTTAAATTGCTAAACTTTAAATATTAAATTAAAAACACAAAAATATTTAAATTTATTGCGTTTTTGATTTCGCTGATAAAAATCTGGAATCCTATTTCAAAGCTCATTGTTACTGTCCATTGTAGCGCTCTAAAATCTGATTCAAATACTGCAGGGACATAGATACAGAATAATGGAATACTAGCCAAATTACAAGAAAATTTTACACCTTGACGAATTTAACATTTGTTTTATTGTATCACTGGAACAAATTACTTAGGGTTGACCGGGATGTAAATAAACCCCCTCTACTTAAATATTACATTTACAGATAACACTACTGAATATTCTTCAAATCCTAAACCGAAGCCAAATTGCCAGTACGCTATCTGCAAAGCAAAAAGAAAATACACGCTCTCCGTAATGAAAGATTAATAGCCTCTAAGAAATGAACTTGGCATTAGATAGTTATGGTCGCTGTTAAATTGTATGGGTAGCTGTTAGATCATATCGATGGCTGGAGATTCTGTAACTGTTAAATCATTAATATAGCTGCTACGTCATATCGGTAGCTAGAGATTATCTGATTTTGGAATTTAAAAGTTCATTAAAAAATCTAATTTAAATTTTGGAAAAGGCCTTCGAAACGTATTAGTTCAGGTATAGATGCACCCGTGTGAAAAAATTCAGTGTGTTAGATATTGCGCAGCATTGTGGACAGATAAATTATTTTTATTATAGATTCACTGGGGATGAAGACTATAGAAATGAAATGTTTAAAATGTCCCTGAGTTTGTGACAAGTTAATGAAAATATATAAAATATGTTAGAAGATACAAAACTTAATCCAAAGGCAGGAAAAATACATAGAATAGAAAAGGGGACAACATTAGGAAGGAAAGGGGGATGGAGTAAAAATTAAAAATATTCGAATTTTCTGCCAAAAGATAAAGTGCATTGCAAAACTAAGAGAGGGGAAAATATCATATTTGCAATCATTGGAGGACAAGACAGTAAAAAATGCAATATATTTTTTTAGTAATATTTGAAAAAATAATAAAAACATCTAAAAAGAATTTAGAGATACATGGGCCCAACAGAAACACAGAGAAATACCCAACTGCTTCCAAATTCATTCAAAAAGGGGGGGGGGGGGGGTAGAAATAAAAACTGACTTATGAACGGGGTAATAAAAAATAGGATGTATTAAGAATAAAAAAAAATTCCATTCTTTGGAAATGAAGAATGACAATGCTTTACTTTTTCTCGGTTTTGAAAAAAAATGGACAAAAAAATACCATATATCATAAAATACAACTGTATATAAGAATAATAACTTGAATGTTTTAAGTTGACTAGAACATGGGGATAGGGGTAATGAATTGTTCAATCAATCAATTGAAAAATCAATATCAAAATGTATATTACAAATTTTAAGATTGTTTACTTAACATTTTACCTAAAAGTGTATTACATTATAATTATAACTAACAGTGTAATTATGTGAAAATAAAATAATATTCACAGATTGAACATATATCTAGACAGAAATTTATATGCATGAGCAAAAGAACCTGTCAAATTCGCAGATAGTGTCTATAAAATAAATTTATTAATTTATAAAACAGGTCTAACAATTTAGAAACAACTTTTGCACTTTTATGCAAATATTCATAAAGGAATAGTTTGCTTCGCAAAAATCTTTTGTACCATATTTTACTTTCCTTATATACATAATGTATAAGGAAAGTATTGTGACGGGGTCGAAAATTCGAATTTGACTTTTCGACGGGAGAGCACGTTTCAAGCATCCCTGATCACGAATCAAACATTTTTGAAGTGATGTCTGTGTGTGTGTGTCAGTGAGTCTGTGGAGACGATAACTGACGAACGAATGGACCGATTAGAACGAAATTTGGTATAAAAAATCACAATCCGTAAACACTGGAAGCCTATTTTTTTTATACGCAATCGAATGTTCAGAACCCCCTCTAAATTTTCGAAGGAAATTTTGAAAAAATCGTCAAAAAATCAAAACCACTAATAAAGTTGCGCAAATATATATTTCTTATGTAATTTTTTATTATAAAACGATAGACATAAATTTTAAAACACTAACATGAACCGTTCTCGAGATATTGCACATTTTTCAAAAAAATTATCAAAATGTCATATAAAATAAAAAAAATATATTTCCCATTGAGAAACATGTTCACTTTTCATATGTAATACCATGCGATAAATTTGGTGACATCATTTTCTGGGAACTAGCTCGTTCCATTCATGAAAAAAGATACTTTGAATAATACTTTTGTACTTGAATGCCAATAGTCATTTATCTGCTGTAAGAATAACTTATTTCTCCGTCCATAACGCTTGGCAATATTTTGGCGACGAATTTGGCGGGATGTCGCCAACATGGCAACATTTTTAATTGTTGCCAAATTAACAAAAATATCGCCAAATGGATAAAAATGACGCCAAATCAATTAAAATGACGACTCATTGAAGGAAATTCAATATCTTGGAAAGAATATAAGTAATCTACTATAAGAATAACATTTTTTTAACTGTAAAAGTAGTAAATTCATTGCATTATATAAGGAAAGGCATGTGTTGCCCACATCAGATTTCTTTTTTTTTTCTTTTTTTTTTTTTTTGCAATCAAACTGGAAAAATTACAAAATTAAGATCATTTCACACCATTGCTTAATTATTTGTCTCTGAAATTCCTCATAGAACAGCCGAGGGGCCTATAGATATTATTTTGGAAATAAAAAGTGAAAAAATTATTATTTTATAAGTATTATTCTGTGGCTAATGGCATAGAATAAATTCAGCATCAAATTTATTACTTTTCTTATATACATAATGTATAAGGAAAGTATTGTGACGGGGTCGAGAATTCGAATTTGAGTTTTCGAAGGGAGAGCACGTTTCAAGCATCTCTGATCACGAATCGAACATTTTTGAACTGATGTCTGTGTGTGTGTGTGAAAGTATCTGTGTGTGTGTGCGTGTCAATGAGCCTGTGGAGACGATATCTCACGAACGAATGCAGCAATTCGAATGACATTTGGTACAAAAATCACAAACCGTGAATACTGGAAGCCTATTGTTTTAAAACACAATCGAGTGTTCAGAACCCCCTATATTTTGGAGTGAAATTTTGAAAAAATCATCAAAAAATCAAAACCTTTAATAAAGTTACTCAAATAGACATTTCTTATGTAATTTTTCCTTAGAAAACGATTGACATAAACTTTAGAACGCTAGAATGAGCCGTTCTCGAGATATTGCACATTTTTCAAATTAATTTATCAAAAAATCCCATAAATTAAAAAAAAATATTAACTGTTAAGAACATGTTCACTTTTCATATGTAATATCATATGATAAATTTGGTGACATCATTCTCGTGGATCTAACTCGTTCCATTCACGAGAAAAGATACTTTGAGTAATACTTTTGTATTTGAACTTCAATAGTAATTTATCTGCTGTAAGAATAACTTATTTCTCCATCCATAACGCTTGGCGAGATTTTGGCGACGAATTTAGCGGAATTTCGCCAACTTGGGGACATTTTTAAATGTTGTCAAATTCAATAATTCAATGCCAAATTCAAGAAAATTCAATATCTTGGAAAGAATATAAGTATCTACTATAAGAATAACAGTTTTACTTTCCTTATATACAATAATGTATAAGGAACGTATTGTGACGGGGTCGAAAATTCGAATTCAAGTTTTCGATGAGAAAGCATTCATGTTCAGGATGTTTCAAACATCCCTGATCATGAATCGAACATTTTTGAAGTGATGTCTGTGTGTGTGTGTCAGTGAGTCTGTGGAGACGATAACTAATATACGAAAGGACCGATTCGAACGAAATATGGTAAAAAAATTACAATCCGTAAACACTGGAAGCCTATTGTTTTTATACGCAATCGAATGTCCAGAACCCCCCCTTAAATTTTCGAGTGAAATTTTAAAAAAATCTGCAAAAAATCAAATCCTCTAATAAAGTTATGCAAATAGACATTTCTTATCGTAGTTTTTCATTAGAAAACGATTGACATAAATTTTAGAGCGCTAACATGAACTGTTGTCGAGATATTACACATTTTTAAAAAAAATTATCAGAAAGTCATATAAAATTAGAAGAAAATATTTCCTATTGAGAAACATGTTCACTTTTCATATGTAATAACATGCGATAAATTTGGTGACATCATTCTCGTGGATCTAGCTCGTTGCATTCATGAGAAAAGATACTTTGAGTAATACTTTTGTATTTGAACGCCAATAGTCACTTATCTGCTATAAGAATAACTTATTTCTTCAGCCATAATGCTTGGCGAGATTTTGGCGACAAATTTGGTGGAATGTCGCCAACTTGGCGAGTTTTTTAAATTTGCTAAATTAACGAGGAACTCGCCAAATGGATAAAAATGACACTAAATCAATGAAAATGACGACTCATTGACGGAAATTCAATATCTTCGTAAGAATATAAATATCTACTATAAAAATAATCCTTTTTTTTTTTACTGTAAACGTAGTAAATTCATTGCATTATATAAGGAAAGTTATGTTCTGCCCACATCAGATTTTTTTTTACTGTCAAAGTAGAAATTCATTGCATTATATAAGGAAAGTCATTTGCTGCCCACATCAGATTTTTTTACTTGTTAAAACACATTAAAAATCAACAAAGACGTAGCAAATTAAGAAATTTTAAGAAAATATTTTAAATAATTGAAAAATGAAAAGTTACCCAAATATTTAAAAAAAGCCATATTTGACGATGAATTTGTGAATCTTGCACAGCAGCATAACACGGCACTCTGAACCCTTAGAACTAGTTTTTTAGTTTGCAATTTGAATTTGAGAACAGGAACAAGTTTAGAAAATCGCCCCTTGGGTTTTTTCTAGTATTTGGGGAAAACAAAGTCAGCCTCAGTGATTGCAGGCTGCATCCAGCTACAAGTTGTATAAAATCTAGTAATCGCCTACTCTTTATCTCCTACTTGTCTGAGTGTACATACTTTCAAGCAGAACTATACATTGTTTCAAAAAAGATATAATTATGGGAGAAAAACGATTTTACCCTTTTAATGTTTTAATACTATAGATTAATTTATTTATATTAAAGTGGCACAAAATTGGTTTATTTTCAAAACATTTTTGAATACGACCACAAAACTCATTTCTACTACACCTAATTTCGCTTCCAAATGACCGCCCCTAATTCAGCCGCCATAGGCAATTGCCCACGCCTTAAACCGTGCCTGGAAAAACTATTTATGAAATATTTATGAAATACATCAGGAAATATTTGGTCGTAGATGCAATTTAGATGGACATATGCTTACACATACTGACAGGAAACCATTTGAATATAAAATATGACAGAAATCATTGCTTGTGATTAATTGTTAAGATCATTTACAGGTACATAATGGCGGATGTCATTTTTATGTGAAAATGGTCAGAAAACCTTTATTTAGAAAAGAAATTCAAATCAATATTTGCTTATCAATCAGTGCAATCAGCTTGCAATGACAAGCTAAAAAAACAAATGTGCAATGACTGAAATGAAACTAACACATCTCAACAACCAGCCGAAATATCCTCTGCTTATATTACTCTGCACGATTGTCCCATATTAAAGTGCTTCTCTAAAACAGGGCATAACTTTTTAACCAAGCATCTCTCAAACTTGAGACAAAATTATTTCAGAAGAACTCTGTGAGAGCTTTAAAATGCAACTTAAACTAAGTTGAAAATAAAAAATATATAACATTATAACAGAGTTCGCTTGGTCCTTAAAACTCCTTAAATTCACATTATGCCTTTAAGAGCATGGAAAATTCCTTATTTTTGCCAAAATCTCTTTAAAAACTCCTTAAAATTTTTGCCATTCTAATTCCGAAATGCAAAAGGAAATTGAACAAAAGACTGATTGTCCAAAATCAACACTGTGTTATCAAAATATTAGCGATTACTATTGTTTTTGTTTTATTTATTTATTGTTGCTTCAAAATTGGAACTTCATTAGAGGGGTCAAAAGTGAGCAAAGCACCCCTTTTCACCTTTCCTGAAAAAAAAAAAAAAAATAATAATAATAAATAAATAAATAAATAAAAATAGAGTAGAAAAAAATTGGAAGATTGTATATTAGTGTAGCGCACTTCCCTTTCGATAAATTACTATAAGTTTCTTTTTCTTTACAAAGCTAAACTTTTGTTTAATTATACTTTGTGTGGGGTAAAAAGTTCTGAAAATTTGAATTCTTTAAGAATTTTTGCTCTAAAATCAATGTTTCCAAATATAATCATTTGTACTAGGATTTTTACGTTCCTCATTAAAAACCTCATTAGAGAGAAAGATATTTTCACTAAGTGTTTGCTGTTTATGAGTCAGTCAAGTCAAAACAAGGATGGGGGGGGGGGGGGGGGATTTATATCTTTGGTTGATTTGGGGTAGGAATTTATGGGATTAAAGGAGTCAGGTATCTTAATGAGGTTGAAATATATAAATATTTTTGGAATGTAATGTTTATTTTTAAACATTTGGTTGATATCATTTAAATTTTAATATACAATTTTCAATCCCTATTTCTTTTCATCCAGTTCAATTTTTCTCTAAGCCTGTCAGCCTCAATAAAAAGTAGATTCAAAAACATGTCTAACTTTACAAATAAGTATTTGTTTCACAAAAAATCTGATGTGAGCAGTTCATGACTTTCTCTCCAAATACTTTTTTACTTTCCTTATATACATAATGTATAAGGAAAGTATTGTGACGGGGTCGAAAATTCGAATTTTCGACGGGAGAGCACGTTTCAAGCATCCCTGATCACGAATCAAACATTTTTGAAGTGATGCTTGTGTGTGTGTGTCAGTGAGTCTGTGGAGACGATAACTGACGAACGAATGGACCGATTCGAACGAAATTTGGTACAAAAATCACAATCCGTAAACACTGGAAGCCTATTGTTTTTATATGCAATCGAATGTTCAGAACCCCCCCTAAATTTTCGAGTGAAATTTTGAAAAAATCGTCAAAAAATCAAAACCGCTAATAAAGTTATGCAAATAGATATTTTCTATGTAATTTTTCATTAGAAAACGATTGGCATAAATTTTAGAACGCTAACATGAACCGTTCTGGAGATATTGCACATTTTTCAAATAAATTATCAAAAAGTCATATAAAATAAAAAATGTATTTCCTATTGAGAAACATGTTCACTTTTCATATGTAATACCATGCGATAAATTGGGGGACATCATTCTCGTGAATCTAGCTCGTTCCATTCATGAAAAAAAAATACTTTGAGTAATACTTTTGTATTTCAACGCCAATAGTCATTTATCTACTGTAAGAATAACTTATATCTTCGTCCATAACGCTTGGCGAAAATTTAGCGACGAATTTGGCGGAATGTCGCCAACTTGAGGATTTTTTTAAATGCTGTTAAATTGACGAAAAACTCGCCAAATGGATAAAAAAGACGTTAAATCAATGAAAATGACGACTCATTGACGAAAATTCAATATCTTGGAAAGAATATAAATATCTACTATAAAAATAATATATATTTTTTTTACTGTAAAAGTAGTAAATTTATTGCATTCTATAAGGAAAGTCATGTGGTGCCCACATCAGATTTTTTTTTTTTTATTTGGCTTCAGGGCTCCTGCTTCTGCTTATGTGCACTATATGCATAAATTACCCCAATATTTTTAAAATGACTCATTTCAATTATTATCGCCCTAGATAAATGAGTAAATATTTCACTAAACTATTTCACTAATTTATTGCAGAAATGGTGGGATGGCACAATTCATTTTGTATCATGGTGTATTACACAGAATTCACAAGCATATTTTTCTATCCATCTCTATCCTTTAATTATTACACAGTAAGCAAACTAAATTTGCTTATTTTCATATTGTGGTTAATTTTAAAGATATACTGTGCATAATTAACCAAATATATGAGAGTCAATAATGAGATGATTCTTATAGTTAACATTTTCATGCAATGCTTTAAATCTCAAAGCTTCTTTTTTTTTTCATGTTTTCAAATGATTGTTATGTTATGTTTATTTTCAAACTAGCCATTTCACCTGCACTTCACTCATTCTTAATGGCTAGTGGCCACTAAATGGGCACTTAATAAAAGTTCTCAATATCAGAATCTGTTTCAATTTTAAACAAAAAAAAATTGATTGGTATACATTTTGTGAGCTAAAATGATGCAAGTTTTTTTTTTTTAAATCCCTTTGTGTCATTCCACCTAATTGGTATTTTCTATCTTTTTCATTGATCTGAAAGCTGAGACAGATCGAATGTGCCCAAAGCCAAGATTTTGGCTCTAATGAAAAGCACGTGATCAGTTTAAACAGTTGTTTTGAAGTGTATAATTATTCCCTTGAATCACTGCTCCTAATTCGAATTTTTTAAAATATTAGATTTTTCCATTGACCTAAAAAATAAGACCAAAGTCAAGATTCAAGGGGGGGGGGGGGGGGAGAGATGAGGCAGATCTAAGAGCTATCATCGAACCAAGATGCAGACAGAAAGATTTGACAGTAGGGAAAGTTTGAGGAGATAAAATTTGAATAAAAATCATCTGATTATTGATTGTGGTAGTAAAATACTTATTTTGTAACTACCAAAAGAACCACATTTTCTTAAATAACAAATATATTATATTAATTTGTAATTCATTTTTAATATAAATTGAAACAAAATTGAAGATAGTATTTTGTATCACAATCACTAGATGCACAATGATAAATAATAATGAACTTCCTATTTATGCACATATACAATGAATCTAGCAAAAACACCCCTTCATGGTCAAAATTTCCCACCAAGTGCAAAAAACAAAAACATCCTTTCAAAAAAGTTATGAAATCTCAAAATAGTTTATGCCAAATTTTAGAAGAACTTCAGCTGTACTTTCAAAAGCATACATAGCCCTTTTTATTCAAAATTGACAAAACAGCTACATGTAATTTGAAAGATGATTAACATCCTTCGGCAGGATGCCTAGACCACCTATAAGCACACCTTCTGTCCTCCAAAAAATTGGCGCAAACCATTTTGAAGTTTCATAACTTTTTTGGAACGTTGTTTTTGCCTTTTGTACTTAGTGAGAGTTTTTACCATGAAGTGTTATTTCTTTTGGATTTCAATGCCTTTCTGTAGAAATATTTATCAGCATAGTTATGCAATAATGATATTGTATAGCAGGCATTGCAAATTGTACTTTACCATCAAACGCCATTTGATCATGTTTTTATTCATTTTTGAAATTCTAAATCAATTTTATCTTCGAATTGAAAAAAAATATGTATGAAATAATTTTTTAATTAACAATATAGCTCCTGATTTTTTAATGATTTTTCAAACATTCATTCAAAAATTGAGGTTTTTCTGAATGTTCAATTACGTTTAAAATCAACCGGGTTCTAATAATAGTATCCAAATTATTTTTGAAATGCTTCATTCACTCGTGAATTATCACTTTCACAGACTCATGGATACACACACTAACATACATACACACATGCAGACATCACCTCAAAAACATTTGATTCCAGATCAGGAAGCGTAAAATGTGTTCTGGCGAAAACTCAAATTTGAATTTTCGATCCCATCACAACACTTTTCCTATATATTATACTATATAGAGAAAGTAACAGGTTAACATATCCCATTTATTATGTTATATGAGCATTTCATGTAATTAATATTGTTTATGTTGATATTTGTTTCAACAACATTTTAATGTTTAACCAATGTTTAGTTATATGCATTAGCAAACAGGGGAGTTTAGGTGCGTACATAAACCCTTTGAAAGTTTTTGATTTTTAATTAAGTTGTTAATTTTAGATATGATACATGTGACTGGAGAAGTAAAAAGTATATTTTAATTTTTACTAACATTAGTAAAATAAATCAATTCATTCTTAACTTCAATATTAATATTGTAATTTGTTACAAACAAGGATCAAATTTGAGGAAATGTGCCAAATAAGTAAAATAATTTTTATTTATATAAATCGATCATTTATCTTCAGAGTTCTTTGTATTGCTACTTTTAAAAGTGGGATAAAATAAAACTTTTCCTTTTAAATATCTATTATGCAAAATATAGTCTTGGAACATTTTTTTAAAATCTTGTAATAGATTATGGTTATAAATTATGGAGCAATTTCAGAGATATTAATTCTTCATCATGTGAACATGATTGATAGAGATAACATGAGCCTGGTAGATTTTTTGAAGTGAACATTGCCATAATTTTCTATCACTTTTGGTTTTAGGTTTACAAAACTATAAAGTTAGTCCATGATTTTATTTATTATCTGACAAATGAACTAAATACTAAGTCTGTCATACATGACTGAAAATTTTTACAACAGTATTGCGATTCTACAGTTGAGATTTCAGTATGATTTGTATATCAAACTGAAGGTGTCTATCACTAACCTCTCAACATAGGCACAGCCATCTGGATTGGTGTCGAGCTCTGTCTGGACAGTGTCCGATTGAAGGCATATTGTCTTTAGCGACGAATCCTGCTTCTCTCTCTGTGCTGATGACTGCCAGATACGTGTGTAGAGGATAGCTGGCCAGCGTTCCTCCACACACGTATCACGCATTTGTTGTCGAGCAGTGCACATGGTGTGACAGTCTGGGGAGTCATTTTGCGATACTCTGCCTATACTGTCAAACCAACCAGGTTCCATTTACCAACAAGACAATGCTCGACCACATACTGCACGACTTTCTCAACAATGTCTTCAAGGATTTAATACCATCCCATGGCCATCCAGGTGCCCAGACCTATCACCAATTGAACACGTCCAGAACATTCTGAGATGGCAATTGCAGCCTTCTCAGAATACTACTGAATTATCTGACGAGTTGCAACATTTTTGGCAGAATCTTCCACAGAGAGACATAAGCAACTTGAATTGACGATTGTGCCACACCAAATATCAGCTTTTGTAGCTGTCAAAGGAGGATTTAAGACTTACTAAAATGTCATCTTATTTTTTTCAAATTCTAATCATTTGCATAACTCCTCAAATAATAAATACAAAGTTTTGTAGCTGTAGCTCAATTTCTTATGGGTACTTTTTTTTTTTTTGCAACGGAGTGTATTTAAAAGTAGAACAAAGTTTTAAAAATGAAATAATTAAATTTCGGAAAATAAGCATATATCTTTTATATTTTAATTATTTAATGTTTTAAAATTTAAATTAATCAACAGAAAAAACCCAAATACGGCGATTGATTTCAAAATTTTGATGGGATATGATCACAGTGTTTATTGAGAAGGCCTGGGATCTTGGCTGAGACTGTTTTAACAAATAATGATATAAGAAATATAAAAATAGATTTGAGCAAAAAAAAAATTCTCTATGGCTATTGATTACAGACAAAAGTTTTTATAACAAGATTTATTGACAACAAAACAAATAATACTTCATCAAAACTACAATTTCTAGGTTAAATGTTGTTTTACTAAAGTTCAAGTATGGGAAAGGTTGTTGAAAAAAAGGTTTTGGTATTTCAAGTGAAATTTATATTAGAATTCACACTTTCAATAATTTCTGTTTCCTGGGTGAATGCAATAAAATAATTTAACATAAAAATGCAAAGAGTAGATGAAATGCCCGAGATTTTAAAATATGTTACCTATGCAAGATGAATACATACAAAATATAGAGTTTTAATGATTTCTAATTTCTAAATTAGATGAACTTATACAACTACTTTATCACCCATAGAGTAAGGGGGTCTCTCTTCTCTTGAACATTCAAAATAACAAAGGCAATCATCAAGTTAGCCGATGTTGTACATTTTATGCTTGAGTTGACTTCCCCCCCCCCCTCCTCAGAAAATGTTCCATGATTTCCCATGTATGAAAAAATATCAGCTTTGTAAATACAAATAGCTATAACTAACAAAATTAAACAATTCAAAAAAGTGCACTGAAATTTCGTGAGAAATAAATATGGAACATAAGCTTTGTTGAAAATCATTGTAGTCAACAATGTCCTTAAACAATTTTGTATATAAATTATTTACTTATATCTATAATTACAATATAAATAAATATCTTATAATTACAATATGCTAAGAATCAGTTAGAAAATTATTAATCTCTGTTGTCTAATTGAGATTCTCGTTTAACATGTGAATTTTAAAGGAAAATTAGATTTATTCTTCTTAAAATCCCAAATACATAAACGGATACTTTGCCATATTAATGCCAATGTAAAGAGCTAAGTCTACTTTAAAAACTAAGTTTAATGATAGTCATTATTAGTGAATTTCTTTGTCTTGATATTATTTAAAGTTTAAATGTCAATTATTCATAGAAAATGCCTCAAATTCTTTAGTATCACAAATTATGATTGTTTTCTGTGACAATTAATTAATAACGATTAATGGTGAATCTTTTAGCCATACCCGAGAAATTTTCTTTCTAGCTCCTCACCTTCATACTTACCCATCATTGATGAAAAGTCACATCCCACATCCAATCATTGTCTGAAGTTAGACTGTTTACAAAGGGTTAAAAATGGGGAAGCCATTACCATAGCCACACCTTTCTGGAAGCTAGCTTTCATATTAGTTAATCAGCTATAGAGGGACTTATTTATTGGGCAATTTTGATACCATGTATCTTCCAATATACAGGGGAAGCTAAGGGACTCTAGTCTCTAAAAGATTAAGAGATGCACTTTAATAGAAAAAAATGCTTTGAAATATATCGCTTTAAACAAGTAAAGTGTAACAATTTTCTGAAAATTGCATTTATATTCACAAAGTTATTTTAAAAATTATAATAAGAAAAGTATGTCTAAGCAATTTTTTTAATTAAATTTTAAACAGGGGAGGCTCAGCTTTTTAGCCTCTATGGACGTCACGCCACTGGGACATCACACTTCCATACCAGGTACTAACATCCATATATAAATTTCACACATTCTTTTTGCACTCTTCGATATGGAATAGCCAACATCTAGAATGATAGTAAAAAATAATTTTGTGAACCGGTATGGTGTCTGACAAAATCAGTCAGACGATGCAGCACAGGTCTGTGGAGTTTGGAGTGGAATCATAATCGATAAAAATATACCGACACCGACTCCTAAATAAAACTATTTAAAAATAATTTTATTTCGGAATATTTAATTTTTTTAAGCAGTTTTTAGACAATAAATTTAAAAAAAAATCTAATGTGGGCAACACATGACTTTCCTTATATAATGCAATGAATTGACTACTTTTACAGTTTAAAAAAATGTTTTTCTTATAGTAAATACTTATATTCTTTCCAAGATATTGAATTTTCTTCAATGAGTCGTCATTTTCATTGATTTAGCGTCATTTTTCTCAATTTGGCGAGATTTTTGCTAATTTGGCAACAATTAAAAATGTTTCCAAGTTGGCGACATTCCGCCAAATTCGTCGCCAAAATCTCGCCAAGCGTTATGGACGGAGAAATAAATTATTCTTACAGCAGATAAATGACTATTGGCGTTCAAATACAAAAGTATTACTCAAAGTATCTTTTTTCATGAATGGAACGAGCTAGATCCACGAGAATAATATCACCAAATTTATCGCATGGTATTACACATGAAAAGTGAACATGTTTCTCAATAGGAAATATATATTTTTTATTTTATATAACTTTTTGATAATTTTTTTGAAAAATTTGCAGTATCTCGAGAGCGGTTCATATTAGCGTTCTAAAATTTATGTCAAACGTTTTCTAATGAAAAATTACATAAGAAATGTCTATTTGCACAACTTTATTAGCGGTTTTGATTTTTTGACGATTTTTTCAAAATTTCACTCGAAAATTTAGGGGGGGGGGGGGTCTGAACATTCGATTGCGTATAAAAACAATAGGCTTCCAGCGTTTATGGATTGTGATTTTTGTACCAAATTTCGTTCGAATCGGTCCATTCGTTCGTCAGTTATCGTCTCCACAGACTCACTGACACACTCACACACACACACACACACATACTTTCACACACACACAGACATCACTTCAAAAATGTTTGATTCGTGATCAGGGGTGCTTGAAACGTGCTCTCCCGTCGAAAACTCGAATTCGAATTTTCGACCCCGTCACAATACTTTCCTTATACATTATGTATATAAGGAAAGTAATATCAAATGTTTACCAATTAAAAACTATTAATATGATAAATTTCAAGTTAATTGCTATTTATGTTGGTATAAATGTTGAATATTAGAAAATCCAAGGAGGAGTCAGAGGTTTGAGGTACTAACTCCATAGCCCTGAATCAGCGAGTTTCAATATTTATTAACGTTAAACTCAGGTTGCAACGGCTAAGTTCTTTATAGTCACAGAATTTACCTATAAAGGGTGTTACAAAAGGTTGAATCGGGCTTCTATTGTAGATAACCACATTCCATTAGCATTTTCATACGTCTTATTCCTCCTCGGGACGAAATACCCAATGGCTGCAATAGCCACAAGTAAACACACATACTATGTGCAGAAATTTTGCTAACCTCTAATTAACGGATTACTCAACTTTCTTCTATATTGAAGAAGATTGAGCTCTAGCTGCAATAGTCAAGTTCATAGTCACAGAAATCACGTATAGGGGTGCTACCAAAGCCCCAATGCAGATACTTGCATTTTTGGACTAGTATAGACTTATTAACACTCTTTAGCATGGAATAGCCAGTGTCTGCAATAGCAGCAAAAAAACTTGCTATGTGTTGCAATTTTGTAAACATCTGTAGTGACTCATGAGGTCAGTCCTACCATACAACGGCCAAGTTTATACTCACAAGACCTGCCTATATAGGGAATTTCCAGTATTAGAATCATACTGTGATTGCATGTAATATTTGTAATATTTGTTGACCAGTTTCATGCTTTATATGTGCTTGTCAACAATATTCGATACCTGCAATAACAATAACTTGCTATGTGCCACAATTTTGTAGCACTATACATATTCTGCCAAATTCATTTCTACCATACAGCCAGCATCAAATATCTTAAAGTTTAAGCTTAGGTTGCAGTTGCAGCAGTTAAGTTCATACCGACAGAACTTCACTATAGAGGGCATTTCATTTTTTAAAACAGTTTCATTTATTTTTAATTAATTTAAAATATAATTTTGTTTTGTTTCTATAGTTTAAATTAAAAAAAAATGTTCAGTTTCCATTATTACTTTCCTTATATACATAATGTATAAGGAAAGTATTGTGACGGGGTCGAAAATTCGAATTCGAGTTTTCGACGGGAGAGCACGTTTCAAGCACCCCTGATCACGAATCAAACATTTTTGAAGTGATGTCTGTGTGTGTGTGTGTGTGTGTGTGTGAAAGTATGTGTGTGTGTGTGTGTGAGTGTGTCAGTGAGTCTGTGGAGACGATAACTGACGAACGAATGGACCGATTCGAACGAAATTTGGTACAAAAATCACAATCCGTAAACGCTGGAAGCCTATAGTTTTTATACGCAATCGAATGTTCAGAACACCCCCCCTAAATTTTCGAGTGAAATTTTGAAAAAATCGTCAAAAAATCAAAACCGCTAATAAAGTTACGCAAATAGACATTTCTTATGTAATTTTTCACTTGAAAACGATTGACATAAATTTTAGAACGCTAACATGAACCATTCTCGAGATATTGCACATTTTTCAAAAAAATTATCAAAAAGTTATATAAAATAAAAAAAAATATATTTCCTATTGAGAAACATGTTCACTTTTCATATGTAATACCATGCGATAAATTTGGTGACATCATTCTCGTGAATCTAGCTCGTTCCATTCATGAAAAAAGATATTTTGAGTAATATTTTTGTATTTAAACGATAATAGTCATTTATCTGCTGTAAGAATAACTTATTTCTCCGTCCATAACGCTTGGCGATATTTTGGCGACGTATTTGGCGGAATGACGCCAACTTGGCGACATTTTTAATTGTTGCCAAATTAACAAAAATCTCTCCATATTGATAAAGATGACGCTAAATCAATGAAAATGGCGACTAATTGAAGAAAATTCAATATTTTGGAAAGAATATAAGTATCTACTATAAGAATAACATTTTTTTTAACTGTAAAAGTAGTAAATTCATTGCATTATATAAGGAAAGTAATTTGTTGTCCACATCAGATTATTTAAATTTTAAAATGCTTTTGTCCCTGTTTCAATTTTTTTAACACCAGCATGTGTTTCTATATCTTCTATTTAATCATATTCAAATTTTTAAGTTATTTTTAAGTAAACCAAGATGAAAACAAATTTTAGTTTCTACTGTTTAAATGAAAAATAATGTTCAATTTCCATAATATAAAAGTGCTTACCTTTTCTTAACAAAATTTAAATATCACAATTTTTTTTTAATTTAATTATATATTTTGGTTCTAAATTTAGCTATCAGGTAGAAGCACTGATGTTAACTCGGCGGATGCTGTGGTAATAATACTACTGTATTTGCTAATACTAATTTAAAGCTTTGTGGATGATAAATCCTTACATGCCAAATAGGCGACAAAAACTACACTAGATAAAATAATGTTTTTACTTATATTGTAAGTATACATATTTAAGATAATTTTTTTGGTTTGCTCTTAAAGCAAGCATTTTTTCATTCTCATACTATACAGAAGGTTTATTTTTCCCGAAAATCTTTGAATTCCCAATTTTAATGTCAAAAGTATATTTTAAGGCTTTTTGAAAAAATATTAAATACTTTTAACAAGATGTCCGCTTATGTGTGCATGTGCAGTTAGATACAATAATTAAAAAGAAATTATTCAAAAATTAAGTTTTTTTTTACTTACTAATGATTATGATTCTCCTTTTATGCTTTTAAAGCAAGCATTTTTTCATTCTCATACTATACAGAAGGTTTATTTTCCCCGAAAATCTTTGAATTCCCAATTTTAATGTCAAAAGTATATTTTAAGGCTTTTTGAAAAAATATTAAATACTTTTAACAAGATGTCCGCTTATGTGTGCATGTGCAGTTAGATACAATAATTAAAAAGAAATTATTCAAAAATTAAGTTTTTTTTTACTTACTAATGATTATGATTCTCCCCTCTTATGAATATAAGTATCTACTATAAGAATAACATTTTTTTTAACTGTAAAAGTAGTAAATTCATTGCATTATATAAGGAAAGTAATGTGTTGTCCACATCAGATTATTTAAATTTTAAAATGCTTTTGTCCCTGTTTCAATTTTTTTAACACCAGCATGTGTTTCTATATCTTCTATTTAATCATATTCAAATTTTTAAGTTATTTTTAAGTAAACCAAGATGAAAACAAATTTTAATTTCTACTGTTTAAATGAAAAATAATGTTCAATTTCCATAATATAAAAGTGCTTACCTTTTCTTAACAAAATTTAAATATCACAATTTTTTTAAAATTTAATTATATATTTTGGTTCTAAATTTAACTATCAGGTAGAAGCACTGATGTTAACTCGGCGGATGCTGTGGTAATAATACTACTGTATTTGCTAATACTAATTTAAAGCTTTGTGGATGATAAATCCTTACATGCCAAATAGGCGACTAAAACTACACTAGATAAAATAATGTTTTTACTTATATTGTAAGTATACATATTTAAGATAATTTTTTTGGTTTGCTCTTAAAGCAAGCATTTTTTCATTCTCATACTATACAGAAGGTTTATTTTTCCCGAAAATCTTTGAATTCCCAATTTTAATGTCAAAAGTATATTTTAAGGCTTTTTGAAAAAATATTAAATACTTTTAACAAGATGATCGCTTATGTGTGCATGTGCAGTTAGATACAATAATTAAAAAGAAATTATTCAAAAATTAAGTTTTTTTTTTACTTACTAATGATTATGATTCTCCTTTTATGCTTTTAAAGCAAGCATTTTTTCATTCTCATATTATACAGAAGGTTTATTTTCCCCGAAAATCTTTGAATTCCCAATTTTAATGTCAAAAGTATATTTTAAGGCTTTTTGAAAAAATATTAAATACTTTTAACAAGATGTCCGCTTATGTGTGCATGTGCAGTTAGATACAATAATTAAAAAGAAATTATTCAAAAATTAAGTTTTTTTTTACTTACTAATGATTATGATTCTCCCCCTCCCCCCCCCCCCCCCACTGTTTACAGTTTTAAAGAGTAATATTTTCATTTTTGACAATATTTTAAAATGTGAGGATTTGAATATACAAGAACAAGTAACGGGAAATAATACAGGTTTTTTTTTTTTTAAATAACCCTTTTCGTTAGTTGTTTTAAAATCCAAAAAATTACAATATACCACAATAAAGGATATATACTCATGTCCAAAAGTTAAGTATAGTTGCTTTTTATGCGAAAATTTCAGGAAATTCACATCGGAATGGAAGCAAGCATGGTATGCGGGTGTAATAAGGTTATGAGAGAAGAAAACAATGCAAAACAACGATAATAACGACTTTTATTATCCAAAGAAAAAGGTTACAATACGAGTGTCAACCTCAGTGAAACAGAATGACTAAAACAATGTGATGCTGCAGTTTAATACGGTGTGTGGCTGCACAATGATTTCCCATATTTTCTGTGAGGGTTTGGATGAGTTGTATGCTGAAAGAGTTCCAAGTCTCACAGACACAGTTTTCAATCCTGGAACATAGCTTGGTGGGTAGCGAAAGGCTGCAAGATGTCTCCTGAGCATATCCCACACATTCTCAATTGGATTCAGATCAGGAGAGTTGACAGGCCACTGCATGAGCTGGATATCTTCAGTTTGAAGGAAGTCGTCGACCAAGGTCGCACGGTGAGGAGGCGTATTATAAACCATGAATAAGGCATCAGGATCAATAGCACCTTTAAACATTCGAATGGTAGGCTCAAGGACTTCATCTCTGTATCTTTTACCGGCAACCGATCCCGTGTCAAAGATGTGGAGGTCTGTGCGGCCGTCCATCATGATGCCTGCCCCGACCATGACTCCCCCAAACAGAAAACAATGTCTTTCCATGATGTTTTCCGGGTGAAAACACGTTGCACATTCTCTCCAAATCGTGGTACGATGAAAATCAATTTGCAGGCTAAATCTGGACAGACCACTGAACATGACATTGTCCACTCCACTGTCGATGTTCCAAACTCCACTGTAAACGCGCACATTTTCTGTGCAGACATCAGAGGAATGCAAACTGCTGGTCATCTGGCATAGAGACGAACATGTCTGAGTCTCCTGTAAACAGTTTGTCTCGAAACAGTGACTCTTGTGGCGGCTGTCAGGACTGAACCCAGTTATCTGGCAGAACAGTTTCTCTGACGTCGCACAGTTTTCACTTATATCGGTCTTGCTGAGCGGTTGTTACTTTTGGCCGACCTGGTACTGGTCATCGGGTAACATCTCCATGTGGTTTGAAACCTCTGCCACACACTGAGGCACATTCGGAATTTGAGATGCTTCGGTTTGGGATCAACCGCGTTCCAGCATTCCAATAATTCGTCCCTTCAAAAACATGTCCAGTTGACATCTTTCATCCTTTTTGATTATTAACAATGCTCCGTAGCACAGCAATTGCGAAATTCTGCCTTAACTGGCCATGCTGCTCGAAGCCGTTTTATACTCGTTCCGATGTGAGCTGGTGCTTTCTGCATGTCAACGTCGACTGAGCTGTTTTGCATATGCATTATGATTTATCTTTGTCCCACGATTCTCCGCAACTGATTGTGAACCATTGTATCCATATTAACTCCAAATTTTTCGCATTTTATGAATTATGCTTAACTTCTGGACATAAGTGTACATTTGGATTTTCTAATTCCCGGTTGGTTCTCAAATTATTTGTAAGAAACATTTACATTGCTATGCCAAGCTTAGGAAGAGCTGGGTCAATATGCCCCCAAGTACGAAAATTTAATGCCCCTATGCATTAAATTCTAGTGCTTGAACGCATTAATATGATTAACAACGAAATGCAATGAAATCAGAAATCTGTGAAATTCACAAAATTTCTGGTTATAACATTTTAAAAAAATCTTATGTGGGCAGCACATGACTTTCCTTATATAATGCAATGAATTTACTACCTTTACAGTTAAAAAAAAATGTTATTCTTATAGTAGATACTTATATTCATTCCAAGATATTGAATTTTCTTCAATTAGTCGTCATTTTCATTAATTTAGCGTCATTTTTATCAATTTGGCGAGATTTTTGTTAATTTGGCAACAATTAAAAATGTCGCCAAGTTGGCGACATTCCGCCAAAGTCGTCGCCAAAATCTCGCCAAGCGTTATGGACGGAGAAATAAGTTATTCTTACAGCAGATAAATGACTATTGGCGTTCAAATACAAAAGCATTACTTAAAGTATAATTTTTCATGAATAGAACGAGCTAGATCCACGAGAATGATGTCACTCAATTTATCGCATGGTATTACATATGAAAAGTGAACATGTTTCTCAATAGAAAATATTTTTTTTTATTTTATAGGACTTTTTGACAATTTTTTTGAAAAATGCGCAATATCTCGAGAACGGTTCATGTTAGCGTTCTAAAATTTATGTCAATCGTTTTCTAATGAAAAATTACATAACAAATGTCTATATGCGTAACTTTATTAGCGGTTTTGATTTTTTGACGATTTTTTCAAAATTTCACTCGAAAACTTAGGGGGGTTCTGAACATTCGATTACGTATAAAAACAATAGGCTTCCAGTGTTTACGGATTGTGATTTTTGTACCAAATTTCATTCGAATCGGTCCATTCGTTCGTCAGTTATCGTCTCTACAGACTCACTGACACACACATACAGACATCACTTCAAATATGTTTGATTCGTGATCAGGGATGTTTGAAACGTGGCCTCCCGTCGAAAACTGCAATTCAAATTTTCGACCCCGTCACAATACTTTCCTTATACATTATGTATATAAGGAAAGTAAAAATGATGAAGAAGATCCACGGCACAGTTTTTACAACATTGACTTGTACATTTAGCGCTTTTCAGGATGACAACATATAAACTATTTCGAAGTACCCAATTAATTTATATTTCACGCAAATCTAAATTAACTATGAATATTTAGCATCCTCAATAAGTAGCATAGTCCATATCTTAAAATATATAATTCATTCATTAATTTGGCGCATTATTTTTGCAATTTTGACGAAATTTCCGTCAATCAGGGGCGTAATATTGTCAAAGTGGTGATATTTCACTAGATTATTCGCCAAACGTTAGACAAACGAGAGAAGAGCATTTCTTATATACGAGAAGGTATTCCCGTTATATAACAGAATTCAAAATTTGCAAAACATTACCTCCCATTAACATCATTTTTATCATACAGTGACCGCCGCTTATAAGAAACACGTTCGTTTCGCTCGTTTTGTTTCTTATAAGCAGTTGTTTCTTAAATCCGGAAATTTTTTAAATATCGTTCTTCCATTGTAAATACTAACTATTGAACACAATTTTACAGAATTTAAAAGATAAATGTATATAAGTAAAATATTAGTACATACATAATACATTTGTAAATTGAGTTTTGCATTCAAAAATATTTCTTATTTTACGAATTAAGCCTTACAACTTAAAATATTATCTATATGTATGCATATACTAGTATGTAATTAAATAAGAATAAAAAGTAAAACTCATAGGTCGTTCATTTATGTATAAGAGCATAGTACATTTTCATACATACCGTAATCTATTACTGAGGAACAGCAAAAAATTTATCCAGTGTTGTTTGTGCTAATGAGTCTGTGATTAGTTTACGTACATCCATTTCTAAATCATAAAATAGTCCATAAACTTTTTCTGATGCCCCTCTATGTTCAAGAGTTTTTCTAATTATAGTTAGGGCTTCTCGCGACTGTTTGGCTGTAGGAAAATTTTCTTCTTGTGGAACGTCGTCTTCATTTTCTTCTTCATTGCAAACATTCTGAATTTCCGCCACTATGTCATCATCACTTTTTTCTTCAGATGTTTGTAAATTTTCATCGATGTGAATCCATTCTTCGAAATGTGCTTCTAATTCTTCTACATCTTCTGCTGGTATGTCAACATTATTTTTCAAAAATCCTGCTTTACGGAAGCAATTAAAAATGCATATGTCAGAAACATTTTTCCATGCGCCTGCGATCATATGGATAGCATCAAGCAAGGTTATTTTCTTGCTTATTTCGCAAGCCGATCCTTTCTCTTCATCAATTGCATCTACTATTTTCTGTCGCAAATTTGACCGATACAGGGTTTTAAATGCTTTAATAATTCCTTGGTCAAGAGGCTGTATGATGGAAGTTTTATTGGGTGGCAAAAAAAAAGTTCAATGTTTGTCAGCTGTACAGCCGAACAGGATGAGCCGAACAGTTGTCAAGGATTAAAAGAATTTTTTCTCTTCCCATCAGTTCCCTGTCCCACTTTAACAAAAAGTCTTCAAAAATTCTACTTGTCATCCAGGCATTCTTTGAATTTTCGTAGATCACTGGCAATTTTTTTATTCCACTTAAACAGCGCGGACGTTTGCTTTTGCCAATAACTAAAGGGCTCTTTTTTACAGTTCCCGTCATATTTGTTGTTAACAGAACTGTAACTCGATCTTTTTGTTTTTTTCCAACGGAGGATAGATCATTTTTGAACATCATTGTATACTCGGGCATCGCTCTAAAATAGAGCCCAGTCTCGTCAGTGTTAAAAATTTGATGAGGAGCGTATTTTTCTAATAGAGGTGGTAAGCTTTGCGTAATCCATGAAGATGCCGACTCGGAGTCCGCGTCCTGCTTCTCTCAATTTTTTTTGTACACAATGTTATTTCGTTCTTTCCTGCGGCTTAACCAACCATCAGTCGCACGGAACTCTTTTTCTGCTAATTTTTCCGCAAAATTTTCTGCTTTTTTCAGTAAAATTGCCCTACTGATAGGAGCGTTCTTTAATCTGGCGTTAGAAAACCATTGTAAGAGTGCTTCCTCTATAGCAGCTGCCTTTCCTTCTCGTTTCCGTTTTCTTTGAAGATTACAATTTGGCGTCAAAATTTCATTTCTGCCTTTCAGGATTTTACATAATGTTGAGTGCGGAATTTCTAATGCAGAAGCAGCTTCTCTTTGACTACACAGAGGTAGAGAATCATACTTTTTAAGTAAACTTTGCTTTTCAAGCAAAGTAAGGGTTTTTCTCTTTTGCGACATGCTTCCACTAGCAAAACATAAAATGACTAACTAAAGCTGTACGAATCTTATTTGAGTGCATAAGCAGAGATGCCTTTCCTTATCAGTATGTTTCCTTAACTGCCAAAAGATTAAAACTCGTTTCTTACTGGTTTGGGGTTGTTCCCCCTAAGCCTTTCTACGGAGAAATTCTCTGTCATCCTTTGTTACATAGCAAACTCCCACCCCCTCCCCGTACGCCCAGAGACAAGAGATAACAACTCGTCCTTCAGTTAACCTTAAACAAATGGATTTTTTTCTTTTTTACACCCGCGTCGCAAGGAAATCAACAAATTTTCTGTAGAAAACTGTTTCTTATAAGCGGAATCGTGTTTCTTATAAGCGACACAATTTTAATGTTAAAATGAAGTTTGTATTTGTTTCTGTCGTTTTGGGTCTTATAAACGGCTGTTTCTTATAACCACTGAATCTTATAACCGGCGGTCACTGTATTTGCAAGATTTTCGTCAATTTGGCAACAATTAGAAAAGTCAAATTCGTCTCCAAAACTTTCGCCAAGCATTACGGACAGACAGAAGAATAGGTTATTCTTGTAGTAGATTCTTGTATGCTTTCCCAGATATTGAATTTTCATCAATTAGTCGTCAGTTTCTTTGATTTAGCGTCATTTTGATTAATTTGGCTATATTAAATAAAACCGCCAAGTTGGCGATATTCCGCCAAGCATTACGGACGATGAAAAAGCTATTCTTGCAGTAGACAAATGTTGTTAGACGTCAAGATACAAAACTATTACCCAAAGTATCTTCTATCTTGAATGAAATGAACTAGATCCACAAGAATGATGTTAACAAATTTATTGCATATTATAATATATGAAAAGTGTTTACAATTTTATGTGATATTTTGATAATTTTATTTTAAAAATGTGCAATATCTCGAGAATGATTCATGCTAGAGTCCTAGTTTGTGTCAATTGTTTTCTAATGAAAAATTACATTAGAAATGATTATTTACGTGACTTTTTTATTGAAATTTCTGATTTTTCAAAATTTCATTAAAAAATTTAGGTGTGTTCTGAACATTCGATTGTGTTTAAAAACAATAGGCTTCCACTACACCCAATTTCATTTGATTTGCTTCTTTCATTTGTAAGATATCATTTCCACAGACACACACTCATACATCACCTCGAAAATGTTTGATTTGTGTTCAGGGATGCTTAAAACGTGCTCTCCCGTCAAATACTCGAATTCGAATTTTCAACCCGGTAACAATAATTTCTTTAAGGAAAGTAAAAACTAAAGAATCTTCTATTTGAAATTATTTTTCTAATATTTAGTGGCGGCTTGTGCCCAGAGGGTGCACGAGACGAGACTTCCTCATAAAAAGCCCCTACATTATTATTTATATTCAAATAAATATATTAAAAAATTTTATAATAAAAAAATTTCATATTTAGCTATATGCCCTTAAGGGCTTATAGCTAATACTTTTGTAAATTTACAAAAGTATAGTGTAAATAAATAAGGGCTTATAGGAATACTTTTGTAAATTTACAAAAGTATAGTGCTGCCATCTCGTTGAGATGGCAGCACTACAAGATTCGTCTACACTATGATTTCATCGTAGGGCTGTGAATTCAGAGTGATCCAAATAGAATGAATTTATATAGTTTCAAATACTATATTGTGAGTTTGAATGAACAAATATGAACATTGGTTATTTTCAAAGCAGTCTGCCACGCATCGTCGCAAGAAAAAGAGGCAGTTTATGGTCCTTTTGACGGTTTCTGTTGTTTTCAAATATAGTTTTGATATTTTTAAATAAATCCTTGAATAAAATTACTGTTTATACAAGTATAATTTAATTTAGTTTTAAAGTTATATAAGCAATTCTATTTTAAATTTTTCAACAGTTTATATTTTTAAAATATAAAAGTTCATATATAATTCCGATCAAAAATTTGTTGCATTTTCTACATTTATGTATATAAAGGGAGAGTGTGACAGATTGACAGGTTAAGTTTGTCTTTTTGACGTATTTAAATATTGAAAACATTCTTCAACTCGAATTTAACATGATCTCCATGTGTAAATGGCTGTTTATGCATGTAAGTCTGTGGACACAATATCCACATAGCAAATGAAGTGATTCGAACAACATTTTGTACGATTATATTGCCTATGAAGTATGAAATGCTATTTACTTTTAGCGAATACAAAACTTACAGAATGCTCCCCAATTTATGTCTTTTAATAAATAAATGGCGGTCAATCATGTAACATATTTTGATAATCAAAAAACATGATCATTTTATGAAAACTATTTTTTAATATAGAACGTTTTTTTAATATAAAATAAATGACTAGCAGTCAATCATATAAAATTTTTTGATAATCGATATACATGATCAATTTATACAAGATATGTTATAATCATTAAATACCAAATTATACAATAATTTTATTATCAGTAGTAAATAAATAATACTAATTTTAAAACCCTGCATGCCCCGGTTTTGAGATGTTGGTAGTTAATTCATGAAACGTCTTATACTCGTAAGGTAATTGAACTTTGACTTGAAGAGAAAGGAACTTGAAGAAAGCTGCAGTCCTCAGTGATGTACATTCAGATCCCCTTATCAAATTTATAGAAAGAGAAATCACCTTTCCGTGATTATGGCATTATTATATATGATTTGTTGTTGTATTTAATAATGCATTAGAAGGAATAGATGTTTAAAAATGCCCATTAAAAAATGAAAATATTCACAATGAATTAAAGTACGACAACAGATGGCAGCACCAAAAATATTTTGGATTAAAATACAAAATAAATTCTATATTTTATTGAGTATTAAATTTAGTTTTAATATAATCTAAGCATTGCATTTTATTTTTCAGAAAATATTTTGCAACCGTTTGAGCAGAACTTTGGCGATAAATGTGATCTGCAAAGTTAGCAAAACATGGATACGGCAGAAGATTTACTTACGCTCACCCTTCCCTTAATAAACTTCTCATGCAAAAATTGAAAAGTAAATTGGTCAACTCCTTTCTCATACAGCATTTTCGCATTATAGCACATTTCGAAACAGTGTTGCATAAAGAACTCTATTAATGTAGCCAAAAATCAATCAAAGTGATACGAAGTCAATATAACCTTTTTAACACTTTACAACAACATAGTTGAAAAGTGTTTATGACTTTGTTCATTCTGTCTGTCTGTCCGTTCACACGATAAATGCAATAAAAATGACTTTATCAGGATGAAATTTTTGGATGTTATTGAGACGGTCTGTGGGACCTGTGGGACCTGTGGGAATGTAAATGAATAATATCACCCAATTAGTTTTTGATTGAACCCGGGTTGAGAAAATAAAATACATTGAGCCCTATAGGACCAAATTTTTCATACATTTTTAAGGTAATTTAAAATTCACAAATTTGTAGTACAATACCATTTTGCACTAGATAATCGTACACTACAAATCGAATTTGTAGTTAATATTTTTCTGAAAAGAAAAATATTTTTGAAAACATATTCCAGCATCTCAATTATTTTCCCTTATTTAAAAATTATTTAAATACTAGTTGCTTTCGGTGACCAGCCTGTTCGCTCCCCTTGAAAATTCTGACCTTGGCAAACTCGCTGGCGCGACCTACCAGAAAGGTGTAAAGTACCTATTTGGATGGCCAGGAAGTGCCACCCAATTTAGACTAAAATCCAGTGGGGGAGGCACCCACAGGGACCGTACCCTCCTTCCCCTACCACCAACCTCTCGGATGGACTTAAGGACCCACATGTTTAACGTGATCATACTCCGCATGAACACGGCGGCAGTCTTGGCAGTGGCGAGAATCGAACCCGGGCCTACCGAGTGCAATTCCCGCACGCTAACCACTAGGCTACTTCGCCCTCCGTGACTATCTCCATAACTTTTTTTTTATTCATCCAATTTAGACCGGAACCCATTAGAGGCATCCACAGGGACTGTACCCTCCTTCCTTTACCACCAACCTCTCGGAAGGACTTACGGACCCACATGTTTAATGTGATCGTACTCCGCTTGAATATGACGGCAGTTTTGGCAGTGGCGGGATTCAAACCCGGGCCTACTGAGTGCAATTCCCGCGTGCGCGAACACGGCAGCAGTTTTAGCAGTGGCGGGAATCGAACCCGGGCCTACCGAGTGCAATTCCCACTGGACTACCGAACCCTCCACGACAATCTCCATAACTTTCTTTTTATTCACCCAATTTAGACAGGAACTCAGTGAGAGAGGCATCCACACGGACCGTACTCTCCTTCCCCTACCACCAACCTCTCGGAAGGACTTATGGACATAAAATGGTTGGTTTGTTTTAGTTTAATGATGATAACACTAATAATTAAATTTTAAGATGAAAAATAATGCATTTCAAAAACAAAAATTTGTATATATTAACAGTTTTAAACACCCGTAATCTAAACTGAATAGAATGTTTACAAATTAAACAAAAATCTAAATACAATTCTAGAATAAAGTCGAAAATAGCCCCTGTTTAAATAAGAACAATTACACTTGGATACATGCCAAAAACCATTGCCTGCGTCTGCACCCGCACACCGTTTTCTGTGGGTGAAAAAAGGAACTTCTTTAGCGGTGAAATTGGTTCTTTGCCGAGAAATTAAAATTTATTACAACCTTAAAATTCTGATACTGCAGCCATTTTTAATTATTTCTTGACCAGATTGGGCTTGTAATGGGCAAAGATCTGGCTCAAAGTCAGATCTTTGAGCTTTCTAAAAATGTAAATTATTAGTCGAAAATCTCGCTACTTTTACGGATGCGAGGATTTAAAAACGAAAGTTCGTTTTTTTGAGCCGAAAGTCACTTTTATTTTAAAATCTTTAAAAAATATCAAAATTTGTCCCTGAGATTTGAAATTGATATATTTTTACCTGCAATTGTCTACTCTTTCTGGTCATGTCATTTGTTTTTTTCTACGACGTCTGGATGGTAGAGAAAAAAGGGCAAAAAGGGAAAAAAAGGTCAACATCGCATAAAACATTAAATAACAAAAATATAATTAAAATTTTAAAAATCGGTTTTGACGTGTCACCTCCCCTCCCCCCTAGATTTCCAATTGCCAAATTTTGTAGCTCTCCGACGCGCAGTCGCTGAATGGTATATAAGACATACAGACAGACATTGCCTTTTATTATATAGATTAAGCCCAATCAGCCAGGTATAAAATACTTGAAATAAACACTGATCTTGGAAATAAATATACAACTAAAACTCTTTTAGTTTTGGAAGTGTGAAAAGATGACACCATGACCGTTGAAATCTCAATATGCAATTCATGAAGGCTACAGGGAATCTGAAAAGAATGTCCAGCTGGAATGTTTATGTATTATAATGCAAAAATATTTGAAAGAAAGATTTTATTAATTGAATGAATCCCTAGTATGAAATAGAAGAAATTAATATTGAATTAAATATGTTCCTTCATAGTGTGTCATGAAATTATTTATGCTTGTGAGGTGTGCTGTGACATGAAAAAGGTTGGGAAGCATTGTCTTAACTATCATGGTTAGCAATCAGTGCCTTTGTAAAAAATATACATAATACACACACTTGCACAGTTTGATATAAATAAAATATAATTTGTAAAATAAAATAATTTCTGGTTATTTTATATGTATGGGTGATAAAGATAAAAATAAGCACTCGCCGTCTGAACTGAAAAACTTGGCGACTTGAAATAACTTGACAACTGGCCTTTATTTATTTATTTTTTAATATAAAAATAGGACTATTCAAGAAAAAAAAAATTCTCCGGCACCTAACCTTATCCGTATGGCAGGGGCCCCGAGCCACGCCCCATCTTCTTTGTCTCCCCAAGTGGTTAACTTCAATACTGATAATCTGTGGGTGAGACTCACTCGAGAGTAACTGCGCACGTGTATGCATTCTTATATAGGCTACAGTTGTTAATTTCGGCGAACGTTAATTTCCTTTATTACACAGTCTGCAAAAGAAATGGACAACTCATATGGAAAGTCACGCGGACGTAAAAGAAGACTTGAAGAGAATTGCTCAAAAATCACTTCATTTTTTTCAAAAAGGTTCGTGCAATCCTAATTTATATAATTTACTATGTCTGTCTGTCCCACTTTTTAACCTTTTTCATTGTTGTTAATAAATATTAGAGAAAGGCATTTCATGTAATTTTCTTGCAAATTTAATAATAATCTAATGATTTAAAACACGTAACTTATTTTTTTTAAACGTTGATACTAAAAAGTTAATAAAAACGATACTTAGAAGAAAATTGATAAAAACGAAACTTAGACGAAATTTATAAAAATTAATACTTAGAAGAAATTTAGGAACTTTTTGGGTATTTAGGAACTTTTCTTACTTTTCGGTAAACTTTAAAGGTATAAATCTAATATCTTGTAGACCAAATATACGAAATCAGAAACATGTTAGACCTGATTCTAATACTGAAGGTTTTCATGAACATGCCAGTAGCAATGTTTCAAAGGATGTTTTTTCTGAAGATGGACCTGGTCGGTCAATTTGTATTCACACTGCCAAAATTGTAAACACTGCTTTTTTCCCATCTACTGTCAAAGAGCTAGAAGGTTATAGTGATGAAGTGTTGCAAGAATTTTGTACTACGTTCAAGCTTGCAAACGAACGATGTTTGGCTGAATGGAAGCTGTTGCGAAAAACTATGTTTCATCATTTTAAACCTACAATTTCAATTTTGCTTGAAAAACTAAAAACTCAGTTCAATGAAATGAAAGTAATGACACAAGTCATTGAAATAATACTTACCATTGCACCAAGCAATGCAGAGGTGGAAAGGGTTTGGAGTAACACGGGAAATATACTAGATGATAAGAGTATAAATATGGGAAAAACTGTTCTTGAAAATAGGTTAAGAATAAAGTATGCCAAAGTGCAATTGGCAGATTTTGATGCCATGAAAGCTATAGAGTTATGGTGGAAGGAGTCCATCGCAAGAAGGCCTGCCAATGTGTAGAAGTCTACTTATGCTTTAGTAGCTTTGTATGTGTTTAATTTACTCTTACATTGTTTTTACAAAATAGCACCAATAAATTGCAAAATTATAATTCCATGATTTAATGTATTTTTCTAATTACTAGTAGTAAATATTTAAAAAACAAAAAAAAAAACAGTAAAATATTTGACATGCTAAGTAAAAATTTTGTATATAAGTAGTACTGCTTATTGCAATTGTAGGAACATATGCCTTATACAAATGTGGGGCCACCTATCTTGGTTTATATCCTATTGTTGGCAATACCTTTTTTTAAGTTTTGTGAATAGATTTTTTAAATATTTTTATATAAGACATCTTATGTGTGTGTATATATATATAAGACTATCGCAGGCTGGATTTTGCCCGTGGGCGTTTCTGGTGTGCTAAATTACTGGCTACTAGAAAAAATGAACCTACTTGCCAGTGGCTAGTACTCTAAAATTTGATATTTTCATCTTTAATGGGTGACAAAAACGTAGCTTAATGACAATAAAAATTCAACCTTTAACTAAAGTAACAATCTATGTTTTTACCTGATTACAAAATGTAGATGTAGATTATTGTTATAAAATATAACATTGTTTTCTTACACTAATATACATTAAATATACATTGTAGATTATTGTTATAAAATATAACATTGTTTTCTTATTCTAATATACATAATATGCATCTAAATATATCATACCTCACTTTAGCCTTAGAAGGATGGATTTCAGAGAATAAAGTTTACAGTCCAAACATTTTATTCTTAAATACATATATTTCCTAAATCGATAAAATGGTTCTAATCAGCAACATAGCAATTTAAAACAAATTTAATAAATAAGAAGTTTTCTGAAGGTTAAATGTTTCCAAACAAAACTTATGGGTAGGGAAATGACAAAAAAATCACACGAAAACATGTTCTTCATGTAAGTACAAACATGCATTTCCAGTATGTATATGCAAATGTTGATTTAAATTTATTTTCTACATAAGGTTTTCTGACATATTTCACAAACAGATAGTCCTCATCAGTATGTAGATATAAATGATCTGAAGAACTGTCATATTTTATATACAAATGGTTTTTCGCCAGTATGTGTACGCAAATGTACATCTAAACTGAATTTGTGAACAAATGCTTTCTGACATATTTCACATACAAATGGTTTTTCATCAATATGTGCAAGCAAATGCTCATCTAAACTTCGTTTAGTAATAAATGATTTTTGGCATATTTCGCATACATACGGCTTCTCACCAGTATGTGTAAGCAAATGTTGATTTAAATTGCGTTTGCGAGCAAATGCTTTCTGACATATTTCACACACAAATGGTTTCTCACCAGTATGACCAAGTACATGTTCATCTAAACCTCTTTTAGAAACAAATGATTTTGGACATAATTCACATACATATGGTTTCTCACCAGTATGTGTAATTAAGTGTTTACTTAAATTGCTTCTGTCACTAAATACTTTCAAACATATTTCACATACATATGGATTCCCACAAGAATGTGTAAGCAAATGTCGAGCTAAACTGCGTTTGCAAACAAATGCTTTCTGACATATTTCACACACAACTGGTTTCTCACCGGTATGTGCACGTACATGTTCATCTAAACTTCTTTTAGAAGCAAATGATTTTGGGCATAATTCACATACATATGGTTTCTCACCAGTATGTGTAATTAAGTGTCTATTTAAATTGCTTCTGTCACCAAATGCTTTCAGACATATTTCACATACATATGGATTCTCACCAGTATGCCTACGCAAATGTCTATTTAATATTATTTTCGAAATAAATGTTTTCTGACATATTTCACATACAAATGGCCCAGCATGTACTTCCAAATGGTGAAATAAATTACTTTTTTGAGCAAATGATTTCTGGCATATTTTACATGATAATGATTTCATGCCAGTATGTGTATACATATGTTCATTTAAATTTGTTTTTTGTGTAAATGATTTCTGGCATACTTCACATACAAATGGTTTCTCGCCAGTATGTGTAAGCAAATGTTGATTTAAAATGCATTTGCGAGCAAATGCTGTCTGACATATTTCACATACAAATGGTTTCTGACCAGTATGTGTACACAAATGCTGATTTAAATATATTTTCTGAGCAAAAGCTTTCTGACATATGTCACATACAAATGGTTTTTCACCAATATGTACTTGCAAATACCGATTTGGATGCATTTTCCGAATAAATGCTTTCCAAGTTATTCCTCATACAAATGGCTTTTTACAAGTATATGCATGCAAATATTGAACTAAACTACAATTATTACCAAATAATTTCAGTCATATTTTACATGAAAATCATTTCTTGCCAAAGTAAATGTCAATCTAATTTGTATTTCTAACAATTGCTTTCTGGTTAATTTCACAGACAAATGATTTCTCATCAGCATCAGGATTTTCACAAGTATGTACTAGCAAATGTTGAATTAAACCATTATTATAAGCAAATGCTTTCCAGCAAATTTCACTGGTTCTTCAACAATATGTGTATGCATATGTCAATTCAAATTTGCTTTTTGTGCAAATGATTTCAGATATATTTTATATAAAAATGACTTTTTACCAGTATGTATGTCGAGTTAAACTGCATTTATGAGCAAATGCTCTTTGACATATTTCACATATAGCAGGTTTCTCCCCGGTATGTATAAGTAAATGATCATTTAAATGTGTTTTCTGATATATGTTACATACCTGTGATTTTTCACCAGTATGTACATTCAAATGCCAAATTAAATCATTACTATAAGCAAATGATTCCTTGCATATTTCACATATAAATGGTTTTTCACCAGTATATGTATGTGCATGTTGATCTAAATTAATTTTTTAAAAATGTATGATTTGGGGCATAACTCACAAATATATGGATTTTGCACAGTGTGCAAAATTGTATGACCATTAAAACATACTTCTGCATAAATATTTTCCGGCATATACCAGAAATTGTTTATCTGGAGTACACAAATTTAACTTTCAACTACATTTTTTTTTCTTATGAAATGATATTTGCACAAATCACATGCAAATGGCTCTTGCTTACGAATAAGAAAGGAATGCTGATCAAAAGTTCAATTTTCTTATTACAAAGTGCTCAATAATTTCCCTTCATATAGATATATAGAATAAATACCTTGTGACATATTTCACATACGACTGCTTTCTCTGAATTTATTAATCAAATATAAATTTAGAACTTTGTATGGGGTACTTTATGAGTTTTTACCAGTGTCTGTGTGTAGACGTTTGATTCACCTCCTGGAGGCTAAAGGGAAGGAGCAAAGAGGGTAAACGAAATACACAGAAAAATATAGTATTATGGAACGAAATAGTCTGTTTTGGAGAAAAGTAACATATGAAAAAAAGTTTGTAGTACAGTGGCACTGCTGTTAGCAAAATTTCGTTAATTCAAATAGCATTAGGCGGATTAGAAGTTTATTTAATTATTATTTATTCCCTTATTATTAGTACTTCTAATATTCTTTGCTTCTAGTTTCACAAAAAATGGTTTCTAGTGCATGTTTTGGTTAAGCTTCTATTCAGAGAATGATCATATTTATCCCGAAATCGCTGCATTGGCGACAATCGTCACCTTCGAGATCTAAACCTTCGAGAGTTATTCACGATGGTGACGGCGACAATACACAAAAAATAATCCCCGATTCATGACGTCATACAGATTTCAGGATTACCATACATGGCAAGCAATCGCCTGTGTTGGCGATTCAGTGCATCTACGGCGCATTTGCGGAAGCTCAACCTGATTGTAAACGGGATCATGAAGGCAACTGCAGGCAAATATAATTAATAACCTTGAATGCAGGTGCGTCTCCGCATTAAATGTAATCAAGTTACAAAATGGTGATACTGATTTAGACCCGGCCGGTAGAGAGAGTGACTTCTCCCTCCAATTAGAGGTCGTACTGATGAACGATGTCATGTGACATTTCCATTGTTGCTGTCATATATATTGAAACGGAGTGTCCAAATTACTACTGTCTAAGACTCATCCTTCTTCTCTCCCATAATGGGTAGAACCGGAGGTGGAGCCAATTTGACGTATACATAGACGTACGGTGATATGTCAATCAAGAAGCACGCTTTTATTTACCTGGATATAATTTTATAACAATTTAAAGTTATTTTATGTATTTCAGAAAGAGGATATTCATAAATTCCCATTTATATATTCTAAAATACGGAGATTTAATTTTTTTTTTTGTCTTCATCGTATTACGGATGAATATCTTTTTCTATTTACGTATGTATATAATTATCGAAACTCATTCAAATTCGTATTAATTTGAGCACATAATGTAATTTTTGAAATACTTCAGTAAACTGGGTATTTTTCTTTGGATTAGGTGGATTTTAAAACATCTGATTCATTGTAAATTTATATTGCTCGCATTTTTAAAATCGTTTTAATCATCAGTATTATTTTGTGTTGAATTCGAGTTCCTCTTATTTCAAGTTTTCTACAACATATGCAAACATGAATGTCAAATATTTTTATTCTGTTTTTAATGCTATCTTGCTACAATTACAAATGACAATTAGTAAATACTACTGCATGATTCATGTATGTAATTACAATATTTCACCAGAGTTGGGCAGTATCGAAAATACATGTATTTGAAATACATTTTCAAAATACATCTGTATTTTGTATTTTAAACTGAAAAACCTAAAGTATTTGGGTAATGTATCGAAAATATATTTTCAGAGTACTTTGTATTTTCAAAATACATTTCGGCAGGTTTCAAACTAAACCGCAGTTGAATGATTCCCAAAAGAGGAAACGGCTAATGTGTATTCTGTATCACTTTCCTTATATACATAATGTATAAGGAAAGTATTGTGACGGGGTCGAAAATTCGAATTCGAGTTTTCGACGGGAGAGCACGTTTCAAGCATCCCTGATCACGAATCAAACATTTTTCAAGTGATGTCTGTGTGTGTGTGTGTCAGTGAGTCCGTGGAAGTATGTGTGTGTGTGTGTGTCAGTGAGTCCATGGAAACGATAACTGACGAACGAATGGACCTATTTGAACGAAATTTGGTACAAAAATCACAATCCGTAAATACTGCAAGCCTATTGTTTTTATACGCAATCAAATGTTCAGAACCCCCTAAATTTTCGAGTGAAATTTTGAAAAAATCGTCAAAAAATCAAATCCGCTTATAAAGTTACGCAAATAGACAATTCTTATGTAATTAGAAAACGATTGGCATAAATTTTAGAACGCAAAACATGAACCGTTCTCGAGATATTGCACATTTTACAAAAATTTATCAAAAAGTCATATAAAATAAAAAAAAAATATTTCCTATTGAGAAACATGTTCACTTTTCATATGTAATACCACGCGATAAATTTGATGTATGCAAAAGAGAATTAAAATGCTTAATAGTTAAGTCAAAAATGAAATATGCAAACCATTTGTCACCATATGACGGTTTCTTCATAAATTTCTTGTTTATTATTACATCTTTGTCTGTTATATAAAATGTGTTCTCCCATAGATTCATTTATTACTTTCCTTATATAGTACATAGTATAATGTATGAGAAAAGTATTGTGACGGGGTCAAAAATGCGAATTTGAGTTTTCGATGTGAGAGCAAGTTTCAAGCATCCTTGAACACGAATCAGACATTTTTGAGGTGATTTCTCTCTATCTTCCTCTGTGTTGTTGTTGAGACCCAGACCGTCCGACTATCTTCCTCTGTGTGTGTGTGTGGAGATGATATCTCATGAACGAATGGAACGATTCGAAAAAAATTTGGTACAAAAATTACAATCCGTGAATACTGGAAGCATATTGTTCTTAAAGCAATCGAATGTTCAGAACCCTCCTAAACTTTCAAATGAAATTTTGAAAAAAGCCTCAAAAAATCAAACTATTTAATAAAGTTACGTAAATTGTCATGTTTTATGTACATTTTAATTTGAAAACGGATTATACAAATTTTACAATGCTAGTATGAACCGTTCTCGAGACATTGCACATTTTTCAAATAAATTTATCAAAAAATCACGTAAAATAAAAAAGACATTAACTATTGTAAAATATGTTTACTTTTCATGTAATATCAATCGATAAATTTGTCGACATTCTCATGGATCCAACTTGTTCCATTTATGAGAAAAGATTATTTGCGGAATACTTTTCCAGTTGGACGACAATAATCATTTATCTGCTATAAGAATAAATTATTTCTCCGTCCATAATTTTGGCAACGAATCTATCTGTGGAATGTCACCAACTTGACGACATTTTAAAATATTGCCCGATTAAAGAAAATGTTGCTAAATTGATAAAAACGATGCTAAATCAATGAAAATGATGACTAATTGACGAATATTCAATATCTTGGAAAGAATATAAAAATATGCGAGTACTATAAGAATAAAGTATGTTTTCGTCCGCAACGTTTGGATAAAATTTTGGTGAAGAATTTTTCGAAATATCTCTAACTTGGTGACTTTTTAAATGTCGCCAAATTGATGAAAATGTCACTCAGTTTATATAAATTATTTGTCAAATTGATGAAACTTATGCTGGATCAATGAAATAACGACTAATTGATAAAAGTTCAATATCTTGGAAAGAACATAAGAATAGACTATAAGAATAACCCATTTCTCCGTCTGTCCGTATGTAACGCTTGACGAGAAATTTAGCGGGACATCACCAACTTGGCAAATACGGTGTTAAATTAACGAAAATATCGCCAATTGATAAAAATGACACCAAATGATAATAATGTTTAGCAAATTTTGATTTCCGTCATATGATGGGCATACATTCTAATATATTAGAAATGCTCTTCTCTCCATATGTCTGTAACAATTGGTGATGTATTTGGCAAACTTGGTGGTTAATGTAGTAAAGTATCGCCTACTTGGCGATATTTCGCCCCAGATTGATGAAAATTTCGTCAACATTGCAGAAATGACGCTAAATTAGTGCAAATGACGTCTAATTGATGAATAAATTATAAAAATATTTTAATACATGGATTATATCGTTTATTGAGGATGCTATCAATATTGATAATTGTTAATTTAAAGTTGTGTGAAAGTTAATTAGGTACTTTGAAATAGTATTACATGTTGTCATCCGGAAAATCACCACATGTACAATTCAACTTTAAAAACACAGTACCATAGGTCTTATAGTTCTTTTGAAAGATACAGTCCCTGTGGATACTGCCCCCACTGGATTCTGGTCTAAATTGGATGGCACTTCCCAGCCACTTAAACAGATACCTTACACCTTCGGGTAGGTCAGATGGTCTGGGTAAAAAAAAATGAAGCCTCTCGGGCCCCTATGAAAAGTATTCTTTTGCCTTACCTATCAGTGCCTCTGTACTAGGCTGTGGTTTGAGAGGTATGTTATACTGTTTTAAGTAATGTTTCGGTAGTAACTGAATTACAATTAAAATAAATTAATGACATTTATAATTTATTGAAGTGAAACCCCGGTTTTGTAATACAAACATTATATGCAGGAAAACAAAATACAAGGAAAACTCCATTTTAATTAGAATATAAAAATCAAGCAAAATATATAAGTTGAAAATAAATAGACCACTTATCAAGCTTTACTTTTTTATTTGATAAAAATTTAATCAAGAACAATTCCAAATATATATTCATATATTACATTTAAGATTGATTTGGTTTCCATAAGAATTTTTTACCTTTATTTTAATGCATAGACTTGTAAATTTCTTTATTATAAACAACTATGTTACTTCTAATTTATAAATGTAGTTTTAAAAATGAGATAATTAAACTTTGGAAAATAAGCATGGATATTTTATATTTTAATTATTTAATGTTTTAAAATTTAAATTGGTCAACAAAAAAACCAAATACGACGATTGATCTCAAAATTTTGAATGGATATGATCACAGTGTTTATTCAGGAAGGCCTGGGATCTTGGCTGAGACCGTTTTAACAAATAATGATATAAGAAATATAAAAATAGATGTGAGCAAAATATTTTTTCTATGCCTATTGATTACAGACAAAAGTTTTTATATCAATATTTATTGAAAACAAAACAAATAACCATCAAAAATACAGTTTTTAGATAGTGTTATTTTACTGAAGTTCAAGTATGGGAAAGGTTGTTGAAAAAAAAAATGCAAAGCCATCTAAATTCAAATTTGAATTTTCAACCCTAATTTAATCAGGCATCACTAGTAGCATAGCGTGAGATTTTTGACTGTGGATATTGACCAATTAGCGTTTCAACTTGGAAAAGGTTTTGGTATTACAAGTGAAATTTATATTAGAATTCACACCTTCAATAATTTCTATGTCCTGGGTGAGTAAAATAAAATAATTTAACATAAAAATGCAAAGAGTGGGTGAAATGCGCGAGATTTTAAAATATGTTACCTTTGCAAGATGAATACATACAAAATATAGAATTAATGCAAGCATCAAGTTAGTCAATGTTGTACATTTTATGTTTGAGTTGACTCCCCCTCCCCCTCATCAGAAAATGTTCCATGATTGCCCATGTATGAAAAAATATCAGCTTTGTAAATACAAATAGATAGAACTAAGAAAATTAAACAATTCAAGAAAGTGCACTGAAATTTCGTGAGAAATAAATATGGAACGTAAGCTTAGTTGAAAATCATTGTAGTCAACAGTGTCCTTAAATAATTTTGTATATAAATTATTTACTTGTCTATAATTACAATATAAATGAATATCTAATAATTACAATATTAATAAATATCTTATAATTACAATATGCTAAGAATCAGTTAGAAAATTATTAATCCCTTTTGTCTAATTGAGATTCTCTTTTAACATGTGAATTTTAAAGGAAAATCAGATTTATTCTTTTTTAAAATCCCAAATATACAAACCGATACTTCGCCATATATTAACCATTCGCCATATAAGAAGAAAACAATGCAAAACCAGGATAAGAACGACTTTTATTATCCAAAGAAACGTGTTGAAAGATAAAGGGTCACAATACGAGTGTCAACCTCAGTGAAACAGAATGATTAAAACAATGTGATGCTACAGTTGAATACGGTATGTGGGAACCTCGGGTAACCACGCATGCTGCATAACGATTTCCCATACTTTCGATGAGGGTTTGGATGAGTTGTGTGCTGAAAGAATTCCAAACCTCACGGAGAGCAGTTTTGAATCCCAGAACGGAGCTTGGTGGGTAGCGGAGGGCTTCAAGATGTTTCCCGAGCATATCCCACACATGCTCTATAGGATTCAGATCAGGAGAGTTGGCAGGCCACTGCATGTGCTGGATATCTTCAGTTTGAAGGAGGTCGTCGATAAAGGTCGCACGGTGAGGAGGCGCGTTATAATCCATGAATATGAAATCAGGACCAACAGCACCTTGAAACAATCGAACGGTAGGAACGAGGACTTCGTCTCTGTATCTTTGACCGGTAACCGATCCCGTGTCAAAGATGTGGAAGTCTGTGTGGCCGTCCATCATGATGCCTGCCCAGACCATGACTCCCCCAAACGGAAAACGATGTCTTTCCGTGATGTTTCCCGGGTGAACACGAGTTCCACGTTCTTTCCAGATCGTGGTACGACGAGAATCAGTTTGCAGGCTAAACCTGGACTCGTCACTGAACATGACATTGCCCCACTGTTGTCCACTCCACTGCCGATGTTCCAATCTCCACTGTAAACGCGCGTGTTTCTGTGCAGCCATCAGAGGGATGCAAACTGCTGATCGTCTGGCATAGATACGAACGTATCTGAGTCTCCTGTATAAACAGTTTGTCTCGAAACGGTGACTCCTGTGGTGTCTATCAGAGCTGAACCAAGGCTATCTAAATGTAAATGCTATCTATCTCTAATTATTCTAGTTGGCCTTGGCAGAACCCAGTTGTCTGGCAGAGCGGTTCCTCTGACGTCGCGCAGTTGTCACCAGATATTGGTCTTGCCGCGCGGTTGTTACCCTTGGCTGACCTGGTACTTGTCGTCGGGTAGCATCTCCAGTGGTTTGGAACCTCTGCCACAGTCTGGAGATCACACACTGAGGCACATTCAGAATTCGAGACGCTTCGGTTTGGGAGCAACCGGACTCCAGCATTCCAATAATTCGTCCCTTCAAAAACACGTCCAGTTGACATCTTTGTGACATTTTTCGTCCTCCCGATTCTTAAGTTATATGTAAAAAACATTTACATTGCTCTGGCAGTCTTAGGATGAGCTGGATCAATAAGGCTCAAAATCCAACACATTAATCGGGGACAATATGCCCCCAAGCACTAAAATTTAATGCCGCTGTGTATTAAATTGTAGCGCTTGAACGCATTAATATGATTAACATGAAATGCAACGAAATCAGAAATCTGTGAAATTGACAAAATTTCTGGTTATAACACTTAAGAAAATATCTGATGTGGGCAGCACATGGCTTTCCTTATATAATGCAATGAATTTACTTTTTTCACAGTAAAAAAAATGTTGTATAAGACGATCTACGGCACAGTGTTTTCAACATTGATTTGTACATTTAGCGCTTTTCAGGATGACAACATATAAACTATTTCGAAGTACCCAATTAATTTATATTTCACGCAAATCAAAATTAACTATCAATATTTAGCATCCTCAATAAGTAACATTGTGTGTGTGTGTGTGTGTGTGTGTCCATATCTTAGAATATATAATTAATTCATTAATGTGGGGCATGATATTTGCAATTTTGACGAAATTTCCGTCAGTCGGGAGCGAAATATTGTCAAAGTGGCGATATTTCACTAGATTTTTCGCCAAACGTTAGACAAACGAGAGGAGAGCATTTCTTATATACAAGAAGGTATTCCCGTTATATAACAGAACTAAATATTTGCAAAACGTTACCTCCCATTAACGTCATTTTTACCAATTTGGCGTCATTTTTATCATATTTGCAAGATTTTCGTCAATTTGTCAACAATTAGAAAAGTTAAATTCGTTTCCAAAACTTTCGCCAAGCTTTACAGATGAACAGAGAAATAGGTTATACTTACAGTAGATTCTTATATGCTTTCCAAGATATTGAATTTTCATCAATTAGTCGTCAGTTTCTTTGATTTAGCACCATTTTTATCAATTTGGCTACATTAAACAAAGCCGCTAAGTTGGCGATATTCCGCTAAAATTTCGCCAATCGTTACGGACGATGAAAAAAGCTATTCTTGCAGTAGATAAATGTTGTTAGGCGACAAGATACAAAACTATTACCCAAAGTAACTTCTGACGTGAATGAAACGAACTAGTTCCACGAGAATGATGTTAACAAATTTATCACATAATATTATATATGAAGTGTTTGTAATTTCACATTTCATGCGATATTTTGATAATTTTATTTAAAAAATGTGCAATATCTCGAGGATAATTCATGTTATAGGGTCCTAAAGTTTGTGTCAATTGTTTTCTAATGAAAAATTACATGAGAAATGATTATTTAAGTAACTTTTTTATGGAAATGCCTGATTTTTCAAAACTTCATTCAAAAATTTAGATGTGTTCTGAACATTTCATTGTGTTTAAAAACAATAGGCTTCCACTATTCACTGATTGTAATTTTTGTACCTAATTTTGTTCGATTCGATCCTTTCGCTCGTAAGATATCGTCTCCACACCCACCCACACACACACACACACACTCATATATCACCTCAAAAACGTTTGATTCGTGTTCCGGGATGCTTGAAACGTGCTCTCCCGTGGAAAACCCGAATTCGAATTTTCGACACCTTCTCAATACTTTCCTCATACATTTTCTATGTATCTAAGGATAGTAAAAACTAAAGAATCTTCTATTTGGAATTATTTTTCTTATATTCAGTGGCGGATTGTACCCAGAGGGCACACGATACGAGACTTTCTCATAAAAATCCCCCTACATTATTATTAATTATATTATATTCATATAAGTGTATTAAAAAATTTTGTAAAAAAATGTTTCATATTTAGGTAAATGCAATTTCTAAAAGTATCGTGTTTCCATCTTGTCAAGTTCTCTGCCACTAAGATTGACAATTTAGTTGCTAATTGCGTTATAAGATGGCAGCACTACCAGATTCGTTTAATCTTAGTTTACACTATGGACTGCGAATTCAGAGCGACCCAGATAGAACGAAGTTACATAGTTTCAAATACTATATTGACATATTGACATTGGCCATTTTTTAAGTATTATCTGCCGCGTTTCGTAGCCAGAAAAGGAGCCAGTTTATGGTCTGTCTTTTGACGGATTCTGCTGTTTTCATATATAGTTTTGATAGTTTTAAATAAATTCTTGAATAAAATTACTGTCTATACAAGTATAATTTAGTTCAGCTTTAAAGTTATATACGTAATTATATTTTTAAGTTTTCAAAAGTTTATATTTTTTAAATATAAATGTTCATATATAATTCCGATAATAAATGTGTTACATTCTCTACATTTATGTATATAAAGGGAAAGTAAAGTGTGACTGGTTGTCAGGTTAATTTGCCTTTTTGACGTATTTAAATATTGAAAACATCCTTCAACTCGAATTTAACATGATCTCCGTGTGTGAATGGCTGGCTATTCATGCATGTAAGAGTCTGTGCACATGATATCCAAATAACGAATGGAGCGATTCGAACAACATATTGAACGATTATATTGCATATGAAGTGTGAAATGCTATTTATTTTTAGCGTATACAAACATACAGAACGCTCCCGTATTTACGTTTTTTAATAAATAAATGGCAGTCAATCATGTAAAATATTTTGATAATCCGAATACATGATCATTTTATGAAAATTATTTTTTAATATAAAACGCCTTTTTAATATAAAAAAAAAATTGATGTGGGCAGCACATGACTTTCCTTATATAATGCAATGAATTTATTACTTTTATAGTAAAAAAAATATGTTATTCTCATAGTAATACTTATATTCTTCCGAAGATATTGAATTTTCGTCAATTGTCGTCATTTTCATTGATTTAGCGTCATTTTTATCCATTTGGCGAGATTTTCATTAATTTGGCAACATTTAAAAAGCCGCCAAGTTGGCGACATTCCGCCAAATTCGTCGCTAAAATCACCAAGCGTTGTGAACGGATAAATAAGTTATTCTTATAGCAGATAAATGATTATTGGCGTTCAAATACAAAAGTATTACTCAAAGTATCTTTTCTCATGAATGGAACGAGCTAGATCTACGAGAATGATGTCACCAAATTTATCGCATGATATTACATATGAAAAGTGAACATGTTTCCCAACAGTTAATATATTTTTTTTAATTTATTTTATTTTTGAAACATGCGCAATATCTCGAGAACGCTTCATGCTAGTGTTCTAAGATTTATGTTAATCGTTTTCTAAGGAAAAATTACATAAGAAATGTCTATTTGCGTAACTTTATTAAAGGTTTTAATTTTTTGATGATTTTCTCAAAATTTCACTCCAAAATTTAGGGGGGTTCTGAACATTCAGCGTTTAAAAACAATAGACTTCCAGTATTCACGGATTGTGATTTTTGTACTAAATTTCATTCGAATCGGTCTATTCGTTCGTCAGTTTATCGTCTCCACAGACTCACTGACACACACATACTTTTACATACACACATATACTTTCACACACACACAGACATCATCTCAAAAACGTCTGATTCGTGCTCAGGGATGCTTGAAACGTGCTCCCCCGCCGAAAACTCGAATTCGAAATTTCGACCCAGTCATAATACTTTCGTTATACATTATATGTATATAAGGAAAGTAATAACTGGCAATCAATCAAATAAAATCTTTTTATAATCTTTATACATGATAATTTTATACAAGGTATTTTATAATCATCAGATACCAAATTATACAGAAATTTTATTATCAGTAGTAAACAAATAATACCGATTTTAAAACCCTGAAATGTCCCGGTATTGAGAAGTTGGTAGTTAATTCATGAAACGGCATACTCGTAAGGTAACTTGGACTTGAAGAGAAAGGAACTTGAAGACAAAGCTGCAGTCCTCAGTGATGTACATTCAGATTCCCTTATCAAATTTATAGAAAGAGAAATCACCTTTCCGTGATTATGGCATTATTATATATGATCTGTTGTTGTATGTAATAATGCATTAGAAGGCATAGATATTTAAAAATGTCCATTAAAAAATAAAAATATTCCCAATGAATTAAAGTACGACAACAGATGGCAGCACCAAAATTATGTTGGATTAAAATACAAAATAAATTCTATATTTTATTGAGTATTAAATTTAGTTTTAATATAATCTAAGCATTGTATTTTATTTTTCAGAAAATATTTTGCATCTGTTTGAACAGAATTTTGGCGAAAAACGTGATCTGCAAAGCGCGGATAGGGCAGAAAAATTACTGATTCTCACCCTTAATAAACTTTTCATGCAAAAATTGCAAAATAAATCGGTCTACTACTTTCTCATGCAGCATTTTCGCATTTTAGCGCATTTGGAAACAATGTTGAATAAGGTCGCCATTAATGTAGCCCAAAATGCCAAACACCAATCAAAGTGATACGAAATCAATATAACCTTTTTAACACTTTACAACATAGTTGAAATGTGTTTATGACTTTGTTCATTCTGTCTGTCTGTCCGTTCGCACGATAATTCCTGTAAAAATGACTTTATCAGAATGAAATTTTAGTATGTTATTGAGACGGTTTGTGGGACCTGTGGGAATATAAATGATTAATATCACCCAATTAGTTTTGGATTGAACCCGGGTTGAGAAAATGAAATACGGTACAGATTTGATATAAATCCTGAAATACATTGAACCCTATGGGAACTAATTTTTCAAACATTCTTTAAACTAATTTTAAATTTACAAATTTGTAGTACATTACGATTTTGCACCTGAAAATCGTACTACAATTCGATTTTGTAGTTAATATTTTCCTAAAAAAAATATATATTTTGAAAAACCTTTTCCAGCATCTCAATTTTTATCTCATATTTAAAAATTATTTAAATATTAAGCCCAAGCAGACAGGTATAAAATACTCGAAATAAACACTGATCTTGGAAATAAATAGACAACAGAAATTATTTTAGTTTTAGAAGTGTGCAAAAGATGACACCACCATCGCTAGTATTTCAACCTGCAAATGCACGTGCGCCTGCGCATCGACTGTAACCAACTTACAAAATTGTGATTCAAATTAACAAATCCACTGTTTATTGTTTATATATTATGTTGTTGTTGTTGAGACCCAGTCGAAATTGATATTTGATTAATAACTTTAAAGAAACCAATTATATGTAAGATATGTCAAGTGTGTGTGTATGTATAAAATAAATGAACATTTTGTAATAAGTGGAAAAACGTTAGATCCCCATTACTTTCTTCTTTATAATGAGTAAAAATAAATAACCTTTTGCATGTTATTTCAGTACAAATATCATTTCATCAGAATGAAAATTTATTTGAAAGTTTTAATTTTATGTACTCCAGAGAAACAATTTGTAAACTATGCTTGAAAATATTTGCAGAGAAGAATGTCTTAATGGAAAAAAATTTTCATACAGGAAAAACTATATATTTGTGACTTACGCTCCAAATCATATATTTTTAGAATTAATGTAGATCAGCATGTGCAAACACATACCAGGGAAAAACCATGTATATGGGAAATATGCCAGAGATCATTTGCACAAAAAGCAAATTTAAATGAACATATGCATACACATACTGCTGAGAAATCATTTGAATATGAAATATACCAGAAATCATTAGCTCGTACTAATGGTTTAATGTGGCATTTAGAAATACATACTGTGAAAATACAGTTGTATATATGTCAGAAAGCATTAATTTGGGAAATGTATGTAAATCAGAATTTGCTTACACATACTCGTAAGAAACAATTTATATGTGAAATATGTCAAAAAGTATTTACTCACAAATGCAGTTTAAATCGGCATTTGCTCCTTACACATACTGGCGAGAAACCATTTGTATGTGAAATATGTCAGAAATCATTTGCACGTAAAGCAAATTTAAATGAACATATGTATAAACATACTGGTGAGGAACCATTTGTATGTAAAATATGCCTGAAATCATTTGTCCGTAATAATAATTTAGTTCGACATATGCAAGTACACACTGGTGAAAAACCATTTCTATGTGAAATATGTCAAAAAACATTTTTTCGGAAAATACATTTAAATCAGCATTTGCTTATACATATTGATGAGAAACCATTTGTATGTGAAATATGCCAGAAAGAATTTGGTCGCAAATGCAGTTTAGATCGACATTTAATTACACATACTGGTGAGAAACCATATGTATGTGAATTATGCCCCAAATCATTTGTTACTAAAAAAAGTTTAAATGAACATGTACTTGGTCATACTGGTGAGAAACCATTTGTGTGCGAAATATGTCAGAAAGCATTTGCTCGCAAACGCAATTTAGATCAACATTTGCTTACACATACTGGTGAGAAGCCGTATGTATGTGAAATATGCCAAAAATCATTTATTGCTAAACGAAGTTTAGATGAACATTTGCTTGCACATATTGACGAGAAACCATTTGTATGTGAAATGTGTCAGAAAGCATTTGTTCACAAATGCAGTTTAGATCGACATTTGCTGACCCATACTGGCAAGAAACCATTTGTATGTAAAATGTGACAATTCTTCAGATAATTTATATCTACATACTAATGAAAACTATGTGTATGTGAAATATTTGAGAAAGCCTTCATGCAGAAAATAAATCTAAATCAACATTTGCATATACACACTGGAAAATGCTTGTTTATACATACTTCTTTATACTTACATGAAGAATATACTTTCGTGGATTGTTTTGCCATTTCTCTAACCATAATTTTTGTTTGGAAACATTTAACCTTCAGAAAAGTTCTTATTTATTAAATTTGTTTTAATTTGCTATGTTGCTGTTTAGGATCATTTTATCAATTTAGGAAATATATGTATGTAAGAATAAAATGTTTATAAAATAGACTGTAAACCTTATTCTCTGAAATCCATCCTTCTTCTAAGGCTAAAGTGGGGTATGATATATTTGAATGTATATGTAGAATAAGAAAGCAATGTCATATTTTATGACAATAATTTACATCTGCATTTTTGTAATTAGGTAAAAACATACATTGTTACTTTAGTTAAAGGTAGAATTTTTATTGTCATTAAGCTACTTTTTCGTCATATATACATATAAAATAACCAGAAATTATTTTATTTTCCAAATTATATTCATTTGTTTCAAATGCATATTTTTTACAAAGACATAGATTGCTAACTGTGATAGTCTAAGGCATGTATCTACTATTGAAATTTATACTGTCATCACTGGATTTTTATTTACTGTAGTGTTGCTATATCAATTAAAGGTATCTTTAAAAAAATCTTTAAAGGTATCTTTTTCTTTATGATAATGAAACAAAGTTTTGAAGCTGATAGATCACAAATCAATATATCAGACCATGATTAATTGTTTTTAAGTATTTTTCAGTATTTATTTTTATTGTTATTTTTTTTTTATCACCCAAGATTAAAAGAGCCTGATAGTCTAGCTTAAAATTTTGAAACACTTCTTAAAAAAATTTGTAAAATGTCTCTCCATTCTTTTGATGTGAATAACATCTGTGTTTGGGATTTCTTTTGTGGAAATTGGAGTGTTACAAATAACCTAAATACTGCTTACACTTCCAACTGAACCTAATAGATAAAAATGAATGTAAATAACTTTTCTTGTTTTGTTAGAAATAAGGGCCAGATTATGGATATATAGAAAACTTTCAATAGTTTAATAATTTGAGCTTTGTTTATCAAAAAACTTAAAAAAGTATCTGTCCCAGCAAGTGTTCTTTACATTATTCTTACTTTTACTCGAAATATCTCAGATATAAATAGTAAATGGCAAAAATATGCATTAGAAAATTTAGTTTCTACATCTATATTTATTTTTTATAAAAGCTCTTATAGTTTTCGAGTAATCATCTTATCCAGTTGAAGATTGAAAATTTCCTGTTTTTCAAGTTTGTAATACTTATATTTCTTAAATTAAAAGTGCTAGTTATGAACAATAAGCAAGATTTTGTAGCTCTTTGAAAGCCCTACAAGTGTATATAATTGGATTTTGGATTAAGATATTAGTATTTAAGGTAGAGTCATTATAATTTTGATTTTGTAGTATTTGGACCTTAGTTTTTCAATGGGTGGGAAAACTGTAACAGGGGCATTCCACAGTCACGTATGGGACATTTGAAAGCATTTTCTATTGCTATTTTATTAATTGTGAGCCCCAAAATTGAATAATTGGTTTGATTTTTTTCATGTTGATACTACTGGGGCTATAGTATTTTATAAAAAAAAATTGAACATTGAATTTCTTTTTGAAAAAAAGTTATTTAATAATTTGCTGCTGTCACGTATGGGATAGCAAATGTTCACCACCTTTATGCTACATGGAATCAAAACCAAAATTCTGCTCTTCATGTGCAGTTTTTAGTTTGCTTTCACCATATATTTTTGACCAAAGAACACTTTATATAAAACAATTTTTGGAAGGAAAAAACAATAATTTTTATAAAATTAAATTTTGAATTGGTAGCGTCACGTATGGGACCCACCATTTGTCACGTATGGGACACATACAAATACAACTTCTTTTAGAGATCAAATGAGTTAAATAATCACTTCCAGAAATAAATCTCTTATAATATATCATTGTTACAGTATTTATTTATACATTAACTATATTCTACAGATCCCAAGTTGAATTTAAAACATCCACGATTATTTGCAACTGTTGGTGATGAAATCTTTTTTATGATGTTCTCCTGTTTGTAAAAAAAATGGTCTTCTTTAATAGGCCACTTGAAATAAGATCCACTTTTGATCATGACTGATATTTCATACTCATGCTGAACAATATTGATTATTTCATCAGGATAAGTGTCAACTTCATATTTGATCACACACCAATTGCCAACATTGAATGACTCAACGTTGCTGAAACTTGAAGTCATCAACTCTAATGCATGTTTTTGGCACAAAAATGTACCATCAGGAAAACTTTTAAGACAGTGATATTATGAAATACCAACTACTTTTTTAACTTCATCCCACGGTTTCATAGAGTTGCAAACATTCTGTATTTCTATTTCAGAAATGTGGACAACGGTGAGTGATGGCATTCCTGCTTTTACAACTCGTTCAAAATCAGCAGCACATTGCATGACTTCAGCACGATCCCCTTTACTCATTAATTTTTGATGAACAAGCCTTTTGGCATTGCTGCCAATGCCATTCACTATGCCTTTGCCATGTGAAGTCGCAAAATATTTCCAGGAAAAATGCTTGTTATATTTTCCTGACAGCATCATCAACAACTTTGCCATATACTTGTTCTTAAATTCACCTGAGGGACCATCGCTCCAGATAATTTCTTCTTCCACGTTGCAATTGTTTTCAATGAGCTTTTCATATAGATCAAATAATATTGCAAAAATAGTGTTCTTATCCTTCTGGTGAACATCGGAACAATAAAGGTAAGTTTCAGTGAGCCTATTCAAAAAGGTGGCTGCTGTAAATAATAAGACACTGGCCCTTGACCAAAGAGCACTTTGAATTACGTTCTGATACTCACAGCTAAAGGACATAGCGAAATCAATCTGAAGAATACTTCTGCCTTCAATTTCCTTGTCATTAGAAAACTCATTGCTTTGAATTGTTTTAATGTTTATGTGATGCAGTATAGTTGGAATGTCTGTTATAAGTTCTTCGTGCAACTCAGCAGCACACAATTCTTTTAAGGGCTTAATGTAGTCTAGCATCTGCATTTTTCTCCCATTTTTTCACCTGCAATACGGTTGCAGGGTTTAATGTTAAAATTATGTTTTGTGCATCTTTGCATTTGTCATAAATGTTTTTCCAACAAGGAGAATTCAAAGAGGCGTTGCACAGAATTTTTTTCCTGAATGCCGAATTGTAAGTTATGTTTAATGCAAAAGAAATTTTCATGTATCTTACACAAACATTGATTTGCTGGTGTATCTTTTAGCAATATAAGATTCGGGGGTCTTAAGGATCAGAACTTGGAGAAACCAATTTTTGCAGTAGGATGTTGTGTAAAAATTGCATGAACTTCCCTCAAATAGGTTGTTAGGTAATATTTTTGCAGCTTCTACTTTTCCCCCATTTCTCCAGACTGTAATTGTATCCTTTATGCCTGGACATGTGTATGCTATTTCAGGATTAAAAAAACTTTTCTGCTAATTCATTTATAGGATTTTCGTTACACGTAACATGTGAGATTTCTTTCTGCATAGAACTTTCCAATCCCATGCAGATTCTGTTGGCTAGCCCTTGTACTATGACTGCTTTTTTCCTTGGTGACTCAGGGAGGGTTCTCAGTGTCTTACAAACTGCCTTTCCATAGGTATATCGACTTCGATAGGGGGTTATAGGTGATAGGTTTGCATCATTTCCCACAGCCGCAAGCTCATGTTTCTTAGCTCTTTGCAGTCTTTTGCGATCTCTTTCAAAAATTTTGTGGACTTCCTTCGCTTTGTCATCCATTTTCATTTTCTTTTTAGCTGTGAGTTTATAGATTCTAGCAGCAGTATTAAATAATTTTATTTATTTCATGATATAAATAACAAGAAATAACTTTCTTCACGGCTTTGTCAATGTCACGCATGGGACACAATGTGTTACGTATTATGGGACACATCTTGAAGTTTTTCACTTAGTTAGAATGGACACACAAAAAAAAAAAATCTCAACCAATCACATAATAGGCATGTCTTATTTAAAATATATTGTTTAATTGAAAATGTATTTAGGGTTTCTGACATAAATAAAAAATTGTACCTTTCCTGTCACGTATGGGACACTTAAAATGACATAATTTAAACATTTTTTACAAAACACTTTTCTCGAAACACATATAAATTCTTATTAGACAGTAAATATCAAACATTGTGCACTTACCTGAAAAAGTTATTGGATGATTTTAAGATTTATATACTACTCATTCAGTGATATGTGAAGTTAAGCCCGTATCAACACATGTGGCTTCAATAGAACAGCCATTTTGGACAGCTTGTGTTACCATTTTTATAAACTAAGAAAATAATTTTCTCGCAAAAATATAAATTTTTAAGTATTAGTAGAAATGCTGAGCGGTTTTCAAAAGGATAGAATGAATTTGAAAATTCTATAGCAATTTCCCTGTTCTCATGGAATGCCCCAATTCACTTAAAATTTCATGATTATTGCAGCTCAATCTGTTTACTTACTCATGAGTGAAGTATTGGTGCATAAACACAAGATATTTTATTTCGTTTAAAAAAAATTAAAAGGTTAAATGAACTTGCAGATTCTAAAAGCATCTCGAAAGCCCAGGCCACCCGACTCATCCGAGGACATAGAGTAACAGAATGGATGGCCGGAGATTCTAACGATGTGTAATAATTGATGAGGTTTAAACAGAAAATAGGTAAATATATGTATATAAGTACGCATTTATGTGCTATCAGGCAAGTTTATAGATTATCTTGAATGTAAAATCTTGTCAGATATTCTGTATAAGTTTGATTTATATATACAGGAAAGCAGGGGCGGCTCGTAGCTAAAATTAGTGGGAATGCTGCTCCAGAAATTTTTTAGCCTTTGTTTTAAAATTGCGTAAAAGGAAACAAACATGTATAAAAAGAAAATTTATTCAGAAACTTGATAAAATCCTAAAAGAACAAAATCAAACATTTTTGACTTACTTTAACCTAAATTGTTACAGTTCAAGCTTAATCTATTCATTTAAAAATGTTACCTAATGTTACCAAATCTATTCTTCTTGTTTTAATTTCCACAACACACGCAGAGTAAAAAAAAAAACTACCTTCCACCAGCATTCCAGGGTCGGCACTGCGGGAGCGACAGTGCTCTCTCTCCCTCGCAGCTTCCTATGTGCGTATGCGCACAACAGTCAGACACCACGCCTCTGGAACTGTGGAGCACACAGTTCCATACAAAGATTTTTATATCTTTTTCATAAACTGGGGGATGACGATTATATATTGTACAAGTATAAAGAAACACTTAAAGAAAAAGGACTCATTATATTAAACGTTATCGATAATATCAAGTGAAAATAGGGGATGCTGCAGTTCCACAGTGCCTATACGCGAGCCGCCACTGCAGGAAAGCTATTTTGACATAGACCTGAAAATAGGCACTTGTAACAGATCGCCTGGGAACACCGCGTGCTGTTGGCACATTTCGGGCGCGGTAGCCCGGTGGTTTGCGCGCTGGATTTGCACGCTGCCACAACTGCCGCCGTGTTTATGTGGAGTACGATCACGTTAAACATGTGGGTCCGTAAGTCCTTCCGAGAGGTTGATGGTAGGGGAAGGAGGGTACGGTCCCTGTGGATGCCTCCCCCACTGGGTTCCGGTCTAAATTGGGTGGCACTTCCCGGCCGTCCAAATAGTTACCTTACACCTTTCTGGTAGGTCGGACGGTCTGGGTCTCAACAACAACAACTTGTAACAGATCGATTAAATAATGCTATTTGGCAATTAAATAGAACAACTAACCAGCCAACAGCATCTCTCATTTAAAATAAAATAAAATAATCAGAAATGTGATCAATGTTAAACACATGCATTCCCTCTTCCAACAGATAAAACTTTTCAACAGTTCTTACATTTTTTTTTTCAACTTAAAATTTTGTTAAATTATTCCATATTTGGTATGCATTTGGGGTAAAATATTCTGAAGATTTTAACTCTAAGCAGTTTTACTTTAAACTAAAATCAGTATTTAAAAATATAACTTTCTGTGTTAGTCTTTTGTGCCACCATTTGCCGGAATACGTATATGTTTATGTTGAGTCAGTGTCTTCATTTGCATGAAGTAGTTTCAATCTTCACTGGCTTTAATGTAATATAGGAGAGCTTATTTTAATTCCCTCATATTATTTGATACAAGTTTTGGAAACCAGCCCTGTCACTTTTTGAAAAAATTATTAACTTGCAATAGCTGTAGATCACTCATCTCCACTACATGTGCAAGTCACCATTACCAGTGCAGTTCATGAAGTCGATTGTGATTGCGCACCTCCGCTACCCATGCAAGTCATTACTAACGGTATTGTCAATGAGTCACTCTCCCACCCGCTACACAATCATACAGATAGTGATACGGCTGTTGTGCATAAATTATATACAATAATGATAATCCCACTGTATATGATAAAGATATATATGCTGTATGAACATATGCAATTCCTGTAGCTATAGACACCGGCTTGAAAAATTATTGGGGGTTCCGTAAATTTTAAATTGAATAACCCATGCATATTTCAAAGGATTTGAGTCTAATTTAAATTTCATTCAGTCAGATTATCTGGCACAATAAAACTCCTGATTGATAAAATAAAGCAAATTATAGTTGAGTACAGAAAAATATTTTTTTCTCTAGTTAATTATTTATTTATTTTGCTCTTGCAGGCACAACATTATTATATACAATAAGCAGATTCTAACTCAGTTATCTTTATAAAAGTAACAAAAATCAAAATGTAAATTGTGTTAGGTACTTTTACTAATAATGTTAAAAATATCAAGAAATTTCTCTCTAAATCATTTCTGAGTTAACATTTTGTATTTAGAATACAATAAACAGTCTTAAGGGATTAATTTCTGTACCTATTTTATATATAGTAAAAATCTGATGTGGGCAGCACATGACTTTCCTTATAATATAATGAATTTATTACTTTTACAGTACAAAAAAAATCTGATGTGGGCAGCACATGACTTTCCTAATATAATGCAATGAATTTACTACTTTTGCAGTTAAAAAAAATGCTATTCTCATAGTAGATACTTATATTCTTTCAAAGATATTGAATTTTCTTCATATAGCCTTGACTCAATTTCATTGATTTAGCTTCATTTTTATCCATTTGGCGAGATTTTCGTTAATTTGGCAACATTTAAAAATGCCGCCAAGTTATCGACATTCCGCTAAATTCGTCGCCAAAATCTCGCCAAACGTTATGAATGGAGAAATAAGTTATTCTTACAGCGGATAAATGACTATTGGCGTTCAAATACAAAAGTATTACTCAAAGTATCTTTTCTCGTGAATGGAACCAGTTAGATCCACGAGAATGATGTCACCAAATTTATCGCATGATATTACATATGAAAAGTGAACATGTTTCTTAACAGTTAATATTCTTTTTAATTTATGGGATTTTTTGATAAATTTATTTGAAAAATGTGGAATATCTCGAGAACGGTTCATGCTAACGTTCTAAAGTTTATGCCAATCGTTTTCTAAGGAAAAATTGCATAAGAAATGGTTATTTGCGTAACTTTATTAAAGGTTTTGATTTTTTCAAAATTTTACTCGAAAATTTAGGGGGGGGGGGGGGGTTCTGAACATTCGATTATCTTTTAAATTAATAGACTTGCAGTATTCACGGATTGTGATTTTTGTATCAAATTTCATTCAAATCGCTGCATTCGTTCGTCATTTCACACACACATAAACATCACTTCAAAAATGTTCGATTCGTGTTCATGGATGCTTAAAGCTTGCTCTCCCGTCAAAAACTCGAATTCGAATTTTTGATTCATGCTTCGAATTTTTGATCCATGTTTGATGCATGACAATGCTTTCCTTATACATTATACTATGTATATAAGGAAATTAAAAAATGAATGAATAATGAAAAACATGCAAGAATTGATAATGAAAAACGAAAAAAATGCACATATGCATACATTTTCCTCACTAAATACAATGCACAAAAATATTAGGAGTTCGAGGAGCCCACAACAAAATTATTGAGGTTTCAGAAAGTGTCACGAACCCACAAAGTCGACGCTCCAGCCCTTAGCAGATTTACAGGATGAATCGCTTTTATAAGTGGATGCATGCAATCTGTGTATATAATACATGCTACATGCAATAACGACAATCTCACTACATGTAATAATAATACGGCGGACATATGCAATCCACATAGGATTGAAATAGATATCAATCAAATACTCACACGCTATGCGTGTTCAGGCCCCCCACATCAAATTGTAGGATAGGGTACCAAGTAGTGTCGCGGGCCCCATGTATTATACACCCCCCTCCATGTATCCAACACATTTTCGCCAAAGTTAACTTTAGTAAAATAATTTTTGCTCAGTCTTTTTAAATAATTAAAGTTGAATTCTCTAGTTACAAATTAGTAAAACACAGTAGAAAAAACAATCATTTAGTGAAATGAAAATATAAATATATATTCATCAATAAAGTAAAAAAAGATCTATCTACAACAACTTCCAATATCGTTATTTGATCAACTTCTATTCCTATTGCCACTCTCTTAACAAAAGCAGGATATGCAGATAAAACACTCTTGATTTTCTGTATCAATCGATTTTTCATATCAAAATCTCATATATGCAAATATTTCTGCTGCAATAAATGATATTTTAATAATGTGTAATAGTAGCTTGGATCTTCTAAATCAGTTGGTCTCTAATTTTCTTCAAATCAGCACTCCATAGGGGCAGGCCCCCCACATCAAATTGTAGGATAGGGTACCAAGTAGTGTCGCGGGCCCCATGTATTATACACCCCCCTCCATGTATCCAACACATTTTCGCCAAAGTTAACTTTAGTAAAATAATTTTTGCTCAGTCTTTTTAAATAATTAAAGTTGAATTCTCTAGTTACAAATTAGTAAAACACAGTAGAAAAAACAATCATTTAGTGAAATGAAAATGTAAATATATATTCATCAATAAAGTAAAAAAAGATCTATCTACAACAACTTCCAATATCGTTATTTGATCAACTTCTATTCCTATTGCCACTCTCTTAACAAAAGCAGGATATGCAGATAAAACACTCTTGATTTTCTGTATCAATCGATTTTTCATATCAAAATCTCATATATGCAAATATTTCTGCTGCAATAAATGATATTTTAATAATGTGTAATAGTAGCTTGGATCTTCTAAATCAGTTGGTCTCTAATTTTCTTCAAATCAGCACTCCATAGGGGCAGGCCCCCCACATCAAATTGTAGGATAGGGTACCAAGTAGTGTCGCGGGCCCCATGTATTATACACCCCCCTCCATGTATCCAACACATTTTCGCCAAAGTTAACTTTAGTAAAATAATTTTTGCTCAGTCTTTTTAAATAATTAAAGTTGAATTCTCTAGTTACAAATTAGTAAAACACAGTAGAAAAAACAATCATTTAGTGAAATGAAAATGTAAATATATATTCATCAATAAAGTAAAAAAAGATCTATCTACAACAACTTCCAATATCGTTATTTGATCAACTTCTATTCCTATTGCCACTCTCTTAACAAAAGCAGGATATGCAGATAAAACACTCTTGATTTTCTGTATCAATCGATTTTTCATATCAAAATCTCATATATGCAAATATTTCTGCTGCAATAAATGATATTTTAATAATGTGTAATAGTAGCTTGGATCTTCTAAATCAGTTGGTCTCTAATTTTCTTCAAATCAGCACTCCATAGGGGCAGGCCCCCCACATCAAATTGTAGGATAGGGTACCAAGTAGTGTCGCGGGCCCCATGTATTATACACCCCCCTCCATGTATCCAACACATTTTCGCCAAAGTTAACTTTAGTAAAATAATTTTTGCTCAGTCTTTTTAAATAATTAAAGTTGAATTCTCTAGTTACAAATTAGTAAAACACAGTAGAAAAAACAATCATTTAGTGAAATGAAAATGTAAATATATATTCATCAATAAAGTAAAAAAAGATCTATCTACAACAACTTCCAATATCGTTATTTGATCAACTTCTATTCCTATTGCCACTCTCTTAACAAAAGCAGGATATGCAGATAAAACACTCTTGATTTTCTGTATCAATCGATTTTTCATATCAAAATCTCATATATGCAAATATTTCTGCTGCAATAAATGATATTTTAATAATGTGTAATAGTAGCTTGGATCTTCTAAATCAGTTGGTCTCTAATTTTCTTCAAATCAGCACTCCATAGGGGCAGGCCCCCCACATCAAATTGTAGGATAGGGTACCAAGTAGTGTCGCGGGCCCCATGTATTATACACCCCCCTCCATGTATCCAACACATTTTCGCCAAAGTTAACTTTAGTAAAATAATTTTTGCTCAGTCTTTTTAAATAATTAAAGTTGAATTCTCTAGTTACAAATTAGTAAAACACAGTAGAAAAAACAATCATTTAGTGAAATGAAAATGTAAATATATATTCATCAATAAAGTAAAAAAAGATCTATCTACAACAACTTCCAATATCGTTATTTGATCAACTTCTATTCCTATTGCCACTCTCTTAACAAAAGCAGGATATGCAGATAAAACACTCTTGATTTTCTGTATCAATCGATTTTTCATATCAAAATCTCATATATGCAAATATTTCTGCTGCAATAAATGATATTTTAATAATGTGTAATAGTAGCTTGGATCTTCTAAATCAGTTGGTCTCTAATTTTCTTCAAATCAGCACTCCATAGGGGTACCCAAAAGTTAATTTTATAAGAAAGCATGTGTGTAGTCTCTAGCGAAAAATCTAAGCTGCAGACAGCGATGGAATCTGGTACAGACAGGGCCCCCACAAAGGGGGGGTCAGTTGGGGCTATAGTACCGGGGCCCGGCAGCTCTTAGGGGCCCGTAAAAATTCACTGAAATAAAATATTTATTACAGAATTTTTATGTATATATATATGAATAGGTGACTAAAAAGAAAGTAAAAAAAATAGTAATGAAATATCTGATTTTATTCAGCTGCTTCTTCTTCCATGTGTGTAAGGTTCAGTCTCATTTCTAAAATAGTCAAAAAGACTCGATACAATGAAGACGCCTTAGTTCAATAAAAGTCGTCTGGATATGAAAAGAGATAGTTTCAATGGCATTGTGTAATGGCAGCAAACAAGGCAATAAAAACTGGGTGAAAGTAGGTCTAATGGAATTCTTTTTTTTTCTTTAGCTGGAGCAATTTTCTAACCCAACCCATTCTTCCTTGATCATTCATTCATGTTTACAGCTTATATCAATCACACAGTTGACTACTAAGTTGACCCTTGTCAACAGGTGTCTTTCAGTTTGAGAACGCAGGCGATTTTCCCTCCTCGTAAACCAATTAAAGCAACGGGGAACCCATAGTGTCGGACATCCGGCTGATGCCTGAATGACGGTCTTTTTTTACATTTTCGCGATGTTTTGGATGTCTCCAAAGGGATCGAAGCGTCATGGAGATCCCCAATAGATAATACGTCTGTTGCAAGATTTCCCACTTAAGAAAGTCCACGTCTCTGAGGCAGGCGAACAATAGTGCCAAAGTTTTGTTTTTAAAAGTGCTTAGTCCGGGAAAAGGGAGGATGGGGGGGGGGGGGCTTTTGGTAATGTAAATGGATCTTTGGGATCAGAATAGGGAACCACCTACATCTATTGAGACAAATCGGAACGAATCAATAGGAAAGCCTGGGATTTTGTTGCCCAATCAAATATGGAGTGCGGGAAAAAAACGCAATTGAAATGATGGAGTCTAAAGAACCCCAAAATCAGTTATAAGTTGTTGATAGCTAACTCTAACTTGATATTTTCCCGTTTTATAAACTTTTCTCTCGAGTGAAGTTATTTAATTTAATATAATTGGAAGTCTGTATAGAGTTGTTTTAAAACATGTCGTTTTCATACAAGCATAAATCAGGCTCTAAGAAAAGAAAAATAGCAGCTGAAAAGGAGCGAAAAAGTGCAGAAAATCGCCAGGAAATAACAAATTTTTTTAAACCATCTGAAGAAAGTGAGAAAAATGAACAAATTTCTACAAATACGGATTTAATAGCAGTAATAAATCCAGATACATTTCCGATAAATACGGAGGATTCTAATGATACACTTGTGCAAGAAAATGCGTCTAAACATTTTAATGTTATCTGTACCTTTGAGCAAAGAGATTTATTAGCGGACAATTATGAAAATCTGAAAGATCCTGGATTATGGCCAAAACATTTTAGTGATCATTGCCGCCAAAAAATTGTTGAAATTGGACCTTGTGACGTGGAGAAAATGGTAAAAATTGTGAAAGACTTCCCTAAAGATTTAAATGGCAAAAAGTTCTCGGAATTTCTTCTCTACTCTAAATCTTCCAACAACAGAGAAAAGCATTTTCGCGACTGGTTGATTTATAGCTCCTCACAGAAAACATTGCATTGCTTTTCCTGCTTACTATTTGGTGAAAATTTAATTGATCAGACTAAAAATCGAAGTGATTTGGGTAAAAGAGAAGGCTTTTCTCCAATGAAAGTTCCTTGGAACAAATTATACGGTAGATTGCCAGTACATGAAAATAGTGCACTTCATCGCACCTGCTACTGTAAATGGAAAGACTTAGAGCAATCTTTGAGAGGTTGCGGAATTGATAGCAGCTTACAAAATCAAATAAAAAATGAAGCTGAAAAATGGAAAGCTCTATTAAAGAGGTTACTTCATATCACTCTCTACCTTGCTTCTAGGGGCTTACCTTTACAAGGAGATAGTACCAAAATAGGTGACAACAACAATGGAAACTTCCTGGGAATGTTAGAGTTTCTGAGCCATTATGACGACGTGACAAGAGAACATCTTGCAAAAATCAAGCGAAGTCAGGAAGAAGGAGAAACATCAAAGGGAAGGGCTCATTATTTATCGTGGATGAGTCAAAATGAATTTATTGCTTTATGTGGCGATAAATTGCTGGAATGTATTTTAAAAGAAAGGGAAGAAGCTATATATTATAGCATAATTGCTGATGCTACTCGAGATGTATCGCATCAAGAACAAAATGTTTTAATTTTGAGGTACATCTCAAAAAACGTAGAAAGCGGAAAATTTGAAATAAAGGAAAGATTTTTAGAATTTTTGAACTTTAACGAAAAATCGGGAGAAGTTATTGCTGAAGAACTTTTGGCTGCATTAGAAAAATATAACATATCCTTGGAAGACTGTCGAGGTCAAGGCTACGATAATGGTTCAAATATGAGTGGCAAAACGAAAGGAGTGCAAGCACGCATACTTGAAAAAAACAATCTTGCACTTTATTCACCATGCAGTGCCCACTCTCTCAATCTTGTTGGTGTAAATGCCGCAAGATTGAATCATCAAATAATGACATTTTTTGGTTGTATCCAAACCTTGTACAATTTCTTCAGCAGCAGTCCAAAAAAGTGGGAAATTTTAATAGAAGAAATTGGAGTTTCCCTCCAATCTCAATCGGACACACGATGGAGCTCTCGGGTTAACGCCATTAAACCAATTGTGCAGCATTTGCCAGGTATTTTAAAATCTCTCGATCGTATTCTGTTGGAAACCCCTTTAACACTACCAGACAAAATGTACTCTGAGGGAATGTCTCTTAAAAAGTATTTTTCTACCTTCGAATGTATACTGATGGCTAATTTTTGGTTTAAAATTTTATCATGCATTAATGAGAGAAATGTTATTATTCAAGCAAGAGGCATATCTCTTGATATGGAAATAAACTTATTGGAAGACCTCATTAAAGAACTACAGACTATAAGAAATGAGTGGCCACGTATTTTATCAGAAGCCCATTTGGTTGCAAAATGTATGGGCATCTCATCAGATTTCCCTGAAAAAGACAAAAGAGTTACCAAAAGGAAAAAATTTCATGATGAAACTTCAGAAACAACTGAGAAGAGAGAAACAGCTGAAGAATGTTTCAGAAGAGATGTCATTTTCTATACCATAGATTTTATAATAAATGATATTAGAAGCCGTTTAGAAGCTCATAAAAATATATGTAACCTGTTCTCTCCAATTTTAAAATATATGAAATTGTCCACTATAGAGCTCGAGCAGAAAACCAAAGAACTTGTTTCACAATATTCAAAAGACTTGTCCTCATATCTATATGATGAATTATTGCACCTAAAAAAAATACATCATTCAATATTTAAACAGGAAGTTGAAATTTCTCCTATTTTATTATTGAATGCACTACATGAAAAAAAATTGCAAACAATATTTATGAATATCTGCATTGCTCTACGTTTATTTGGGACCCTTCCAGTGACTGTTGCTGAGGCAGAAAGATCATTTAGTAAGCTTGGAAATCAACTAAAAACTTGGCAGAGATCATCAAGCAGTCAACAACGTCTTAACTCTCTAGGACGTCTTGCAATAGAGCATGAACTTGCTTCCCACATCGATTTCAGTAGTGTTATAAACGATTTTGCTCTCAAGAAGGCACGAAAAGCAAGTTTTTTTAATTAAGTAAAAATTTAGAAATAATTATCTCGCATGCAACAATGCAACTATCTCATATATTTTTATTATCAGTGCACCTTAAAACCTGCCAAATATTTTTTTCACTGAAATATTATAATAAAGAGGTAGTATTTATCTCAATGCATCACATAAGGTATGTTCAAATTCAAAATAATTCTTATATTTTACAAATATTATTTTTAGTTATATTCTTAAAAAAGTTTATCTTAGAATAAATTTTATTTATTTAATCAAATTTCCATACTGCTTTTTAGATTTTATTCTTTAAAATAACTACAGTTAAATTCATACAAAACTTTGCGCGAAATATTGTATTATTAAATGAATATAAATGCTTATGTCTTTATAATGTATTTTAAAATTATTCTGTGTATGTATTAATGTATTTTAAAATTTTAAAATTATATGTTGTATTTTGCTTCATTCAGAATTGATATATTTTAGAAGCAATTGTACATGAATGAGCTTAGAACAAACACATTGCAATATAATATTAAATTAACCTCATGATTTGATTCTCGCACTGTAATGATAAAATAAATTAAAAAAAAAAGAATAGGTTATAAAATAATAAATTTGTCTATGGATTCCCCCTCCCTCTTGTTTTAAAAGCTTTAGCATCTGTGAGAGTATTTAGGCAATTTATGTATTCACTGTAATTCAAAAGGCATTCATTGGATTTCTGTGATATTTTGGGTTATACATTCGTTACTCTGGTGCTAATTAGATTTTAATTTTTGATGCAAAAAAAAGGCTCCCAAAAGTATATAAAAGTGTTTTTTTTTATCTATTAAAGTAATAAAAACCTATATTAAAGTATGGTTTACTAGATTTTAAGGACAATCAAAACAATAATAGTGTCACTTATGACAAGGCCCCAAACTGAAAAGGTTATATTTAAGTAATTTAATTATCCTTTTTAGTTAAGTACGTATAGTTGTAATCGTATTAAAAAAATCATCTCACCTATGCTCCTACTATACTCGTATAATCGTTTCTAACATACAATTGTTTTTGTACTTTCCTTACAATACATTGTAATTTATAGAGAAAGCATTGGAATCGTGTCGAAAATCGCAACCCGAGTTTTCGAAACATCAATCGTTTTTTAGCACTCTAGAACACACACACAATAAAAAGCATTTTTTACGTGAATTTTCTCTCTCTCTGTGTTGAAGACCCTGACCGTCCGACTCATTCTAGGACGTGAGCAACTATTTGGACGGCCTCTCTGTGTGTCCGTTCATGAAATGAATGTAACCACTCTAACTCAAAAATTAATTGGCCAAATTTCACAAAATTTGGTAGATAAGTTACTTCTAGTGGGTGATACTGGTGCTGATTAGAAATTGGTATGATTATGAAAAAAAGAACCTGCCTTTTATTTACGAAATGGCTCATAAAAATCGTCAAAATCTAAAATAATGCTCAAATACATCAATTAAATGCTTGTTTTATATATAATTTTTAATGATGGAAAGAACAATATCAACTGCATAACTGTAGAACCAACCGTTCTCATTCGCATTTTTCTAACGTCGCCTTTAAAATTACGCACAGTCGTTAAACGAACACAAAAATTGAATTAAAATTGCACATTCAGTGCAATTTAAATAATTATCAGTGTTATTTTATACAATTGAACTCAATTTAGTGAATTACGAAAGAAATAAAAAGAAAATGAATTTTAGTCTGTGGGAAAAGTCATATAGTTTACATTAAATTTTTAACTTTGGCACTATAAGTAATAAATTGGCATAGAAAAAGAGCTATCTTATCGTATAAAAGATGAAACAAAATAAGAAAATCAGAATCAAAGTAATTTAAAAATATTTTATCTTATACAATTTTGTAACACTAATGTAACGTATTAAATCAAAAACTATTTCATTTAGTTACAAAAAGGAAAAAAAAATAGTTTTTAGAAATACTTATAGATTAAAATCTCTTTGGATAATTTATGTATAATAATTGGAGGATAGAAACTTTTTTTTGTGAACTTAAATAACAGTTTATTTTAAAAGCAGAAACCTTTACATCTAGGGAATTTCAACGAGTAAATATGAATGAAGCACAAAAACAACATGTATCCTATTATCATCAAAATAGTTGACTGCTTGATAAGAGCACGAAATATTTCATACATATTTTACTTTATTTTTACTTTCTTTATATACATACAATGTATAAGGAAAGTATTGTGACGGGGTCGAAAATTTGAGTTCGAGTTTTCGACGGGAGAACAGATTTCAAGCATCCCTGAACACGAATCGAACATTTTTGAGGAGACGGTTGTGTGTGTGTGTATCAGTGAGTCTGTGGAGACGATAACTGACTTACGAATGGAGCGATTCAAACAAAATTTGGTACAAAAATTATAATGCAGGAATACTGAAAGCTTATTGTTTTTATACGCAATCGAATGTTCAGAACTCCTCCCTAAATTTTCGAAATTTTGAAAAATTATTAAAAAATTAAAACCTTTAATAAAGTTACGTAAATAATCATTTCTTATGTAATTTTTCATTAGAAAACGATTAACATAAATTTTAGAACGCTAACATGAACCGTTCTCAAGATATTGCACATTTTTCAAAAAAATTATCAAAAAATCATATAAAATAAAAAAAAATATTACCTATTGTGAAATATGTTCACTTTTCGTAAGTAATATCATGCGATAAATTCGGTGAGGGTGAACTCCTAATTTACTTAGGGGCCCGCGGCTCCGCTTGGTACCCGGACCCGAAATCGGATGTGGGGGGCCTGGGTACAGAAGCACCCCAGGACGACTCGACGAATACTACTCGATGAATTGTTTTTAATTCATATTAGTTTTTTAGTTATTTTAAATTGAATCACGATTTTGAGCGATTTTCACAAAAATCGGTTCCTTAGCGATCGAAAATGTTATCGCAGAGTTTCTATTTTGACACCATCGGAAAGATCGAAAAACGTTTTTTCTAACAATGTTTGAACCCAATCCGTAGGACAATTCCTTTAAATTTATTTATTTATTTTTAAATACATCGAAATTTGTATATTTTAGATTATTTGATGCTTAAATATGTGTGTATATCCTCGTATTCTAACGGAAATATTTTTAATTACTACATTATTTTATTTTCTGTGAATTTTCAAGCAAATGCATAAAATTTAAAATTGTAGATATCCTTAATGAAATGTGTACATTTTTCTCCCCGGTGTACATTTATTTGTGCGCATGTTCCTCAAAGCCTTGGAACTCACGATGCAGTTTAAGTCTTCTCGCCTAGAGAAATGATTTCATTTTGTTTCTTTTATTTATTTATTTTTCTGCTTTCCACGGTTGCAGAACAAAAGTAGGAAGCGATTTGCAAATTGAGTGGTTTTTATCTGTGTGTATTATTTAATTAACGGAAGCTTATCTAGGACCCGGGCAACTCTGAGTAATTATTGTTAGTAGTATATACATATGCACCGGCGAAGAAAAATGACCTATTTGCATATTACGGCCTTCTGGTATGATTTCATTCTTCCTGCCCTCTACAGTAGTATGACAGGTTCAACAATACATCAGTTGCAAAAAATTTCTTGAGTTATTTGATAATTTGAAAGAATCTACAAATTTTCTGTAAATTTTATTGTTTATATACTACTCAGAGAACAAAAAAATTATGCACAGCCCCAGTAATTAAAACATCTGATGTATCTAACAAAAAACTTCCCAGAAAATGAAAATATTTTGATATCCATAAACAATAAAAACAATAAAGATCAATCATGCATAAAGCATTGATTATAAAACACTTTCCAACTTCAATGCAATTTTATTTAAACATCTTTAAAATGCGATACATTCCTCGGTAATATTTTATCACAATACTACATTAATTTATTATATTTGAAAACTTCATCGAAAACAAATGAAATTTATCAAATGACGTCATCGAAATATAACACGCCTGGCTCTCTCTATAAAAACAGCATTTCATTCATAACATTTTTCCATTCATTTTATTCATCACAATACTATAATAATTTATTTTAATTAAAAACTTAAGACCATAGAGAGAGAGAGAGAGGTACAAGTAATTAAACTCTATGCTTAAAACTTCATCGAAAAAATCGTCCTTCTCTCTGTAAAATCAATGAATATTTCATTCATATCAGCTATATTGCAGACTCCATGAGCTAAATAATTTTGCGTTAAAGAAATGCAGCAATTCTTATACAACTCATTCTACATATTTTGCTGTTTACATTTTCCATATGTGAAAAGTAGGCTTTGTTGTAGAAATAATCAAAGTTGGATGATCACTTAAACTCAAATATATTGTAATTGCGTTGCTTCAGTATGTAGATGCACAGAAATTAAGCAAAAATAAAGCGGTTTCAGGACGGATAAAATAATAAATATGAATTAAAAAGAATAAAAATCACGATTTTGACACAAGATGGATGCCATATTTTATTTTGAAGTGGGTCACGTGATCTCTTCATACAGTGGTCACTTGATCTCTTCATATAAAAGGTGAAATTATTATTTTAATTTTTATTTAAAAAACCATTGAATATATTTTGCTGAAATTTTTTTATATATTTTATGGGATAATTTGAATACGTTCTAAAATTTTCGAAGCAATTTGTGAATTTTAAATCCGCTTAAAAATGTTTGAAAAATTACGTCCCATAGGGTTCAATGTATTTTACATTTTTCACTCGGGTTCAATCCAAAACTAATTGGATGACATTATTAATTTATATTCCCATAGGTCCCACAGACCGTTTGAACAACATACTAAAATTTCAATTTGATAAAGTCATTTTTACGGCAGTTATCGTGCTAACGGACAGACAGACAGACAGGATGAACAAAGTCATAAACACTTTTCAACTTTGTTGTAGTGTTAAAAATCAAAACTTCCTTATGACGCAAACTCGTTGAAAATAAATAGGTCTTATGTTGACACTGATTAAAATAAGTATACCTAATCGCATGGAAATTATTTAATTATTTTGAGAGATATCACGCTCGTTGTAGGACAAGTAATATTTCTAATACCCCAAAAGTGGTTTAGGATAAATCCTGAATATATTTTCAATTTATTTCTGGTTAAAAGTTCTTAAATTAACCACCCAATTGGTAATAAATACTATATTTAACTTTTTATAATTTTTTAAACTTAGATAACAAAACATGCAATATTTGGATGATGGAACATCCTATAAATGATGTCATTTGCTTTTTTATATAAAAATAAATTCCATATTAAACGGCTATTTCTGTACATATATTGGTAACATGAATATTTTACATGCCTTTTCAATTTTAAGAATAAATAATTGAAAAAGCCTTCTCCTGGTCCGACCTAACTGAAAATTAATGGGGTTCTAATGTTTACACGATTGAAATAAATGTACGACATTCTGTTTCATTATTCCAATTTGTGTTGTACTCATAGATATTAATGAATTACTGGTTTGTGCGTTTTAAGGGATGTACTCAATGAGTAAATTCATCCAAAAGTTTTATACAAATTTTAAATGAATAGAATAATTTTACAGAACTATATAATATTCTGATAAAATAAATAACGTTAATTCTAAGATCAATATTTTTAAGGCAATTAAAAATAATATTGAAAAAATATAGGAATTCAAACAAACCTTAATATCAGATCCCTGTGCAAAACAATTTTCTATTAATTACAAATATTGAGGAATTTATACGAGTTACAAAATTTCACTGACAAATAGAAACACATTTTCATCGGATTAGGCCGAGGTATCTTACTCATCAACGATAAATTCGTTTCTAGAGGATCCACTCAGATGAACATTGCTTAGGGACATTCTGCTAGACAAAAGGTCTTCAATGCTGACCGCTTGGTTTCCCAGGATGAAATACAACAACCTTCCTTCAGGCATATACTACAGAACTCGAGAGCTGGAAATAGGGTCATCCCAAGGTTGGTCATCCGATCCATTGCCAAATACACAGAATTTTCTCCTGCTACAAAAGAGAGTAGATATTGTCGGTAGACTGGACCGTCACCTCCAAAAGAAGGACTTTCGGAGGTGACGACTGGACCTACTTTCGGAGGTGACGACTGGACCCCCCTGATGTGTTAATTGCTTTAGGACAACTGACCATTCACATAAGATCTTATCTGTATGGGAGTGAAAAAGCCCCCACCCCCCTCTACACAAAGAGATACTCTCTGTGGAGGGCTTTTCTTTTCTTGCTGTAAAGGCATTTATTTTATCAGTTCAATGCTTGCAAATTTTCGAAGCTAAATAGCAAAACGTTCCTTTTATTACCCTGGGAAATGCTTTATAGCCCTCCCTTCAAAGCTGGGCAATTTATGTGGAGTATTATCTATTATTCTCTTACCGGATTTTCTGATCCTTTGTTGATGGTATAGCGTATTCTTTGTACGCTACGGACGCAGTCTTTTTTTTTTCCTTTTTCTGAAACAAACATGGAATCAAAGAAATAAAACGTATCACATGTTGCTTAACGTATCAGGTGTTTAATTTTAAAATTCTTTGGGTTCTTTTTTCATTGTTTTAAAGAGCTTGCGATTGCTTTTAATCCATTATATACTTGTAATTTTTACTTGCGTAAAATATGCGATCTTGTACCATAAAATATTTATTACAAATTCATTTGCACAAATAATGCTGAGAAAATATTTTTCCACGGGCCCCTATCATTCGCTAGGTCCCAGTACCATAATCCCAACTGACACCGCCTTTGCGGGGGCCCTGTGCGTGTTCAAGACTAACATTGAAACCTGTTTTGTGAGCATGTGATCCATGTAGTGAATTTACAAATTAAATTGCCTTTCATTAGCAGATTTGCTTTTATCTCACTGCATGGGTGCATGCAATCCGCATATGTTATATGTAATAACGTACAAAATCCTCATGAAAATGTGGTTGATACTTAATTAATACCCTGTAAAATAAATGACTATTGCCAAATTCTTGGGTGTCAAAATAGAACACTATTCCAAAAAGTATTTTCTTTCGAAGTGAAAGAACTAGATTTGTGAAATATTTGTGTTGCATAATTCTGAATATGGAAAGTGAACGTATTTTTCGATACTTTATATATTTATAATTTTATGCACTTTTATTTTTATAAATTTATGTAAACGTGCAGTAACTCGAGAATGGTTCAAACGTTTGTGCCTTTCCTTTTCTAATGAAAAATTGTGTATAAAATGATTACTTAAACAGTATTCAAAGTCTTGATTTTTTTTAAAACAAAATTTTAAAAAGCATGCATGCATTGTCTCGAACACGGTTCGTACTAGCATTCTAAAGTTTGTATCATTCATTTTCTAATGAAAAATTATGCCTTAAATAACAATAATTTTTGATGATTTTTTAAAAATTCATTCGAAAATTGGAGAAGGGAGATAGTTTTTCCGAACCTTCGATTTTATTTTATTTTACTTTATTTATTTTTTTTTATACCAGTCTAAAAAAAAATATTGTACTAGTTTTTGTTTTCAAGTTATTATCAGAGGGTAGGTGGGAGATGATTTTTCCCTCCCAAGGATTTACAAATTATGTTCTTCATATAATATTTCCTGTCAAATCATATTCTCATCATTGGAACATTAATTCATGAACTTTCCCCCCACCCCCGACCCCATCCTCTCACGAACTTTCTTCTCACCTTAATACACTTTCTTTAAAATATACATGAATTGGCAACAGGTCAGTCTAACCAATGCATTCTACTGATCATGAATGATTAATATATTCTAATTTAATACCTTGCATATGCATAATAGATGTTAGCTATCGATTTTCTGTATTGATTTTATTTCGATCATTGTCCTTTGTCAAAAATAAAGTTATGTTGAAGGCCCAGACCACACGACCAACCCAAGGGTTTTCGATAGCAAAGTGTGTGGCCGGAAATAAAGTTATGTAAATGAATGCTATGAAAATCTTCAACTAATTCATTTTCATACACACAAACTCAGAGAGATGGGCATCGTTCCAAAACGCTCAGGAGCTCTTTAATGTTTTTCTGTCAATCTAGAATTTGAAAATTTTCGGACATAAACATCACTTTTTTAAACTGATGATTTAACACTTCACTCAACAAGTCTGACATATATATATGGCAACACTGTTGACAGACCCATATGATTTCTGCATAGTACCAACCTTCAAACGACACGTGTCAAAATTTCAAGACATTCTGATAATTACTTTATAGGTTATAGTGGTTTTAGTGACCCCAGTTTTGTAATTTTCAAAACAACGGATAAAAAAGAATTTCGTGTGTTGATTAAACATTGTTTTTTGATGGGGGAAAAATACTGTTGAAGCCAAACAGTGGCTTGATAAGCGTTATGGAGACTCTGCACCAGGAAAATCAACTATTATTGACTGGTATGCTGAATTTAAACGTGGTCGTACAAACACCAATGATGCTGAACGCTCTGGTCGCCCAAAATTGGCAGTTGTTCCGGAAAACATAAAAAAAAGTCCACAAAATAGTTTGAAAGACCGTAAAGTGAAGTTGTGTGAGATAGCTAACACATTAAAGATATCAGAAGGTAGTGTGTTTACAATTTTATACGAAAATTTGAGTATGCGTAAGTTGCTTTCGAAGTGGGTGCCGCGTTTGCTCACACCGGACCAAAAACAACAACATGTCGACAATTCAGAGCGCTGTTTGGAGCTGTTCAAGCGAGATAAGAAGGATTTCTTGCGTCGGTACGTGACAATGGATGAAACATAGATCCATTACTACACACCTGAATCAAGAGGATCGTCAGCTGAGTGGACAGTAGCCGGTGAAAGTCGTCCAAAGCGAACCAAAACCCAAAAGTCATCTGGCAAGGTTATGGCATTCGTATTTTGGGACGCGCATGGTATTTTGTTCATTGACTATCTTGAGAAAGGTAAAACTATCAATAGCGAATATTACATGGCATTATTGGATTGATTGAGTGTAGAAATCAAGATAAAACGGCCTCACATGCAAAAGAAAAAAGTGCTGTTCCACCAAGACAATGCCCCGTGTCACAAGTCGATTAAAATGATGGTTAAATTATATGAATTACGTTTCGAATTACTTCCTCACCCACCGTACTCTCCAGATCTGGCCCCCAGCGACTACTGGCTTTTTGCAGACATCAAAATATGCTCCAGGGAAAGAAATTTGGCTCAAATGAAGAAGTGATTGCCGAAACTGAGGCCTATTTTGAGAGCAAAGACAAATCGTTCTACAAAAAAGGCATCGAAACGTTAGAGGAGCGTTAGAATAAATGTGTCACTCTTGAAGGAGAGTATGTTGATGAATAAAGTCGAATTTCTAAAAAAAAGTGTTTTTCTTAGTTAGACCGGAGACTTATTGAGTCTGATATGTATTTATACATATAACATTAAAATTATGCAAGATTTGTTTGTAAGATTTAGTGTAATGTGTTATTTTACCCAATAAACATATATGGGATACTTACAGAGACAGATTTGGTAGCTTCTTTAATCGAAGCATGGGAATGATATTTATATATAATCACTGCTCAAATGCCCTTAAATAAAAAAGTAAACTTTTTTTTGTTAGAAAAAAAATCTGTGTGTTATTCAGCAAGTCTCTTTCGCAGAATAGTATAAATAGGGTGAGTTTATTTACATGTAAATATCTGCTTAAATGTCCGAATTGCAATTAAGCAAGGAGATAGCATTATTTGTATTTTAAATTAAACATAAGTAACATAAAGAGTGGAGCAGGGATCTTCCGTGGCAACCATGAAGTTTATGTCAACTAAAACTGACGGTGCTCAAGGTTGTATAATCTTCTCCTCTTTCATCAAAGCCCAGCTACGGTAACGATCAACAGAACCATCCAATGGCAGGGTTCGAAGAACATCTACCAAGCAATTACTCCAGTCGCCGACGGCTCTGGACACATTGCAAAATCAAGGCCACACCACCACCTAGAAGAGTTCACACGTGGTCCTTATCCTAAGCGTACCCGGGTAATTAATCTTCGTACTACCATCGTGGTTTCATGTTCCTTTTAGGAGTAGAAATTGGCCAGGAACTGTCTGTTACATTGAATTTTTCAATCGCAATGTAACAATGCAGTTTCAGAGGAGGAAACTGACTTAAAAAGATGGTCCCTCAAACAGCGGAGTAATTTGTATGACCGCCCCTGGGACGCACGTGCACCGGACAGGGTGCAGGAGAAGAACGGATGTTCTTACATTTCAAAGGGACATCTGATGCTGAGTGAACGGAAGGGGTTGATCCAGCTGACCCGAAAGGTCAGGGGAGTATCATGATGACCATTGATAAGTTGTCGCGAGAACTTTCCACAAGTAAAACAAAATATTAGGTTTCTAAAATTTCAAGAGGGAACCTGCCAATAATATAGCCGGAAGGCGTGTTTTTAATATTTAGATAGCCAATAATACAGAGGCACCTTGTAGAGGGGGCAGAGAGAGAGAGAGAGCAAGTTGGAAGTTTTAAAAATAGATTAAAATCGAGGATTTGAAAATAAATGGTGAAGAGTGACGATCGCAAGAGGCGACGAGCAGAGAAACAGAGCCGAGGCGCTTTCTCCGAGGCGAGAATTCGGACAGCCCGAAATCTTCAAAGATGATGGAGGTCGGCTTTTATATATACACGATTTGCATGTAGGTTTTATAGACTCTCTCATCCTCTACTTAGGTTAGCCTGAACCAAAAGGCGATGGTATGGATACAGTTGTTTTAAGATAATGTTAGGAATTAATTGTATAATAAATACAGATGCAATAACAGATAAAGTCATATATTGAGGACTTTGTTTTAAGTGGATTTTGATCTCAGGAATAATGTATTTAGGGAATGTATTTGATGTAAATAGATATTCTAAAGTGTTATTAATAGCTTATTACTTAATACACGTACTACCACTAAATTAATGTTATTGTTTCTATTATTAATCAAGTGTCCTCATTTCAAGTGTTTGTCTAATTGTTTCAATTAGATTATTTTTACGATTACGGCCTTCTTCGCGCCCTTACCGGACGTGTGGGATTCCCACGTAGAAATTTGGTGCCTAAGACCGGGAATACACATAATTTGAATAATTAATAAAAATAAAAAATAAAATAAATTTTTGAAACTAATATTTGGAGAAAGAAAATATAATTAAAATATAAGTAAAATTAAAAAAAAATCTGTTACGAAATGAGGACCAATCAAAGAATAAATAAATGTGTGCTCTTAACAATGAAACATGCCATATTATGTTTGAAGTTATAATTATTATGAAACTAAATTTTTTTTTAAATTCTTAGAAGGTGTATAATAAATGTGTAGTATTATTAGGAGTTTACTTAGAAGTGAAAGTATATATTAGAATTATGTATTTTGAATATGTTAATAATGTTATATTTGATTTAAATATTTTGGGAGAATTAGAAGAGTAGGAGCAGAAAATAATTTCAATCACTGAATTTACAGAGTAAAGTCAAATTTAATATGGCAGAAAGCGGGGAGAACCCTTCGGCAACAATTAGTAAAATCCCAGGTATAACAAATCTGTTAGGAGAGGTTAATGGCTTTAAAAATGACGCGGAAATTTTTTAGATCAATTTCAAGCACTCAATAGCTTAGGGAATTGGTCAGAGGAAGAGAAACTAGCGATCGTAAAATCACGATTGAGAGGAAATGCCAAGAAGTTCTATATCAGATCACAAGATCTAAGAAGGGAAACTTCATTCGAGAAATTCAAAGATAGAGTCCTGGAATTTTACCAAGAAACTGAACATCACGATGAACCAAATTCTCTTTACTACCGCGAAACAATCACCCGAGGAAACAATAAGGCAACTTGACCATAGAATTATTACACTCACTTTAAATTATATAGGAAGCACCGAACACAATGAATCGCCTCAACAAATCATTGATAATTTGCGATTAAGTAAATTTTATAGGCCGTGACAACAGATTTTCAAACAGAAATTATTAAAGCTAATGCACAAAATTTTGAAGAAATGATAAAAATTGCTATGAACTTGGAACAGGCTAATTTGGCCCCGATGACAGCAAGGGTAAACAATCTTACATATTCCAAAGAAATTGAAACAATTCGCAAAGAGCAACACGAATCCAACACACAACTTTTAAATTCAATAACACGGGAAATTAATGCAATGAAAATTAAAGATTATACACCCACACCACAACACAGGAAAAATTTAACATGCCCCTATTGTAATAAATAGAGACATTTTAAGCGGGACTGTCGAAATTATGCGAGAGGTAAAGTTAGACAAAATGTAAATGACGAAATGTTAGACAAAATGTTCCATCTCCAGATCACAGAATTAGATCACCCCAAACCATCAGACCTGGAACAGCCAAATGCAAACTCCGCCTCGGCCATTCCCATCCCACCCTATTAGAATGCAAATCAACAACAAACTTACCCCACCTACGCGGACGCATATGCTTACAGCCAAAATCACGCCTTCCCTAAAAATTATCATGAAGGAACAAATAGAAACTAACGTTTCACCCCCCGGGAGGCGGGTTCCTAAGGGAACGGCAGAATACAGACCATAGGAGTCAAAGTTTCAGAAATCGGGAAATAGAAAATCAAAGGAATGGTAGAGACAGAAATACACCATTTACACACGGGAATTTCCCCCTTCCCGGCCTCACATAAAGCTACCGTAAACCCTAGCGTTGGTCGTGAGGTCTGGGTCTTCAACACTTCAACACGGGAATTTCCCAAGTAAAAGAGAGAATTTAAACTGATAGTGGAGATCTTAGAGCAAAATAAAAAGACCAAAGAAAATTACAAGGAAAGGTTTGTTTTAAGTGGATTTTGATTTCTGGAATAATGTATTTAAGAAATGTATTTGATGTAAATAGATATTCTAAAGTGTTATTAATAACTTATTACTTTATGCGTACTACCACTAAATAAATGTTATTGTTTTTATTATTAATCAAGTGTCCTCATTTCAAGTGTTTGTCTAATTGTTTCAATTAGACTATTTTTACGATTACGGCCTTCTTCGCGTCCTTTCACGGACGAGTGGAATTCTCACGTAGCCCTGAAAAGGGCCCTTCCCCATGAAAACGAGTATAATTAACAAACAATTAAAAATCCCTGTATTTACATTAAACAGCTGGACTTGGTGAAAATATGGTAGACATATTCCAGAATCAATCAAATCACACAGCCTGACCCATAATGGATATATCTAACGTAATAAACTATGCCTATTTGTTTTATCTGTTCGCCTATTGCGTCTACTGGTCGCGTTGTGGAAAATCTAAGCGAGTCACGGCTCTGAAATTCGATGCAGTCATCGGTGTTTCTTTCATGCATACCTCCGGGGGGAAAAGCTCCCCCGGAGATATTTTACGTTATAGTTTTTATTTATGTGACACAGCATTTAGATATATTTATACACGGCAAATAGAAAACTTTTCCCCCTAAAATTTGATTCTCCCCCCCCCCCCTCCCAGCCATAAAGTACTGAATGAAACACTGAAGAATGATTTTTTTTAATTTCGGTTTTTCATTATTTTATGTGAAAGCACACTATTGAGTGATTTTCACACAAATCGGTTCTTTGGCGATTGAAAATATTATCACAAAGTTTCTATCTGGGCACTATCAGAAAGATAAAATTTTCTTGCAGTAGTTTTTGACCACGTAAAAGTGTACCTGCCGTTGTTCGGGAGTTAAAGCAGGGAAGGGATTAATTGAATTAGGAAAGGGAGTAATTGGAACTATTAATAAATTAAACAAAAAACTTTCAACGACGTGTTTTGATCTCTGGCCCCCCGCTGGCCACACATCAAGCAACAGTAAGCCCTCGGGCCTGTCGTGTGGTCTGGTTTTTTCACATCTCTGGCCCCCCGGCCACACAAATAGCTACTGTAAGCCTTCGGATCAGTCGTGTGGTCTGGGTCTTCCACATCTCTGGCCGCGAGAATCAAATTTCATGGCTGTATATTGCTTAGATTTTTCACTACAGACGACATAAACAAACGAAGAGACAGACATCATCATTTATTATCATCAGGGGTGGTCATTGGGGAAGTCGCAGGGACGCGCGACACCATTGAGTAAGCATCTCAAATTATTTTTTTAGTTATATAAATTTATTACAATTTCTATTGAAAAAAATCGTAATCTTCAGTTCCATGAAATTGAGAATTATTGAAAATAAGTGATGGAAAATGTCACTAAATGGCAGCACTACAGCTTGAGAGAAAGAAGAAAGAAGACTCACGAAAGAAGAGAGAGACATTTGCTTAGGCCGTGTCCCATTTACCGCCCTATCTTGAGAAAACGAATGGTATGTATATCCACAATATTAGAAATTTAGCTTAAAAAATCAGACATTGCAGGTTTTCCATTGGATATAGACCACATTTTCTTGGCGCTTTTCGCCAAAGAGAATAAGAACAGAAGTAAAACGTGAGGAGAAAATTCTTAAATTGGCTCAGTTTTGCTAATTTGGCTTCAGTTTTCTACATTTAAGAACGTGTGTGCTCTCTCTCTCGTCTTTTTTTTTTGTGAATAAATTTGGAAGCTTAAATAAACACATGAAAACAAATTACTCATTTTTGTAATTTTGATTTCTTTTATTAATCCTATTAACCTAGTTCTTTCAGTTTTGGTTTCCATTTCAACTATTTTGATTTTACTAGCAGTGATAATCTCCGAACCATCGGTACGTATCACCAGAATATGTATATTTTTTAGACAACTCCTTAGACGTAATTTTTAGTTTAACTAGCCCCCACAATTTTACTTTAATGTAAATTAGGACTATGTAATGTTTTCACCAGGAGGGGTGTGTCCAGGAATATTATGAACGTGCGAGCAGGTGGGAGGTATGTTATTTTACTTATCTTAATAATACTCCCGTCGCTATACACAGAACACATATGTATATACATATACTATATATATATATATATATATATTACTAATACATATATAGGCATAAATACATAGATGAGCGTCCCCTCTACATGTCGCTCACGAGCCGCCACTGATTATTATAGACATAGAAAATGTACCCGGTGTTATCGGAGATGTAAAATGCAAACCACTGATTAAAATTACACCGGAGCTCACAGCAAATTCTCAAAAACCAGAGAACACTTTAACAATACGCTTACTTAAAACAAAAAATGGGAAACGGAGCAAACACGGCTACGCTATGACCACTGCAACATCTTTCGTGCAGTGTAGCCCTTGACCAGACAGAAAATGTACTCGCTGTTGCTCGAGATGTAATTCAGTCATTCAATGTTTCAGAAGACGCAGTTGTTTGCTGTGAGAGCACACGCGTGACTGTGCCCAGTCTGCAAAATGTGCATAATAAGCTCTAAAGAAGTGTCTAAACACACCTTAGCTAGATGAACAGGCATAACACGCCCTTAAAATCTCTTTTCATACGACCTGAATAATCATACAAGGCGTATATAAATAGGGGATGCTAAATTTGTTTAAAATCAACATGCGTTCTCTAAATTAAAATACTTGCAATCTAAAGAAAGTATCTGGTCACGTCAGTTTTGTATTTCATCATCCAGTTTGTGTCGTGCCGAGTTTTTAAAATACAAATAACAGAGTGCCTATAATAAGTAAGGGGGAAATAGGGTCTTAGAGCTCTTTATCCATTTGACCGGCTTGGACGAGATATTTTGTTCGAACGGATATCCCCGTTGAGCGGCCAGGACGTAATATCTCGCCGAAAAATTCTGTGACGCTTTCGGCTTTGACGAGCCCCTTACTTCCATATTTATAAATTTTACTATTTTACTTTATAAAACGCAAAATTACTTCAAATTTATGCACTGTCTTTGATGTGCTTAGACCAACTTTCGAGATATGATATCCGCAACAGAATGCTTTAATTAATGAGGCGGGCAACTTGGCCCAAAAAATTCAGAGATGCGGTCTGTACTGTCTCCGATCTGAGACTAGTTTCTATACAATCCTATCGTGCATCTTAACTACATTAACTAATGCACAATCTGGATAGATTGCTAAGAGTAAAGCAGAACAGATGTTGTCAACGGATCATATCTAAAAGCCAGTCTGAGACTATACTGACCTTTCGTGAATCTCCCCACCTTAGACACTTCCCATTTAGTTAGAATGCTAAGAGCAAGACATTAATAGATACGGCATGTCAGATTCGTATCAAGATACGAGTCTCCCCACACCTTCCGTGTATCAGTTCAACCTTATCTCCGTACATTTTAAATAGATGGAAAATCCTCAGGCAGTTGATCCTAAGGATTCCTCTATGCATTGCGCCATATGTCATAGCTCGTGATACAGATTTGAGAAACCGCCATTACCACATTATTTGATCATGTTCATAGAAGATGCAGAAACCTCTGAAAGATCAATGAACATGCCCTGGGAAAGATGTCGGTGGAACATCTTTCTTCACCCTCAGAATGAGTTATCCTTAAGTGCCTATGAATATAGTAACCTTGCGATATCCAATTCGTTAAGTTCCTGTATAATAGAAATGGCAGGGTCATTTCAAATAATATCAATGCACAATGACATTTACGTTGAACGCTTAGAGAAATCCTCGAATCCAATTTAAAAATATGTGTCCTTAAATATATAACATCTTTTCTCCACTAATTAATATTTCTGGTAGATAAACTTTTTTAATTTGTTGATTTCATAAGACATTTTTATTGTAAAAGAAACAAAATACTTGATTACATTTTGTTCTTGACTGGATGTTTTATAATTAAAACACAAACATAAAACTGCACATAAAACTCTAATTTATAATATAAACGAGAATATTATTTGAAGCCCTCCAAAACGTTCTCTTCAAACAGTCAGAAGAATAAGAGTCTCGAAATGTATATAATTTCCTGAAATTTGTACAAAAAGTACCATTTTTGTCAAATCATTAGAAAAGAGCTGTTAAAACAGAGATCATGACATTAATCAAAAATTGATATGCTATACAAATATAACTTTAGTTTGTTTAAAATTATTCTATTAATATAAATTGTTATTCAATTGAATACACTACATTATAGAGAGAAATGCAAAAAACACGGAAATTTTGAGAAGCAAGAATAAATCCTGGAATTTTGAGGATTAAACCGAGAATTTTAGAAGAATTGAAAACTTTGATGGGATTAAACTTGTTTACCGAGTCTCTTTCATGTTCTGGCTAATCCGGTCACACCTTAGTCAGTTTAAACTATAATTATGAATCGTCATTTAGACAAATTTACTAAATATTTGTATTAATTTAAATTTAAAGTCTATTAAAATAACATTTTTAAAAATTTGAATTTACAAAAATGTTATTGAAAATGTGTAAAATTTGTTAGTCCGGAAATTATTACATTTTTATAGTTGACCAATATAGATTTCTTATTATAGTTCAATATTAAATGAATATGAATGAATAAATCACATTGTAATGGGTATTTCATCGGAGTGTTTTTACGTTTAAAAATTGACAAATTGAATAACAAGTTTTGTGGAATTAATTTGAAGTTTGACTTATATATAATAAAAAAGTCATATAATTTAAATATTTTTCTTGAATCTGACAAATCTCACTAAATTTTCCATGCTTCAGATATTTACAATTCCGAATGTAAAAAATAATTTTCTGTTTTCGGTCATGCAAGTTTCTTTAACACTGGAATGTGCAATGACTGAAAATTTCCTGCTTTTGCAAAACTAACTACCCAAAAAACCTGGTTGCAGCACTAATTGCAGTTTATCAATCCTAATAATGAATATTGGTGACATATTTATTTCGTGACATTAAAGTTGAGTATAAGCACTTCGAGAAGAAATTGTTAGTTTGCGAGATTGTGCATGGTGTCAAAAATTAATATATGCGATCGCTTTCATTGCAGAGATGCAACTCATGAAAACGAACTTGAATAATATAGATCAAAAACTATTTAGAAGCATTCCATACAGTTCCCTCATAAATTGTGAGATAAAAATGATTCTCATATTGCATCAAAAGTGACAAAATAGTACAGAAAGTAAACAGCATTTAAATTATTGGAATAAGCATGTCCTTTTCACGGGTTTTTAACTGATATTTGGGAGAAACGAGTATATAAAACTGTCTTGTTTATTATTTTAATAAAATATAATTTTATATTGTAAAGTTCATTGCACCATGGGAAAAACGTTTATGTTATCGACATAATTTTGCAGAAAATATAAAGAAAAACCTGATGTGAGCACCACATGACTTTCCTTATATAATGTAATGAATTTACTAATTTTACAGTAAAAAAATAGGTTTTTCTTATAGTAGATACTAATATTTTTTCCAAGATATTGAATTTTCGACAATTAGTCGTCATTTTCATTGATTTATCGTCATTTTTATTCATTTGGCGAGATTTTCGTTAATTTGGCAACATTTAAAAATGTCGCCAAGTTGGCGACATTCCGATAAATTCGTCGCGAAAATCTCGCCAAGAGTTATGGACGAAGAAATAAGTTATTCTTACAGCAGATAAATGACTATTGGCGTTCAAATACAAAAGTATTACTTAAAGTATCTTTTTTAATGAATGGAACGATCCAGATCCACGAGAATGATGTCACCCAATTTATCGCATGGTATATCATATGAAAAATGAATATGTTTCTCAATAGGAAATATTTTTTTTTTATTTTATATGACTTTTTGATAATTTTTTTGAAAAATGTGCAATATCTCGAGAACGGTTCATGTTAGCGTTCTAAAATTTATGTCAATCGTTTTCTAATGAAAAATTACATAAGAAATATCTATTTGCGCAACTTTATTAGCGGTTTTGATTTTTGACGATTTTTTCAAAATTTCATTCGAAAATTTAGGGGGGTTCTGAACATTCGATTGCGCATAAAAACAATAGTGTTTAAAAACAACCAGTGTTTAAGGTTTGGGATTTTTGTACCAAATTTTGTTCGAATCGGTCCATTCGTTCGTCAGTTATCGTCTCCACAGACTCACTGACACACACACACACACAGGCATCACTTCAAAAATGTTTGATTCGTGATCAGGGATGCTTGAAACGTGCTCTCCCGTCGAAAACTCGAATTCGAATTTTCGATCCCGTCACAATACTTTCCTTATACATTATGTATATAAGGAAAATAAAAATACATCAGGATATCGCCTAAATTATGACAGTGAATTTTGAGGAAAGGAAACAGAATTTGCAATAAATTGACATCGATCATAAAATCTAGTATTTGTTTAAAACTAAACATGTATCGTCGTGCATACGGCAGAGCTGTTTGATGTTTCTAAACTATTTTATTATTTTTTCATACGAAGATTCGTATGCATAACATGTTCAAGAAAATCAAGCTTATAGATTCATTTTAATAAATTTGAAAATTAACTCTTTTTACACTGCAATTTAATACTGCTAACACTGCTCTTTTTACACGGCTAAACTTTACAAATCTTTGATTTAGTTTTTTTTAACTTTGAGGAGGGCGGATCAGCCATAATAACAGTCATAATAAAATAATTTGGGGTGACAGAACACCGGAGTCCAAAATTTGCAAATATAAAGTTTCATAATATATATTTTAGCTATGTTATATTTAAGTCTTAAAGTGGTGCCAGATTATCAGATGTCGAACTAAAATGGAGTAAGAAATGAAAAAAATCTGATGTGGGTAGCACATGACTTTCCTTATATAATGCAATGAATTTACTACTTTTACAGAAAAAAAACAGATTACTTTTATAGTAGTTATTTATATTCTTTCCAAGATATTGAATTTTCGTCAATGAGTCGTTATTTCCCATGTCGTCATCATCAGTGAGTTGTCATTGATTTAGCGTCATATTTATCCATTTGGCGAGTTTTTCGTTAATTTAGCAACATTTAAAAAAGTCGCCAAGTTGGCGTCATTCCACCAAATTCGTCGCCAAAATCTCGCCAAGGTTTATGAACGAAGAAATAAGTTATTCTTACAGCAGATAAATGATTATTGGCGTTCAAATACAAAAGTATTACTCAAAGTACCTTTTTTTCATGAATGGAACGAGCTAGATCCACGAGAATGATGTCACCCAATTTATCGCATGGTATTACATATGAAAAGTGAACATGTTTCTCAATAGGAAATATATTTTTTTTATTTTATATGATTTTTTGATAATTTTTTTGAAAAATGTGCAATATCTCGAGAACGGTTCATGTTAGGGTTCTAAAATTTATGTCAATCGTTTTCTAGTGAAAAATTACATCAGAAATGTCTATTTGAATAACTTTATTAGCAGTTTTGATTTTTTAACGATTTTTCAAAATTTCACTCGAAAATTTAGGAGAGGTTCTGAACATTCGATTGCGTATAAAAACAATAGGCTTCCAGTGTTTACGGATTGTGATTTTTGTACCAAATTTCGTTCGAATCGGTCCATTCATTTGTCAGTTATCGTCTCCACAGACTCACTGACACACACACACACACACGCAGACATCACTTCAAAAATGTTTGATTCGTGATCAGGAATGCTTGAAACGTGCTCTCCCGTCGAAAACTCGAATTCGAATTTTCGACCCCGTCACAATACTCTTTCCTTATACATTATATATATAAGGAAAGTAAAAATTAATTTAAAACATAATGACAGAATGGATTACACATTCCTTGAAAAATATTTAAATTAATTTATATATTGAAAGGTAAACTTCGATAAACAGAAATCTTTATACAAAAGCATATTGTCTATTACAATAAATATACCTTAATACAGCTGAATGGACCAGAACATAGCCACCGTCAGAAATTTCGGACCCTGTGCAACAAATGTGCACCTCTCCCTATTTTACAAATTATTGATCTATTTTCACAAACAGTTTAGGCAACAACGGGCCATGGTGGATGAACAGTCCAGTTATTAATGCACGGGGGTTGCACTCGGATGCCTCAAGTTTGATTCTCAGCTCTGCCCAATCTGTCTATGTGTTCATGCGGAGTACGGGAATGTTAAATATGTGGACCCGTAAGTCCTTCCGAGGTGTTGGGATAGGGGAAGAAAGGTAAGTCTCTGTGGATGCTGCCCCCACTGGGTTCCGGTCTACATTGGGTGGCACTTCCTGTCCATTTAAACAGATACCTTACTCTTTCGGGTAGTCTGGATGGTCTGGTTTAAAAATGAAGCCTCTTGACTCCTATGCAAAGTATTCTTTTGACATTATTTCCTATCAGCGCCTGTGTACTAGAATGAGGTTTGAGAGATATGCAGGAGTGTTTTAGGGAATTTTTCGGTAATAACAAAATAACAATTAAAGTAAATTAATTACATTTACAAATTTATTGAAGTGAAACCCCGGTTTTGTAATACAAACATTATATGCAGGAAAACAGAATACTCGGGAAAATTCTATTAGAATATAGAAATTAGAATATAAAAATCAAGGAAAATATATAAGAAAATTAATAGACCACTTATCAAGATTTATTTTTTCATTTGATAAAAAGTTAATTCAGAAAAAATCCAAATGGATATAAAAAAATTTCTGTCTTCTTTGTTTTAAGGTTATATATTTCAATGTACCTATAAAATTGAGGACAACAAACTTTCATTACCGTTTTACAATTTTATTACTATTTTACATCAGATATATGGACTCCTATAATGGACTCTCACTAATGTACAATAAACGTTGGTCCTTGACTATCCATCTTAAAGAGAGATAGATCACTGTATATTCATTTTGTCCTAATTTCATGAATGTTACAGAATTAGTAATTGTGCCAATTCTATGAAAATGAATAAGGTATTTTAATAAAGAAATTTCAAATTTTAATAAGTGTTATTTCTGTAAAAATAGCTAAAAAGTAACATATTTAAAATCACAAAATAAAACAATAAATGATACCATTACTGATTTGTTACTTTCCTTATATACATAATGTATAAGGAAAGTATTGTGACGGGGTCGAAAATTCGAATTCGAGTTTTCGACGCGAGAGCACGTTTCAAGCATCCCTGATCACGAATCAAACATTTTTGAAGTGATGTCTGTGTGTGTGTGTGTGTGTCAGTGAGTCTGTGGAGACGATAACTGACGAACGAATGGACCGATTCGAACCAAATTTGGTACAAAAATCCCAATCCGTAAACACTGGAAGCCTATTGTTTTTATACGTAATCGAATGTTCAGAACCCCCCTAAATTTTCGAATGAAATTTTGTCGAATGAAATCGTCAAAAAATCAAAACCATTAATAAAGTTACGCAAATAGACATTTCTTATGTAATTTTTTATTAGAAAACGATTGGCATAAATTTTAGAACGCTAACATGAACCGTTCTCGAGATATTGTACATTTTTCAAAAAAATTATGAAAAAGTCACATAAAAAAAAAATTCCTATTGAGAAACATGTTCCCTTTTCATATGTATTACTATGCGATAAATTGAATGACATCATTCTCGTGGATCTAGCTCGTTCCATTCATGAAAAAATATACTTTGAATAATACTTTTGTATTTGAGCGCCAATAGTCATTTATCTGCTGTAAGAATAACTTTTTTCTTAGTGCATAACGCTTGGCGAGATTTTGGCGACGAATTTGGCGGAATGTCGCCAACTTGGCGACTTTTTTGAAATGTTGCCAAATTAATGAAAATCTCGCCAAATGGATAAAAATGATGCTAAATCAATGAAAATGACGACTAATTGTCGAAAATTCAATATCTTGGAAAGAATATTAGTATCTACTATAAGAAAAACCTATTTTTTTACTGTAAAAGTAGTAAATTCATTACATTATATAAGGAAAGTCATGTGTTGCCCACATCAGATTTTTTTAATATATATTCATGTCATTTTTGATACTTTTGCTTTGTTGTTGGATGACTGCATCTGTATGCCATATTTGTAGGCTATTGGATGGACAGTTGAGCTTTATAAGAACAAGAAAGTTTAATCATGCATAAAGCATTGATTATGAAACACTTTCCAAATTCAATGCAATTTTATTTAAACATCTCTAAAATGCGATACATTCATCGGTAATATTTTAAAATTATCATAATGCTACAATAATTTATTATATTTGAAAACTTCATCGAAAACAAAGGAAATGTTTTCAAATGACGTCATCGAAATATAATACGCTTGGCTCACTCTATAAAAGCAGAATTTCATTCATAAACTTTTTTTCCATTCACCAGAATACTATAATAATTTATTTTATTTAAAAACTTAAGACCATGGAGGTACAAGTAATTAAATGATTCTAATTAGAGGCAAAATATTACAAAAATTTTATACATAAACAAATCATGATTAAATGAAAAAAATGCATCAAACACATCTACAGGGTGTTTCAAAAAGATTGAAACGCGCTTTAATTCTTTACCTGTTGGAGGTAAGTGGGCAATGTAAATTGCAAAACGGTTGAAAGTAAGGTAGGAAATAGGGCTCCGCCCATTCATTTTCAAAAAGTTGCACTTTTTAAATTTTTATACGACCCCTTAGACAAATTTGGTCAATCAGAAAAATTTTATTATAACCCTTTCGCGACGATCGGCACGCCCACGTGCCAGCTGCGAACTTGCATTCAAGGACGAACGGCACTCACTCGGGCCAGAGGAAATTTTACCGCAAGCGGATAGTGGCACCTATAAGTGCCACCTATAAGTGGCACCTATAAGTGCCACCACGCGGAATGTTTTAATTTGTGTACTAGATGGCGTTACTTGTCCATGGAACTAACTTCAATGTATTTTGCAGAGGCACGACCTTGGCAGAAGAGGATCGAATGAATTATTTCTCCATTTGGAGCGGTGAAAATCATTTTGTAACATAAACAAACAGAGCAATTCCCGTAGCATCAACAATTTTATAATTGAGTTTCGGTTTTTATTTTTATTTCAGCGTTATGATTTCGTTGGTGAATCATAGGAATATAAGAGAGTATTTTTTTTGTTTGGGTTTTAGAGGCAGTGAAATTATTCGTTTATTTCGGATAAAAGAATTGGAGCAACTAACGAGTATTTTGTATTCAGATTTGTATGAAAATCATACATCAAATAGAACATAAATATTTCTTTTATTCCTCAAAAAAGTAGATTTCTGGGTTGAATAGGTGATTTTTAGTAAATTTTTTTCGAGAGTTAGGCTTAGCACAAAAAATGCGCCGTCCTTTTCGACCAGTTCGGAAGCGAAGCGCTTCGTCTTTTGGGCCGCGACAGCTCCGGAATGCCGCCGTCCTGAAAGGGTTTTAATGCAACAAGATCATTAAAAAAACCGCATATCTGAATCTTTAAAATTGAGCGAGTTATATTTAATTGAAAATTGAACACTGTGAATCGAGACCATATATCAAATTCGAAAATAAATTTGTGACATATCACAAAAAAGATAAAGCTGGATGATAATACATAGGATACCCAACTGCGTAGTAAGTATCACTGCTTTATATGATCTCTGTCTGTGTAATGCTTTATTTAGATGCATTTGTGATATAAATTTGTGACACATATTAACGTATTTTTGATCTAAACAATTTTCATCGTCAATTTGTTTATAATCCCTAATATCAGTGATGAAACCGCCTTTCACATGGTACGAAAGAGTGGCGTAAGTCATATTTTTCCTTTATCATAATTCAGTTGATTTTAAATATACAGATATGCGGTTTTTAATGATCTTTATTAAAAATAAAAAATTTTGATTGACCAAATTTGTCTAAGGGGTCGTATAACAATTTAAAAAGTGCAACTTTTTGAAAATTAAAGTCTTATTTCCTACCTTACTTTCAACATTTTTGCAATTTACATTGCCCACTTATCTCCAACAGATAAAGAATTAAAGAACGTTTCAATCTTTTTGGGACACCCTGTATAATCTGTGGCCTACCACATGTTATATGGTTTGTATTTTTACAAAGAATATTAGACGAGATCTTGCAGACATCAAAAATAGGTTTTAACATATTGCTTCCGTGCAGTGGGCTATTTTTCTGCAGTTGAAAATAAAATCAAAACATCTAAATAAGCTTCAATAAACTTTATTTACACAGCATGCATTGAAATGAAACTTACTACATATATTCAATAAATTTTTCGGCTACGGTATACTGTAAAGCATTTATTTACGTGCAATGGTACCATAGAGTTTCGTCCAGAACAGAGCACCAGGCGCGAAGCGCCTTTAATCTCCAATCTCTAGGTGTGGTTCTTATCTTCATACTGTGACATTATTTCATTGGTCCATAGTTGGAGGTTCGAAGTTTTTGATTTACTGTTTTTATTATTTGTCCTAGCTCCTAGTGTGGCAGTTTGTTGCACATTAAGAGTTTAAGCAGTTTGGGGGGTTGATGCAGATCTGAGGGTAACCTAGCATTTTAGCAGTTTAGGATTTTAAACATTTTGTAGAAAACCAAAGATCGCGAGTTTTCGTTAATATCAACTGATTAAGGTGGGACGTTCCTAGTACCGAATATCAAAGTTAAGTACCGAGCGGGGTCTCTTACAAGATTTAGCCTTGCGATGATCATAGTCATGCAGATTAAATAATAGTTCATTTGGGACAGATGGCAGATTTTTGTAGAATTTAAGCGCTAGCTTTTTGATTTGGGCTCTAACAGTTTTTATTTTGAAGTCTTTCCTAATTACCGAGTTTCTTAAGTATCTAGGGGCTTTCCTTATAATCCTTAGGGTTTTGTTTTGTCTTGTCTCTAATAAGTCTATGGTAGTTTTACAGGCATATCCCCATACGGGTGCTGCATACAGCATTCCCGGGCAGATGACCGATTTATAAATTAGGAGTTTATTTTGATAACTTAGATTTCCGTTTCCTATCATTGGGTATAAAGCTCCTGTGGCCATATACGCTTTTTTGATTAAGTTCGTTACGTGCAGTTTCCAAGTTAGGTGGGAGTCTATCGTTACACCTAGGTATTTAGTAGATTTTTCCGCTTTTAGGGCATGGTTGTTTATGTACAGAGGAGGCGGAGGTTTACGTTTTCTTGAGAAATAAATCCAATGACATTTATTGGGATTTAATTTTATTCGCCATTTTTCCAGCCATGTTTGGAGTATGTCTAAGTGTTGTTGTAGCTGTCTGTGCATTACTGAGACGTAAGGGTGTTTTGCAAGTATCGCGGTGTCGTCTGCATAGAGTGCCAGCTCCGTGTCTGGGGTCCTGGGAATGTCATTTAGATATATGTTAAAGAGTGTCGGGCCCAGTATGGATCCTTGCGGTACACTACTTTTAATGAGCTTGGGTGTAGATAAGTTATTTTTTACTCTGACTTGAAAGTGTCTGTTATTTAGGTATGAAATTAAAAGTTTGACAAGTGCGTCAGGGACTTTTAGAGTGATCAATTTGTAAGCTAATCCACAGTGCCACACTTTATCAAAGGCTTTTTGGATGTCAAGAAAAATCGCAGCTGTGGGTGTCTTATTATTAAAACCAGAAGAAATGTACTCTACCACTCTCAGCAATTGATGAGTGGTGGAGTGTTTTGGCCGAAATCCAAACTGCTCCGGAATGATAATGTCATTCTCACTAAGGTGCGTGTTCAGTCTCTTAAGAATTATTTTCTCAGTAATTTTACTAAGTGTCGGCAACAAACTGATTGGTCTGTAGTTGGCTGGAATTGAGGCATCCTCACCAGGTTTATGGATCGCTATAATTATCGCTTCCTTCCATTCTTTGGGGAAATAATTTAGTTCTAGTATTTTATTTATTAAGATGGTCAAGTAAAATATTATATTTAAGGGTAGGTTTTTTACCGCGATATTCCTGATTTTGTCGTGCCCTGGGCTTTTACGGTTTTTAAGGTTTTTGATAATCTCTACTATTTCTTGCGGGGTGGCTGGGTTAATCTCAGCCGTGACCGGGGAGTTCCTGAAATTGTTTAGAGTTTGCCTAACCATTCTTAGGGTGTCCTGACACATTAGATCGTGGTTTGGTTCAAATTGCTTTTCGTAATGCCTAGCAAGCGCCTCTGCCTTTTCTTCGTCTGAGTACGCAATATTAGCGCCATCTATTAGTGGCGGGAGTTTAATTTGAGGTTTTCTGAGTCTTTTAGCGAATTGCCAGAGCGATACGTCTTCCGAGCTAAGGGATTCAATTAACTCTTTATACTGTTGCTGCTTTTCTGCGACAATTTTATCCCTGACTTTCCACGTGAGTCTGTTAAGCTCCCTTTTGAGGGTAGGGTCTCTATTAGCCTGCCATGTCTTACGCATTCTGTTCCTTTGCCTAACTAATTGTTTGACATGGTGGGAAAGTGTGGGCATTTTTGGTGACTCACGATGTGTTGTGGCAGATGCAATAGCTCTCCTGATTTCTGTTTTGAGTGTGTGCGTGGCAGAGTCAATATCCGCCGTGCTCATAATGTTGGGTACTGCTAAATGCGGCTCGAAAAGTGCTCTTTTGAATGCGTTCCAGTTCACCCTCTCTTGTCCCAGAGAGGCTGGAAGGGGAGTGTTCAAATCGAATGTCACCAGTACCGGTAGATGATCCGAGTCGAATTCATCCAGGGTATCAATTGTGTGAGCGTATTCTATGTTTCTCGTTAGGACAAAGTCTATGAATGAGCCATTGGCACCTGAGAAGCAGGTTGGTCTCGACGGTGCAATGATGTCAGTGTTTGTTGTGTTTAGCAATCTATGTATCTGTGTACCGCGTGTGTTGGCTCTCCTGCTGCCCCACGCTCGGTGGTGTGCATTGAAGTCGCCCGCGAGTATTGTGTTTGGATATCGCGAGAAAAGCAGTTCCAGCTGCGCAGCTACATTTATACCACTCATGTTTTTGACATATATTGAAGTTAGGATAAATGGGTTTACATTATTTATTTTAATTTTTATACTAGTATTTTCTATACCTTGAAGATTTATGTTGTTTATTTCCTCGTGGGGAATATTACTTTTAATATATATTGCTGTTCCTCCATGGGGATTTCTAGCAGTTATATTTGAGCTAAGGGTATGATAGCTATTATAGTTTGCTATATTTAGTTTTTTGTTTTCTCTAACTTTAGTTTCCTGGATTAGCAGGGCATCTACATCATTTTCATTTACGTAGCTCCTAAGTTCATTTATTCTTGGAGATATGCCGTTCGCATTCCAAAATATTATTTTAAAACTTTCTTTTTGGGACCTATTCATGGCGGGTTTGTTTCTCACTGTTTTTATTAAATTCCGCGATTAATTTAAAAGCCTCAAAGACCATTTGCATTGGATCGCTCTTTTTTTGAATTAACTCAGCGAGCTGCATCAACAGATGTTTTATATCGTCTAGGTTGAACATACTGATAAATCCTCTGACGAGGTTGAGGATTTCATCCATCTTTTCATCATTGGATTTATCAGCAAGTTCAGTCTCAGCTTCCATTTCCTCAGTCTCAGCTACAATTTCCTCAGCCTCAACCGCGGTTTGATCTGTTTTGTGAGTATCCTTTTGGACCTCGGTAGTCTTTTGTTTTTTTCAGCCGATTTGTCTAACTGCTGTGTTTGCGCGAGCTCTTCTCGGGCGCGTTTAGTTTTCTGCCATTCCTGAACCTTTTTTTCTAATCTTTGTTTTGCTTCTCTTGCCTCTTTGGCGGCTTTATCAATTGCTATCCTCTGATTTATGTCTTCATGAGCTATTCTCACTTCCTCCACAGTCATTTCTCTGGAGGTCGACGGTTTAGGGGCCTGCTCTTGCACCGATCTGGTAGGTGCTGAAGTTTGAGTTCTTTTAACCTGTGGCACAGAGTGCGAGGAGTCCTGATGGGGTGTCTGAGGGTTTAGACCGAGGGCCTTTTGCCTCCAAGGGGGTATCTGATTTTTGGGGGGAGGGGGGGCATACCCCGGTGCCTTTCCTCTGTTCCAGGGGTTCTTCGGGCATTGCCTGAAGTTCGCCGGGTGATCTCCATTGCAGTTAGCACACGTTGCCTTCTCTGTCCTTGGTCTTTGGCAGTCACGTATGAAGTGTTCTTCAGCACACTTAAGGCACTTTGGTGGCATGCTGCAATTCTCAGAGGAATGATTGAATTGCTGGCACCGGTAGCAGATTTTGAAGCCCCGTGCTCTGAAGGCCTCTACCTTCACAGCCAAGTATCCTAATCTTGTCAGTCGGTATACCCTCTGCCAGTCTTCCGTAGGCCTAATGCTGACTAAGAAGATCGGCAGGGGCAATCTCGTTTTTGTGTTTCTCAGTTGAGAAACCCGGACTACATCTAATCCTTCGGATGTTAGAGTGATTTTTATTTCCTCAATGTTATAGTTTGTTGGTAGCCCCTTCAAAACTACCTTTTTGGGCCTTTCCGTCTTTAAGTTTAAACTGTGGAAGGGGATTTTCTCACTAGATAAATGGCGTTGTACAACCCTATAGGCGTCAGCGTCATTTGGAATCAATTTTAGCATGTCTCCTGTGAGCTTGCCAGATACTTTATTACCTGAGATTTCATTTAATTTTTTAAGGAGAGCCTGGTAATTGTCATTAAACTTGATGAAAAAACATTCCGCTTTTGGGTCTTTTTTCTCAACCACTACACTATTTTGAACCGTTTTTGGTTTTGGTGCACTTTTGAACACTATAGGTTGCGCGACAATTTCAGCATAACTCTTAGTTTTAACATTATCATTTACATCTTTATCAATTTTTTCACTACAATCCATGTTATCCTTGTCATTAGATTTTAAGTTTAATTCTCCATTCTGGTTTTTAGTAGGAGCATCCATAGTAGATTGCCCCTCTATCCTCCTCTTTTTATTTGGATTTTCAACAGGTTTAAGTTTATCTTCATCTTTAATTTCTTTAATTAAGCCTAGTTCTATCATTTTACATTTAATTACATCACTAGAATTACTTCCTTCACAGTTATAAATCTCATTTAAATTACTAGCATAAAACCTATCCAAATTCTGGACCAACAAAAAAGAATTTACAGAAAGAAACGAACCCAGAATCTTGGAGACTTGGCCCTCGTCCCGTCCGAGTAGTCCATTCGTCAGTAGCTCCCTGATGTGTAGCGTCAGAGTGTAGATTGCCAGTGCACAAAAGTTCACAGCGTTTTTCACTTCTTCCTTCCAAGCGGGCATCAATCCATCCTTGGGCAGAGTATCACAATATTCAATCATGGCATCCCTGAGAGGCCGCAGTCCATCTTCGTCTAGCTCACCAGCAAGTCCGCGAGTAGCTTCCGTATCGAATGCATCCAAATCCATGTCGTCAGCGTAGAAACGATCAAAGCAATAGCACTACCACGTGGGAAAAACACACGTGGCACTCCAAAGTTGAAAAAGCACGAATCCAAAATGGCGAGAAATCCGTACACAACAAAGCTGTAATTGCTTAGCCCGACGTGTTCTATCGTAACTAGATATAACACGCCAAACTTAAGCAAAGAAAGTCACCACAATCAAAAAGCAGCAGCTTCACAAAATCACAACCTCGTAGCTCGGAGTCTGAGCTCCGTGCAATGGTACCGGTACACAAGTTTTACAACCATATTGAGTTTCTCTGCACTTTTCTTACGAGCGGATAAATAGCACCGGACCCACTCCGATTCGACCAACAAGGAACCACTACTGACGATGATGCGATTGACGTAGCCGATGACGTAGGGTACACGTTGATTCGTGTTAGCGGAGTTTTTATTTAGCATTCGCGGCAAATTTAAGTTTCGTGAATTTTTTCTTTTTGAGACATATGAATATTGATCCAAAGCTTAAGGATGGACCAAATACTTCACAAGCCAAAAACTCACAGAAAACGGAAAAGTTTTCTAAAATGTGCAATTGCAAAAATATATTTTCCAGTAAATCTAACTTTTATAGACATAAAAAAAAATGTTCACCAGTTGCTGAAAAAACAAATTATGTTTGTAAAGAAATAAATTGTAATTTTACAGCACTGAAGTCGGATGATTTTCGCAATCATTTGCACACTGTTCATGGCATGGAAGAAAAAATCTGATGTGCGCAACACATGACTTTCCTTATATAATGTAATGAATTTACTACTTTTACAGTAAAAAAATAGGTTTTTCTTATAGTAGATACTAATATTATTTCCAAGCCATTGAAGTTTTGACAATTAGTCGTCATTTTCATTGATTTAGCGTCATTTTTATCCATTTGGCGGGATTTTCGTTAATTTGGCAACATTTCAAAAAGTCACCAAGTTGGCGACATTCCGCCAAATTCGTCGCCAAAATCTCGCCAAGCGTTATGCACTAAGTTATTCTTACAGCAGATAAATGGCTATTGACGTACAAATACAAAAGCATTACTCAAAGTATATTTTTTCATGAATGGAACGAGCTAGATCCACGAGAATGATGTCACCCAATTTATCGCATGGTATTACATATGAAAAGTGAACATGTTTCTCAATAGGAATTTTTTTTTTATTTTATATGACTTTTTGATTTTTTTTTAAATGCACAATATCTCGAGAACGGTTCATGTTAGCGTTCTAAAATTTATGTCAATCGTTTTCTAATGAAAAATTACATAAGAAATGTCTATTCGCGTAACTTTGTTAGTGGTTTTGATTTTTTGACAAGTTTTTCAAAATTTCATTCGAAAATTTAGGGGGTTCTGAACATTCGATTGCGTATAAAAACAATAGGCTTCCAGTGTTTATGGATTGTGATTTTTGTACCAAATTTGGTTCGAATCGGTCCATTCGTTCGTCAGTTATCGTCTCCACACACACACACACACATCACTTCAAAAATGTTTGATTCGTGATCAGGGATGCTTGAAACGTGCTCTCCCGTCGAAAACTCGAATTCGAATTTTCGACACCGTCACAATACTTTCCTTATACATTATGTATATAAGGAAAGTAATAAAACATGATAATGATTTTCAAAATTATTCAGGTATGTTCGCATTTTCATAACTTCTATTTCAATAAGTTTTATTTATTGATGAATAAAAAAAATAGTTTCACATAAAAATACAAAGAATGGATGAAATGCATGAGATTTTAAAATGTTACCTATGTAAGATGGATAAAAGATATAACATATTCTCATAGATTAGAAGATATACCCATGCATTTGTGGAAGATTTTCCGTACTACGTACTACAAGCTACAACAATTTTTGCCAAAATAAAACAATGACATAATAAATTGAAACTATCAATAAGCCCCAAAAATATCAATAATAATAATGACCGTAATTGATATAATCCAGTCAAAAATGCAATATCAATGAAATTTATTTCATACGTATACATATCTTTATTATTTAAATCGGAAAAGATTTAATAAAACTCTTCTGCTGCATAAACACATTGGATTTATATCCATTGCTAAGTGATATAACATAATTTTCTTCAAATAAATTGGTAAGAAATATAGTCTGCATAATTCTATCTCTATGGAAGGTTTAATTGTTCGTTTTTAATTAATATCTTAATATTTAGACAACCCCTGGTCTTAGAAACTCGAAACATGTACTAAATTTTAAGTGGGGTTATTCCAATGTTACCCATAAAATTTCATTAAATTCGGTTCAGCCATTCTCCCGTGATAATGAGACAGACAGACAGATTTTCAATTTTCTTTATATAGATTATACAATTGCTATGTCAAAAATATAAAATAACATAAATATGCACATAACTGTAAAGTCTTGTGTAAATACAAATTTTAGTACATTCCTACATAAGCTGATAATGATATGTAAGAAAATAACAAAAATACAAAATTGAGTAAAATTTTTGAGTGGATAACAATTTCTTCCTAGCTATTGATATATTTACATTTGTCAGCTGAACCATATCATTTATGAATGACTGATTATGGATTTAAATTATCCAAATGTAGACTTTTAATAGATATAATGCAAGTTTACTCATTTTGCTTATTTTCAATCTATTTCTCTAAATCTATATAAATATAAAATTGAAAATCTGTCTGTATGTGTGTCTCATCATCATGGGAGAACAACTGAACCGAATTTAAATGAAATTTGTAGATAGCCTTGAAATATCCTGACTTAAAATTTAGTCCATGTTTTGAGTTTCTAAGACCAGGGGTTGCCCAGATATTAATTAAAAACGAACAATTAAACATTTCATATAGCATTAAGCAGATGATATTTTTCCGCCAATTTGTTTGAAGAAAATTTTATCATGTCGTTTAGCAACAAATTTAAATCCAATTTGTTTATACGACAGCTGATTTTTATTAAATCCTTTCCAATTTAAATAATAAAGATATATATATATAAAATAAATTTCACCGATATTGCATTTTTGACTGGATTATATCAATTATGGTCTTCAGGTTTAAATATTATTATTATTGATATTTTCAGTTTATTATGTCGTTGTTTTATTTTTGCAAAAATTTTTGAAACTCATATATTGTACGTAGTACCGAGTAATCTTCTACAAATGCATGGGTATATCTTCTACTCAGTGGCTTATCCTGACTCTAAAAAGTGTGTGTGTGTGTGTGGGGGGGGGGCAACTGTTTAGCATTTGCTTATGCGAGGGTTATTTTAAATGAAAAATACGCATAACAATAAAAAGTCTTGAAAAGGTAAGAGGGCCTGCCCCCCCCCCCCAAGCATACGCTGCTGCTTCTACTCTATGAGAATATAAGCAGTACAAGTATATTAGCACATATTTTGGCATATATTGGAATCAATTACGACCTTTTAGGTTTTAAGATTACGGAATTATTGATATTTTCAATTTATTACGTCATCTGTTTTATTTTGGTAAAGATTCTTGAAACTCATAAGTTGTAGTATGAGTCCTATACAGTTTTAGCTCTTTTATTTTGCATATATTTATTCAACTTCATATATTTTCTAAATTTGTTTGCAAACAAGACCAGGACATTTTATTCTTCAGATCTGCTCGTGAAGATAATTTTGTATAGCTAGAACAGATATTCTTTAACTTCTTTTTAGGAGCATTAAATTAAATATTTTAATAGAATATTTTGATTAACAATGTCATTTAGTATATTATAGGAATTTGCACATGATTGTGAATTTTAAATTGAACTTGACAACTTGAATGTTGCAAAGAACAATGTTTCATTTTGACAATCTAATTGATGCATGACTAATAAAAGAAGATTGATTTTGTGAGTTGCATAATATAAACAAAGCAAATAATTTTTAAATTGCATCTATGCAGAACAATTTTTGAAATCTGGAAAATTGGTTAGGTGCCATTGACACATGGCTCTCAAAATGAATAAATTATATCTATATATCACATCTAGCCATCAATTATAGTGTTTAATATTCTATGTTATTCAATAATACGAAGGAGATTTAAATATATTTAAATCTCCTTGAATAATACCGAGATCGTCATTAAAACAAAATACTCCTTGCACAGGCGTAGTTCATTTTAAGCATCAACTATAACTTAGAATTTAATATTCTAAACTATCTAATAATATTAGTATATGATACTAAATTTAACAGCTGAGTGATGATGAGTTCGTATTATAAACTACCATCTCCGTGCACAGGCGCAGTTCTCTGAAGCTACTATTGGTCGTCGGTATTGACGTCGGGTGACGTCACATCATGACATCGGAGTGGGTCCGGTGCTATTTATCCGCTCGTCTTTTCTTTGGAAGAGCATACTCTATATCGTCACCTTCGTGAATAACATATACTTATGCAGATACCTAACTGTGTAAATCGTACAAAATACTTACATAAAATGTAATACATAAGATTAAAGATAGTTATTTCTCTATTTAGCATATGCATAATAATTTAGCAACAGTTTCAACATAATAACAACAGTTTATAAATTTTGCTTGTAATTCTAAATTTTTTATCAGTTGCTCAGCCTCCCTAGTCAAAAATCTCATGCTATGCTACTGAATTGCAGATAAATTTAAATGAAATTATTTTTTTACAATGAGAAATGAATGCTTTATGCAATGTATACTGTATTGACAAGTGAAAAATTTTTTTTAGTGAGCTGAAATTTCTTACCCTGCCATACATATTAAAATTCGAAATACATAATATAAATACGGATAAAGTATTCAGGGCTATCAACTGAATAGGAAAAAGACCGAAAAGGTTTGGGGACAAGGGCTGTATAAACAGTTTATGAAAAAAAGCAATAACTCGTTAAATAGGGAGTAGTAGAGTGCTTGTGCATTTGCTGCAAAGGATCCTAAAAATGTTAGCTGCAGTGAAATTATTTCTAATGGTTGGATAACCTTATCTTAATAGGTATCCTGTTTAGAACAGATGTCATGATTATGTTCCTGCATAGTATTATATATAGGGATAGATCTGTAATGGGGGTCAAATGTTTTGAATTTGAGTTTTCGATGGAATAGCACAATTTAAAAGTTTAATGCGTAATACAGAAAATCAGTAAAATATTACTACAAAAAATTCATGAACACAGACTGCATGATACTTTAAGATACTCATAAAAAGATATACAAATGTACTATGAACAATATAACATTAAATTTGTTTTTAAAGTATACTATATTGCTGAAAAAGCTTTATATTTGAATACACAATTTCAGAGCATGATCTCTAGTCATCAAAAAGCCCACCAAGAAATCCAACTACTATGTTCAGGTTTCTAATATACGCTAAACAATAGAGTTAGATCACTAGGATTTAGCTTAAATATATGTGACTACCGCTATTAGTGCTTTAAATACCATGGCAAACAAAGTAAAGACATAATACACTCCAAATTCACATTGTATGAGATTTTAGAAGTTTGTGACAGCCAAACAGAAAATGCAAAAAAATGTCTGTGACCCTGAAAAATCTCTGAACAATAAATACACGGAAGCTCGGCATAAATAAAATTGAAGGTAAATAATTTAGACAAACAATATTTTGAAGTAGCAATTCGATGTTAACATGTGCTATAAACATAAAGTTAAAACCGATACAAAAATATACGGTTTACTGATAGAAATTACGTAAAACAATAACGTATGCATAGAAAGACATATAAACCTTTAAAACGTTATACAATGCAAATATACAATAAAAGAAAAATTGTAAAATGCCCTACATCTTTTTACGTACTATAAGCATTGGCGTTAAGGCTTAACAGACGATGCAAGGAAAATGCATCATTTATTGCAAAAATTATCAAAAAAATTAATTTCTTTTACTGGCGGCGACTGCCAGAAACATTAATACACATATAGAAAAGTTTACATACCTGTTATGGGTGTCCAATTATTAAAAAATAACCTCTTTTCACAAGAACTCCATATCTATCCATAAGCTTTACATTAGCGACCACAATTTTCTAGCACCCTTTCCAGTGACGTCACGAGGGAGTTAGATGGCCTCTTTAGATCTCGAAGGTGACGGCAGGTAACAGTTTATTTTTAAATATGGTGACATGAAAACACGGTGATTGGTCAGTAACAATTGGCCATGCAAACATGAGTATACTCGTGACCTGTCAGCAAAGTGTTAGTCCCAAATAATTTAGTATATATATATATATATATATATATATATATATGAAACATTATATATATGTATAGCATTATATATATTGCAAAAAAAAAAGCTTAAAAATTAGTCTATTTTTTATTCGTGCAAATGGGCATTCTAAAAAGTATTAGAACATAGGCAACATGTTAAAAATCATGTCTGTCTAAGTAAGATACCATTTAGATCTGGAAAATGAAATTTAAATCAATTTAATAGCTTGAGTGAAATCAAATAATTTCTCACAGTAATACTTACTTCTCAAAGCACCAAAATAATATTATTAAAAGACATGATTGGTCAGAGGTACTTATATTTCAGCACATTATTGCATTAAAATAGAATAAATAAATAGACATTAAAAGTACCTTGACGTCTTGTGTAGTATCTGGATTTAGAGTAGAAGTATGCAGTTGATCGATAGTATCCATTGGTTTTGTTCAAGTTGTACACCGTGGTTTTGTTGTATCAGCACAGGCGATCCAGAAAAACATGAAATGGGCGGAAAATATACCGATCGTCAGACAAATCCGTATGAAGGAATTTTTCTTGGTATCTTTATTAACTTTTTTTGGCGTGAGGTATAATTTCATAGTGAAAACTTGACAATATCAAGATAAAAAAATTGATAATGGCGGACGGCGTCTCCAAAGAGTATGGCGGTAGCAACCGTTGCTACGGGGAATGTGACGTCTATGCAACTTATCTATAGTGATTCTATTTACAACAATCGTTATTTGAATGACAATTAAAATGTTGACTGTTCAGCAGTATATATTGTTTTGTTTGTTGTTTTCATTTTATTGAGAAGCTAGTTATGTTTTTAAATGCGGTCTAAAAAATTTTGTTTGAAGTTGGCAACTATAGAAATATGGTATAGTATTATACTGTGTGTTGGCAACGATATTTTAATGAAAGAAAACAATATTATGTGATTATATGTTTTAATGTAAAAATTAATAATATTTGAACTTTAATATTGTGGTAAGTCTTACATTTAGTGTGTTTTATTCTTCTGTAAATCTTATTCTTTAAATTTCCTGTCCATATTCTTGGTGCGTTTATTTTTTAATGCAGCTGTACAGGAGAACAAGTACCTACTACTATATGAATTGAGATATCTATTTTGATGTTGTTTCTCTTATTTGATTTCAAGACTCAACAATCTATATAATTTTCATTTCAAGATATTTATTTAGTTCTTTATTATTTATAAATATGAATTATGTCAATCCCTCCGCATTTGGTAATTCAGTTAGGTCTGTTATCTTTTAACTTCATTGAAGGAATTAGATATGTAATGCATTTCAGTTGACGGTTTTGTAATAGTAGGCTTCAATGCATAAATTTTGGAGAGAAAACTATCTATTCACGAGAGTGGATTTTAATGCTGTTAGTAAGTACTCTGTTTCGATTTGTAGGTATAGGTATTGCAGTATTTTAGAATATAGTATGTTTATTTCTGTAAGGTACAAAATATATGACAAGTGAATGGAGTTAATGTTTTAACTATGTTATTGGTTGCATGTATATTTTACTTTGTATGATTTCGAAATTGACCCAATTTTTCTTTCCACTTTTTACATCTGCTTAAAGAGATGCCGTGTTTACTTGGTGTATTCCCTCATTTTATGAGTTATTCAAAGTAGAGATATAAGCCTTTTCTATAACATATTCGTAAAAAAATGAATAGTTCAGCTTAGGTGTTATGGACAAACTTTTCATTCATTAGGGTCTGATGGGGTAAAATGGGTATAAAATTCATTGTTTTTTAATGTTCAGTTAAAATTTTCTAGTAAATGTTTAACAATTCAAACTTTTTTTTAGATTTTCTTTACATTGCATTTTATGGGAATGAAAATGCACAATTTTCAGGCTATAAAATTTTGTCTGCAAGGAAAGGTTTCACAACTGTATGTTTGCTATACCCATTTTACCCCATACAGGTGAAAATGGGTATAGTGTGGGGGTAAAATGGGTATACAATAATTTAACAATGAAAAGTGCAAAATAAATACACTTACCAAAGATTACATAGTGATATATGAAAAAAACAATGTAGTAAGCCATTAAAAATGTTTAAACTTTTTTTTTAATATGAAATTGAAGTTAATACATGTGAAATTTAATAATGAATCTCTCTTCATTGCAATGTTTATTAGCAACATTTTTTCCCTGACAAAATCCTATCATCTCACACTTTGATGAAACCCAGACCGTCCGACCTACCAGAAAGGTCTCACACTTTGAGTGAAAAAATACTAGTTATAAATGTTTAAAGTTTACCAAAAACATAATGTCCCTGATTATTAAATGTTGGTTCATTTAAGGTGTGTATTATTTGTTTCTTTTCAACAAAGTCTGTATCTTCAGCCTCGGGAAAAACATAAAACTCACCGATCTTAGATTTCTCCAAGAATTTTACCTCATACATATGTCCTTCAATGGCCATAACTTTGCTAATGAGTTCTTGTTTTCACTTTTTCCCCAAATACACTACTTTTACCCATGCACCCACAGATATATCTACCGTGGAAATTTCTTCTATGCATTCCGATCTAATTTCAACTTCGTTTGAACTTTTCTTGTTGGTTTTTACTTTTTTAGCATTTCGGTTATCAGATTCATTTTTCAATCTTATCATGACTTCTTCAGATGTCAAAACTTCACCCACTTTTGATTGAACACGCTTTCATTTCAATTTTGAATTTGCAATGCACTTTGTTGTGAGACTAGAAGGCTTTGGTGATATGGCATATAAAATGGCAGTTTTCAAATCCTTATAAGAAGAGACAATCATTGAACTTGAAGATAAGCCTTCTTCTATAGGTATAGGTGATATGGGAACGTCGTGTTGAGAGGTTAATGGCATTGATTCATTTGAGGCAGCAACAGGAACATGAGGCATTACACTAGAGGTAGATGAAGAACCTTCAGTAACGTCATCTGTTGATGGTGTAATTCTGTGTACTACCGCTTCATGATTAGGAGGATAAATTCCACTGCCTTTGAAGCCTTTGATGATAATTTTACTGACATGTCTTCAAAAAGTTTACCGAAAAGGTAAGGAAAAACAGCTTTGGTCACATTCTGAAGGCGACTTTCTCGAAACCTTAGCTTCAGAACGTCTTTCCATTTTCTTTTCAATGGTGAAAATACACCAACATCTAATGGTTGAAGGGCATGGCTGGTATTTGAGGGTAAACACAAGATGATTATTTGTTTTTCCATGGCATGTCTAATGGTCTCGTACATCATAGTCATATGACTTCCATGGCCATCATAGATGAGTAGCACAGGTTTTTGTAATGGCTCAAGATACTTCGAAAAGTTTTTCATCCATTGTTCAAAAACTGTATTGTGCATCCAGCCTGAATCTGTGCAGTCATATATAGCTCCAGGAGGTCCACCACGAGTCCATGTGTCATACAAATGAAGACTTTTATAAACTATAAATGGTCACATGTATTTCTCATCTGCAGAAACACAAAAATGCACTGTGTATATGGCATAGCTGCCAACCGTTCCGGATTTTCTAGATTCGTTCCAAATTTTTACATCTGTTCCGAAAATCCGAATTTTTTCCACAAAATCCGAATTTTTTAAAATATTCCTGTTTTACCCCATTTTTCCCCCTCTGCGACCATAAAAGTTACATATGTGCCAACTCTACTGAATTTGGCGGGAGACTCCCGATTTTTGAGTGTTTATCCCGATTTCCCACTTTTGAAGACACATCTCCCGATTTAACGATTTTTTGAAAAAATCCCTACGTTTAGGGATAATATCTCAAAAATTTTCCCTATAAAAGGGATTTTTTAGCTAAGTGGGAAATTTTTCTCTATTTGATCAAAAGTACGCTCATAAGATTACAGATCAGACGTGAAAAACTCTCTGGATTTGGGCCGGAAACTCTGGATGTTTTATTACTTCTCCGGCCTCCGGATTACTAACGAAATTCTCCGGCTTTTTTTGTTTGAAATTTATCAATTAACCTGACATGACACATTCCTCGGAAATGCCGATTTTCCGCTTTTTTAGCACTGATTTCTACCATTCCCGGGATCGTAGCAACTCCATAATAAAATGCAGGGTAATGCCAATCAAATTAACGTAGATTTACGGTCGCGTGTAATGTAAATTAAGATCTCGATCGCTTATTTTATGAAAGTAATAAATATACTTCTTCAAAGGTTGTCTAATTCAGCATAAATCGCGTAATGTAAATTACGCGATTTAAATAAGTGTAATGTAAATTAAGATCTCGATCGCTTATTTTATGAAAGTAATAAATATACTTCTTCAAAGGTTGTCTAATTCAGCATAAATCGCAAAAATGTTATTTTGTTCATTAATTTCGCATAAACACTGCGATTGCGCAATATAGTTTGTTCTCATGAATCGCCGAGAGTGCAATAATTTCTTTTTCCATCCATCTCAATCTTCTACATATTGCATTTTTGATTGCCAAACTAGCCTATTTTCATATTCTGATTAATTACTATGGTTAATTTCTTAATTATTTTCGCATAAACAGTGCGATTGCGCAATTCAGTTACATCGCGTGAAATGCCGAGAGTACGTTTGTATCTTATCCCATCCATCTCCATCATTTAAGTGTTGCATATTAGATCGACTAAATTATCTTATTTTCATATTCTGATTAATTATTATTGTTAATTTCTTAATTATTTTCGCATAAACAGTGTGATTACGCAATTCAGTTACATCGCGTGAATTGCCGTGAGTACGTTAGTATCTTTTTCCATCCATCTCCATCATTTAAATGTTGCATATTAGATCGACTAAACTAGTTTATTTTCATATTATGGCTAATTATTAAGATTAATTTTTTAATTATATTTGCATAATACAAATTTTTCTATTTGAAAAATCTGTACCATGCCCTTGCATTTTTTCTGAAAAATGTAATTAGTGTTTTCGAAAAATTTAATGTGAGTCTGCAATCAGAGACCCCCAGAGTCCATAAGCTAAAGTCCCAAATTCAAGTTTTTTTTTACAGATATATTAGTCAGATTCATAAAGCTTGAAGTCGTGAAAGCTTCGACATGTGTCTTCGATATCTCTTATAGTGATTCAACAAATCATAAGGATAATGAAGACATATTTGTGGGATCAGAGACGTTAGAGCGCCTGAAAAAGTTAAACTCTGATGAAACAAAGCAGTTTTTTGAGTACGTCAAAAACTACTATTGAATGACATGTAATTATATTATCAGAAACTTTCCAATCAACTCTGATGTTTTACATCATGCTGAAGTCGCAGATGTGTCTCAGAGGGAAAAAGTTAAATTTCCTTGATAAAATTTTTTATAGACAGATTTCCCTCTATACTGCAAAAAGACTCAACAGAATCAACATTTGATATAATTGATAGTGTAGAGACTGAGTTTTTGCATTATCAAATGGCAGCTCTGCCAGAAGAAATAATTGCTGAAGACCAGGTGTTCAGTGGGCTAAGTTAGGAAAGCAAAAAGATCCTGTGTATAAACTTTTGTATAGTAAATTGAGTAGTATCATGTTGGGGATACTAACACTCCCCCATAGTAATGCTGCATGTGAACGAATTTTTAGTCTTGTAAAAAGAAACAAAACTTATTTTAGAAATTCCATGAGTATTTTGACTTTACAGTCTACTTTAATTGCCAAATCTCAGATAAATGGTGCTTGGTATGAACAAACACTGTGCCACTTTCTTGAAAAAGGCCAAATCTGCTACCTATGTATCAATAAACCAAAAAGATTCTTAATTTGTCTTTGTTTTACTTACTTTGTAATAGTGTATTTAAATTGTGTAATGACATTTTTTTTTTCAAATATGAAAATAGTTTAATTTTACTTTTAGTTGAATATTGATGTATTTAAGGAGAACAAATATAGTTATAATTTTATGGGTGTAAAAAAATTATGCATTTCATGTATGTTTCAAAATTCTTATCTCATGAGGTCTTAATTTTTTTTATTAAGATTAATTATATAGTATATATATATGGGTTTCACCAACTTTCCTTCCAGGGGGGGGGGGGGGGGTTGCAAAATCACTGTCAATACATAATACATTGGCTAAGAAATACTGACATGCTAATTTCAATCCATACTGGAGATACCCATGTATATATATTTTGTGTGCAACTATTGCGTGTCATTTTTCTTGCGTACAGTGTTCCTAATTTTTTTATTCTCTGGGTTGGCAGCTATGGTATATGGTTTTGCCACATGTTGCAGATTTTAAATATGCCGTGCGAGAATTTTTAAAAACAAAAACACAGTTCCGAGACTGTGCCAAGGCCTGCTTCGTTCAAATTGAAAATTCTTTCGGGGCTGTTTATTACATTGTTTTCCTTCAATAAAGCTTCATAGATATTAAAAAAGCTATTCACACAAGAATGTGCCAATGCACTTGCTTTTGTCAGCAATTCTGGCTTCCTATTCCCTAACTCCTTCGACCACCCCTTCTCAAAATTTCGTATCCAATCAGCACCTGGTATACCATTTGAAAAAGGAATTGCTCTAGAAATAGGCAATAATTTAACAAAATTCTGTACAATGAATTTCAGATCTTTCTAGTCTTGGGGATAATTGCACCATGTCATAAATTTTAATAACTGCACGATAATATTTTCTTCCTCCAATGAGAAGACTGTTGATCTTCCAGATCCCTTACGTGAAGGATTTTTTACCACCCATCTTCTCAAAGTTTCATAAGGAATTTTGTATTCTTTGGCAGCATTGTGTATCGATTTATCATTGTCAACATCTCTAACAGCCAGCTCAAGACTTGCATCTGAATAACTGCACTGCACATATTAAGCCTAACACTATACCCATTTTACCCCATTTATAAAATCTGAAAAAACAAACCAAAAACAAAAAATAATTTCTTACCTGTAATTTAGAAAAGTAATAAAAGTGTTCAATAAATGCAATGAGGTCAGTAGAATATAATTTTATCAAAGATTCTGAGCTGCAAGATGAGGTTTAATCAGTTAGCATGTGGCATGAAACTGTGCGGAAGGGTTTCTACTGTTGCCACTCACATAAAACAAACTATAGAGACAAAAATATAGTGTGGGGAAAATATTTAGACATCAAACAATCATCTGTAGTTTTGAAAACTGTAAATATGTTTAAAAATTTAAAAATATGAAACAATATATTTGGACTACCCATTTTATCCCATCAGACCCTACTTTATGCTAATGATCCAAATGCATACTTTTGAGTTAATAATGATAGGGGAGTGTTACTTTGCAATTCCTCTGATAAACATTTGTGCTGTAAGCATTATTGTTTATGTATGAGTAGTGTTAGTTAACACAAATGTACCATATCTAATCATTCAGACTTGTTTTTGGAAAATACACCCATACATCGCTCTATGGCCGCTCTTTATACAGCTTTTCACTATGACAGCCTTTTCTAATTATGGGTAAGTTTCGATTTGCAACTTAAATTATTTTAATATGCAGCAAAATAAGTCAAGAAATCTCTTTTTAATAATATTTGTTGTACATGAACCTCACTGGCATCTAATAAATGTAGAGCATTAAGTACATAAATGTGCTCATGGGATGAAGTGTTTATTTCTGTTTGCATGGCGTTTTAACTTTTAACTGTAAATATTGTTGGTATGTATGTATTTAAATATCAAAATGTATAATAAATATGTATTATTGTTGTCATACTGTGTGTCGAAAGCCCAGACCTTCTGACTCGTCCTGGGACATGAGCAGCAATTTGGACAGCCGGACCATACTGTGTGGGTTAATTATGTCTTATTTCTTTTATTTTAAATAAAATCCAGTTTTTGAGGGGAAAATCACCAATTTTTATTAATAACTAATGTAAATGATATTTTTAAATGAAAAAAAAATCATTTTAAGCCATACATCTAGGTAGTGATTTTCTAAAATTTTGAGTGAATTTGGAATGGATCGTATTGAATCTATATGGTATTATATGAAAATAAATGATTCATCATGCAGCATTTTGCTTTATGGCCAACTTTCCAGTAACTTATCTTTTGCCCTTACAGTGAGATATGAGTATAGTTATTGCACTGTCCAATTATAAGGCAGCAGACCTTATTTCTTCTCAAAATTCTTCAGTGGGCTATTAAAGTTATGACTAATATGTCATCTGCTATTGGTTTCGTACATCATATTTTACTACAGGCAAATATGCACAAGTTAATTTATTTTGATGATAATTTATTTGAAATATTCTGTGTCAGATCTGTAATCATCCTGTATAAAATATGTATAAATTGTGTTGTATGGTAACATCTATATTCTACATATATCAATTATTATTATAGAAATTTATGCTTCTCCAGTTTCCCATGCCCCATCTTTACTGTTCAGGATGAGTTATGATTGGACTCGGTGAGAGGAGTAACATTAGGTTTTATGAAAGAAAAATTTACAAATATAAATAAAATTAAAAATCTGCCTGTTTGTGTCTGTATTTGCTTGCATCATCACCATGGAAGATAATTATTTGGGTATAAACGGTGCAGTTGCGCAATTCAGTTTATGTTCTCGGGAATCGCCAAGAGTTTGATTAGTATCTTTTTCCATCTATCTTCATCCTCTAAATATTGAATATTAAACTAACTAAACTAGCTTATTTTTATATTTTGATTAATTATTAAAGTTAATGTTTTTGTTATTTTTGCATGAACAGCACTATTACGCAATTCACTTTATGTTCCCATGAATCACCAAGAGTCCATTAGTATCTTTTCCATCCATCCCATTATTATAAATGTTGGATATTAGATTGACTAAACTAGCTTTTTGTCATATTTTGACTTATTAAGGGTTGATTTTTTAATTATTTTTGCATATCTTTACGTGAATCGTCAAGAATCCATTAATGTATTTTCCCATCCATCTTCTAAATGTTGCGTAATAGATTGATTAGATCAGCCATACTCAACCTTTTTCTTTCTCGGGCCACATACACATGACAATTATTTCACATGGGCCGCAACATAAGGATTAATGAAAAAACATAAATAAGTCAAAGTATTTATTTATCAAGGAATAAAACTAAGACTGTTGATATTGTGAATTCTTTTTAACAATCTTATTTAGATCAGGCTTGTAACTGCTACATGCTACTTTTAAAATGCCATCCAGATGAGAATCAGTAAGCCGACTTCTATATATATTCTTTGCATATTTCATTTTCGAGTAGGACGATTCACAAAGATACGTTGATGCGAACACCATGAGCAAAATTTGGGCACATTTTTGTACAGTCTTATATTGTTCAAGCACTATTTTCTAAAATTTGGTGTACTCCTTTTCCTCCCTCTTTTCTATAAAAATAACTTCCAGGTGTGTATTGTTTTTCATGTTAATAAATTCGTCAAATAGCTTTTCGTAATTACATCCCAATACACCAGCCAGTTCTGATATTATTGTCAGTTCCAAGTGCCAGAGATTTTCTATGAGCAACAGCATGTTCATCATTTTCCTTAAATCATGAAATCTACCTTTAAATTCTTCGGATAGTACAGTTACATAATTTGAAATGAGTGTATAGTTTTCTAATGGAATGGTATTGATACCATCCTGTTTATCTTTTGTCATGGTTGAAAAATTTTGAAGTATTTGGTTTTATATTTCTTCGTGATAAATATTTAATTTTTCTTCGAAAGCAAATATTTTATTCGCCATCTGTGAAATTATCTTATTTTCACCCTGTAAATCACTATTGAGACTGTTAAGCTCCTTTGTAATGTCGCACAGAAAAGCTAGAATACAGCACCATCCATCATTTTACCGTTCACTGTAAATTTTGTTTTGCTGTAAAAACAACATTATTTCTTGTCTCAAAGAAAAAAAATCTTTCTAAAACTTTTCCTCTGCTAATCTGCTAAGCCAATGCACCGAGTTATGTAAAAGAACGTCACTATATTGACTATCCACTTTATCTAAAAGAATTTTAAATTTTCTGTGGTTCAGTTCTCGTGCTCGGATATAATTCACTATACTTATAACAGTTTTCACCACAGTTTTTATTTTGGGATTACCAATACATGCAGCCAAGTTTTCCTGGTGAATAATGCAATGAAATGTTATTAGATTTGTTAAATTATATTTCTGTTTCAGTAGGGAAATAAATCCATTTTCGAATCCAGTCTTTGAAAGACAGCCATCAGTACATACGCAAACTAATTTTTTTTTATATATATATCTTGTTCTGCTCAAGAAAAGTGCAAATAATATAGGGATAATTTGTGCCCTGGTTCGGCCCTTTATTGGAAGAAATTTCAAGATATCTTCGCGAATTGAGTTCTGTTCAGTACAATATCTTACAAAAAACGAGCATCGTGATGTTGTCGAAATATCCGTGCTGGAATCAAAAGCCAAACTAAAAAAATTGCAGTTTGTCAAGTCTTCAATTACATTATTACAAATACGTCTAACACAGGTAGAATCTGAGAGCTGTTTTTTTTTATTTCCGAAATTATTTGATTTTTGTTACTAACCTTATTAAACAGTACATTGGAAGCATTTACGAAACACTCCTTCACAATTTCTGCATCAGTAAGCGGTTTCATTTGTATAACAAATTTTACACAATGCCTTTGTTACCGCTGCCTCTTGTGACATTGCCATCAACATAACATTTTGTTGCTGTTGCAATGACTTTTTAAATAAGGTGGCCAATTTTTTTACAATGAAAAGGAGGACGGAAAAATTTAAGAAAAAAGTACAACGTAAATATATGAAAAAAATTTTTAATTCAAACAAAAGTACACTAATTATGCTTACATCCCTTTTAATTATTTACTTAAACGAGTATTTTTCCATTGAATGAATATTTTTTGTCAATATATCATTTTCTAACAGTAACAATATATTGAAAATTTCGGAGCAAGAAATATCCTTCATATTGAATTTTACGGTAAGTGTTGCAGCTTAGTATCAACATTCAATTTTGATTACACGAAGTATAATATAGAGATAGAGTAAACAAAGTGAAATGCGCAATGGTGCGAGACACGTGAAGTTCTCCTATGCACTGCGCATGTGTTTCATAATCGCGTCTTTCCGAACTGTACCGTCACATGACGCGTAACAGTTCGGCGCAGCGTCTCTGAATACAGAGATTAACAGATTAGTTTTAAAATATCGAAAAGGAGGACAGGTAGGAGGACACTTTTCGAGGAAGGACAGAACCTACAAAAGAAGGACTGTCCTCCCTAAAGGAGGACGATTGGTCACCTTATTTTAAAAGAAGCCAATTTCTCACGTCTTATGAGAGATCCTTGAGGAAAAGTGTCATTGAACGATTTGTGTTTAATGGTAAAATAACGAACAATATTATACCTTTTTAATATAACACTTTCACGACAAATCAAACATGGTTCAGCAACTTGATTTAAATGGGAAAAATGAAACATGATTTAAATGGGAAATCTATCTCCATGGTTTATTTTTCACAAGCTTTTACTGAACAATGAAAAGTATAAAGAAATCAAAATAGTTATTTAATTTTGCAGTTTATGAGGAACATTCTATCTTATATCATGTTGCTCAGAAACACAAATTAAATCTGTCTGTTAATTTTAATTATTATTTTTTTGATTTGAATAATAAATAAATGTATATAAAAATATATTTTAGAAAAGAACGATTTGATTTTTCTTATAGCATTTTTGACTGGATAATATCAATTACGGTCTTCAGGTTTAAACATTATTATTGATATTTTCAGGGATTATTGATATTTTCAAGTTATTATGCAGTTGTTTATGACAAAAATTGTTTAAACTCATATATTGTATGTTGTATGAGTAATCTTCTGCAAATACATGGGTATATCTTCTAATCAACGAGAATATAAGTAGTACAGGTATATTGGCACATGTTTTGATATATATTGGCATATATTGGAATCAATTCCAACCTTCTGGTATAAAGAGTATGGGGATTATTGATATTTTCAATTTATTACGTCATCTCTTTTATTTTGGCAAAGATTTTTGAGACTCATATTGTAATACGGGTAATCTTCTACTAACACACTGGCATATTTTCTAATCTGTGACAATATAAGTAGTATGCGGTTGCATATATTAATTCAATTCTTTTTTTTTTTTGTAAATTTGCTTACAAAAGGGGCCAGGATGTTTCATTTTTTCAGATCTGCTTGTGAAGATAATTTTGCATAGTGAGAACAGATATTCTTAAACTTCTCTTTAGGAGCAATAAATTTAATATTTTAACAGAATTTGCACATGATTGCGAATTATAAGTTTCTTTGGTTTATATTATATACTCCGTACGAAAAACTGGTATTCTGCTAATATAAATATATATATTAATGCATAATTATATATATGCTTAAATAATTTTTTGTATATGCCTTTTCGTATTATGTGAGCATTTCATTTCTTAACCTGACTACTGAAAAGTCTTAAAACTACTGATATTTTATTTTTTCACTACTGAAATCTTCATCAGCTGAGTGGCATCACTATAATGATTGAAGCTGTTAAATTTCATGATCATAAATAATACAGTCATAAATAATCCTTTTTATGTGTGATTATGTGGTTTGTCTCATGCTGCCATAAAAGATATGAAATTTCACTCGAATTTAAAAAAATTCTATGTAGTTCTAGATTTTTCGATAATAAAGCCCAATATAAAGTTTCGTGAAAATCCATCCGTATTTATGGCAGCTATCATGTAAACTAGCAATCGACAACAGATGGGCATTACTCTAAAATAGTCAAAATGTGTTCAGCAGGTCCTAAAACATGTAGAAAATATTCATGAAAACAATACTTTCTCCATTCTATAGTATGAGAAAATTAAAATATGGAGACATTTCACCAGTGAATTAAGGTGTTGAAGACCCAGACCGTCCGACTCATCTGAAGGACTCGAGTAACTGCTTGGACGGCCAGCAGTGAATTAAGGTTTGTGTGTGTGTGTGTGTGTGTGGGGGGGGGGATCAACAGAAAAAATACTTTTTTATAATCATGTACAAACAGTAGTTTATACTATTAAAGATCTTTAACAAAGAAGCTGTGTAACCAAGCAGGAAATAATGCCTATCTACCTACTACAGTATAAAAGAAAAACTGCTTTCAACTCACAAACCAAAATTAATGAAACAACAAATATTATTTCAAATGTTTAAACAAAATTATAAAATATAAACTCTCTTTTTCTTTTTATTTCTTGTATATGTATAATTTTTCTTAAAATTTCTTTTGCTGCATTTTTTTTTATTAAATAATATTTTTTAATGGATTAACTTGACTTATGTCATTATTTTTACTAAAAATAATATTTTATAGTGTATTTAGTTGATATTAAGTTTGAACTTTATCTAAATTCTAAAATCCGAAATTGTCAAAAGTACGGATTTTCGAGGTTGTACTGTATATGCAGATAAAATTGTATACAAAGGTAGAAAAATTTGAGTTATTTTGAATGTTTTTTTGTCTGAGTGTCATGTACATGGTAAATATTGGTTAAATTTAAAATTATTTTTTGAAATTGGCTTTAAAATAGTAGTACGCAGTACTGGAATTTTGATGAAGACAACAGGGAATTTCATTTTGAAAAATGGGCGTGAACCCTGTGCTACGAACATCTATTCATGCTAGTGTGGAGGGAGAATAGGAAACTAATTCCATCAAGAACTAGTAGAAACAGTTAGATGTTGTGAGTAGGGGAAAATGTTTTCTTTTTCTAATTAGACACAAAATTAGGAGAGATGCCGGTTCTGAGTTTTCCAGATAAAAGGTTCGTTACTGTACTTAAAAAATATTACATTATGCTTAGACATTACAAAAATGATTCGACAAATTACATTATTAATAACTATGCTTATTGTCTAATATAGATTTTAAACTGACCATACCTATACTATACTAATCAGTATTAAAAGTATAATGCTTGGTGGGTGTACATAAAGTTGGATATTACTGTATTATCCAGGGCTGTGGAGTTGGTACCTTAAATCTTTGACTTCAACTCTACTCCTCTTTTTTCCTAATGTTCGACTCTAACTCTGATTTCTGTTGTTTGCTAATATTAGACCCTGATACTGATAAATAACAATTTTTAATTTCTCATATCAGTAGATTTTTAATTTGTAAACATTTGATGTTTTTTAATTTATTACATAAAAACTATTAAAAAATAAAATTATTTTAAATAGTTTTATTTAGGAATCAGAGTCTATATTTTTACAGTTTCAGATTCCACCCCAAACTGCTACCGATTCCGTCTGACTCCACAGCCCTGATCTTATCTGTTGAAATTTATTTCAAACTTACAAATTATGTATATCATACATTAATGAATTGTTAATTTTTTAGAGCTGTTACTTTGTAAGTAACTATGGAAGACACTTTAGAAGACATGTCTTTAAATGACTGTATGGATGATATGCATAGGTAATAATGTTCTTTAAGTTTATTTCTAAAAGGTTTTTTAAATTCCAAGTTTGAAATATTTCTAATGTTGTTATTTTATGTACCTATATGCAGTCAAAACTGCTTATAATAAATCTTTGAACCTGTGAGTCTTTGTCATAAATTTTTTATAAAAGAAGTTATAAAAGTATGCTGAGATTTATCCTGTACATTGCCTGGTGTCCGCCTTCTATGTGGTGCTAAAACTGGTATGACAGTGGCCTAGTAATTTTAGTTGGCATACTTCAGGAAATTTTGATAGAGGTAAATCATTAATATCTTAAATTATTTAAAAGGAAATACAATAAATAAAATTAGATTTAAAATATACTTCTGATTGACCTTTTCAAATATTACGCTGTCACTCATACATCACAATTTCAATTCTTTAAAATTTTGTTATTGAAGATCAAAAATAGTATTCTTAAATTAATTTTGAAACTAACTCGAGTCTCGAGTTATCCTTTGCTAAAGTGTTGAGAACAATATGAACAATGAAGTACAATTTTGGACCAACTTTTGATGGACTTTTGTATTTCTGCCAATTTCCCATCAGAACAAGCACCCAAGTCTTATCGTTTTAAAAAGTTTTTGGTATACTTTTTCCTTATTAAAACATTTTAAAATCAAGATCTTGGCAAAGTGCAGTAAAATTGGCAGAAAAACTTATATTTAACCAAATAACCTGAGTAGTATATTTGTGGGTTTTAATGTCAAGTTTCATTTGTTAGTTTAATATATATAGATATAGAACTGTTTGTGGTATCATACATAGTGATCATTGTTTGTGCATGATCCTTGCCCTTGGTATATTTCATTTTACTGTGAAAATTAGGGTTTAAAATAGCAAAAGATTTCTTAGAATTTTAGCCAAATTTCTACAATGTGTTTTTCAGGTTTTTAGCTAAAGTGCCAACCTTGAAAACAAAATTCCTTTATATCTATATAAATAAATAATAGTCTTAAAACTACAAAAAGAAATTAAAAAAATTATATTAGAATAAAAAAAAATACACATAATACAATCCGGCCATCCAAATAGATGCTCTATGTCCTTGGATGAGTTGGACGGTCTGGGTCTTCAACACAATACCAATAAAATATTCATCCCATTTACTCAACATGGGAAATATATTGTTGATGGTTATCCATTTCTAGGACAGGAAGATTCTTTAAACTATCAGTCTTTTATACCCAGGCTGAATCATTGTACTTAAAAACAAAACTTGCAGGCTGTCCCCTGTTACTTTTTTCATAAATTAAATTTCCAACTCATCATTATTGACTGACTAAATTTGCCCTACAAATTGTTTACACCTTTTTTATCCCCAAAACTACAATTACAAATGTTCCTGCAATGTTTTTAAGTATGTCTTGTATGAAAAATGTTTGTCTAGCTTTTTCGGCTGTTAAAAATTAAAACATGGGATATTTCTTTGACTGTGAATGTTTCTTGTATATGATAGCATATGGAAATAATGCTTTTACATATTGCATTAAATGTGTATCAGGCAGTGATTGAACATAATCACAAAATCTGCCAGTAGGGGCATTCCCTCGCCTATCCCAATTTTTTTTGTTAGTTCTCAGAAATTTGCAAATATCATGGCTTTTAACAAGGTTCTTGCTGCTCTAGCAGGTAGTGGCTATTCTATACCGATGAGTGCATAATTAGCATGAAACCGGTCTATGGATGCTGGTATCTTCAATGGGAGTGTCTTTCAAGTGATTGAACATTTTGATTTCTATTTGTAGAAAGCTGCTTTGGTTTTGCTATTTATTCTTTTGGGTGGAAAATTGCTGTTGTAGGTTTTAATAAGGATTTTGCATAGCTGTAAAATGATTTAGCATCCGTAACAATATAATATACCTAGTATTTAATACAGCAATTCACATTTGATGCTTTATCTCATCACCAATGACATCTATGCTATCCTTGCGGCAAAAAGTTCCACATTAAATTCAGTTTAGTTCGTATCTCAATTATTTTACAAATTAAGTAAAAAATCAGACTTTTTCCCTTAAAAAGGTTCATTCTTATTATATTTTGAATAAGGAGAAAAAAAACAGGTTGTCTGAAGTTTAGATATTTGACTGAAATTCCAAGTTTTGTGACAAAATAGGATATGCTTATTAGATCAGCATATTAACTTTAAAAATCAGTATTTATGTAATAAACAATACAGGTTATAAAAAGATATTGTTATTACTTTATTTTAAAGTTTTCATAATAATATGAGCAAAATCAGTGTAGCGAGTTGTTATCTAAATTGTTTTGCATGTGACAGCATGGGACATAATTTTGAAAATTAAGTAAATAATCAAATTTTTCATTTGTAAAAGTTTTACTTGTTAAAAATGTAACATTATATTTTGAAAGAGAATAAAATTTAGCATTTGAATTTTACATATTTAAACAGTGAAACCGAGAAGTTCATATATTGTGATGGGACACTTAATAGCTCTATAGAGAGTAGTAATTAACTCTCTAAAAATCAGTATTTCTTATTTAAAGTTAATGGAATAATACACATATACAAAATAGCTGTTATTACATTCCTTAAAACAGCTTTCACAACAATATAAACAAAATTACCAGTGTGAAAAAAAGTTAAAATTATTGTTCGCATACCACCATAACATCACATGTATACTTTTTATTTTGAGAATCATGTACCAAGTTAAATAAAGTGTTCAGATGTACTTTTAAGAATTTCATAACTTTGTTATTTTTGCTTAAAAAAAATCCCAAAATTGATAATATTAACGTAATTTAAAAAATCAAGTAGTAGATTGATGTTTACATGGAGTGATTCGGTACTGAATCACAGTACTGGCATTCCCGACAATGAGATTGGCTCATTAAAAAACTAAGTATTAATTTTTTACTTTTGAATAGCATGTACATATCGGCAGGATTTCATCTATAAATGCTAAATTATGCCAAAATTTACCTTCATGGTAAAGTTTTCATAAAGAATACTTTCCATTATAGATACAGTAAGAGACCGAATTTTATAATATTGATTGTATATTATTTGGGAGGGTTATATGTTTATTTAGAATAAAATTATCAGGAACTGCTGCTTTTTTGAAAAGAAACCCATTTTTTTTTTTTTAAATACGTTCAAAGTTTTATTCAATTTATCATTTGGAGATTGTCGCGTAGGGCAAAGTAGCCCAATGGTTAGCGTGCGGAAATTGCACTCGGTAGGCCCGGGTTCGATTCCCAAAATTGCCGCCGTGTTTACGCGGAGTACGATCACGTTAAACATGTGGGTCTGTAAGTCCTTCCGAGAGGTTGGTGGTAGGGGAAGAAGGGTACGGTCCCTGTGGATGCTTCTACCACTTGGTTCCGGTCTAAATTGGGTGAATAAAAAATAAGTTATGAAGAATATCGCGGAGGGTGAAGTACCCCAGTGGTTAGTGCGCGGGATTTGCACTTGGTAGGCCCGGGTTCGATTCCCAAAATTGCCGAATAAAAATAAAGTTATGGAGATTGTCGCGGATGGCACGGTAGCCCAGTGGTTAGCGCGCGGGAATTTCACTCGGTAGGCCCGGGTTCGATTCCCGCCATTGCCAAAACTGCAGCCGTGTTCACGCGGAGTACGATCACGTTAAACGTGTGGGACTGCAAGTCCTTCCGAGAGGTTTGTGGTAGGGGAAGGAGGGTACGGTCTCTTTGGATGCCTCCCCCATTGGGTTCCGGTCTAAATTGTGTGGCACTTCCTGGCCTTCCAAGCAGTTACCTTACACCTTTCTGGTAGGTCGCGCCAACGAGTTTGCCACGGTCAGAATTTTCAAGGGTAGCGAACAGGCTGGTCGCCAAAGGCGGCTAGTATAAAATAAACCCTTCAGATTTAATCAAAATGTGCAGCCTATATTTTATAGTATACTATGTATTTGGTAAAGTTTTGTGAGCTAAGTTTTTATATTTCTATTTAAATTGTTAGAATACAAAATGGCCAATGATAAAGGTCAGAAACTTAACCATAGTGCTTCTCATGATTGTAAGAAATGATATCATTTACTATACTAATTCTTTTATTTAGTGCACACTCGAAAAATTTATTGCTTGCCTATACTTGCTGATACTAAAAGTTTCTGGTTTATGAAAATGAACAGTATTAATTCAAGAAAATATAAAATGTTGCATTTTTGTAATGTTTCATCAATTTAATTTTTGTTTTAATTTTTAGCTTTTTAGACATGGAATTAGAAACTTTGCAATCTATTTACATAAATGAAATAGAAGTTCAAGTAGATTCGTAAGTTTTGAAAATTCATTATTTTATATCTGCTTTAAAGAGTTCATATTACAGTATCTGTCTGTTGATATATTTGTGTGTACCAGAAACAAACTTTTATGTAGTAATGGGCGAGTATGCATTAATGTAAAAATTATAAAGACATTGACTTTGAACACATTTATTAATAGTTTTAATCTTAAGATTTATGCTTGAAAACAGTGCGGTAAAGCTTGTATATATGGTGACAATTCACAAGGAAAAAATAAAATCATCTTTCAAGCAGTAGTTGGCTCTCTAAATAAGGTATGCAAATAAACAAAACTTACATTGAAATATATGTTTACATTTGTTATGTCTTATTATTCACTAGCTATCTTGACGTGTCTGGTTGCTTTTTTAAATAGCTCTTAGCTTCCAATAGCTGTTGATCATATATTAACTTGCAAAATCTGTTGATCACATATTAACTTATAATAGCTGCTGATTTCATAGTTGACTGATGCATTGGGTGCACACACGGCTGTGCTAGCCCTGTTACTTGGGCACAATAAACCATAAATAAGCACCTAAGCACTTATTCATTTGCTGTGCTACAAACATGCGCATGTTACTGTGCCAGGTGCAATATTTGGGCACAATACATACTAAATAAACATCTAAACTTGCATTTGTCTATTGTGCAAGCACATAGTGCATTGGTCACTACACTATGCAGCACATGATTGGTGAGTGCATAATGCACACTAAATTAACACCTTAACTTGCTTTCCTTCATTGTGTAGAGTGCATTGATCACTATGCTATGCAGCACATGATTGGTGAGTGTTTAATGCACACTAAATAAGTGCCTTTGGTCCGATGCAAGGGCATAATACATCTTAATTAAGTATAAAGTATATGCAAATAAGGGATGCCAAACTTTCTTAAAATCAACACTACATTCTTAGTAATAAATGAAATTACTTGCAAAGAAGAAAAGTTCTTTTAATGAGAGAAATAAAATTAAATAATTAAATTGCATCTTCGATGTTTTACATGCAATTTTCAAACACAATACTTATAATGATAAAATAATTGTACATAATTGTAATTTCTCTAAAATTCAGTGTTAAAATTTTGTATTTTAATCATTAGTTGTCTTCTAAAAATCTTCTCTTGCTGTGGTGGTAATCATCTAATGTCTGTCACAGTTTCTTAAGAAAATTATTTGGTGGAATAAATTGATTTTGAAAATGGCAATATATTGGCTAAATTTCAGTTTCTTTGGTACTTATCGTTATCGGTTATAGGGACCATGGGTTAGCGACTGCTTTTCTGAGTTGTCGTCAACATGAATATTGGTGATTTAATCCGATACGAGAAATTCACTACAAACACGATTAAAATTTAATATATAATGGGGTTTGATCAACTTTACATAACAAAAAAATATTGTGTTACATTAAAATTTGTGGCAACCAAAACTTTGCTAATAAAATTTCATTAAATTTATCACTACTGGTAACACTTTGCCACATAAATTTTGTGAGATATGTACAATATCTGGCTTCCGCACTTTATTTGAGCTAATTTTTTCGTTAACCACCCAACATAGTTGTTATTAGATACTCTCTTCAATAAACAAAACAAAAAAACACTTTCAATTTAAAATCTTGCATTATAGTTTTAATCAATCCGTGTTACAGAATTATTTCTGAAAAGAGCCATTTTTTGTCAAAAACAATTGGCCGTAATCCGAGAAGCGAGAGATAAACATCGATCGAAAATGTATGCATGTTTTTTGAATGCGATACACTGGTAGTCGGGAGGGCAGTGACTCATTGGAGAATTTTGAAGTGCTCGATTGCGTAATTACTACTGCAACACTTTAAAAGGGATTGCCTCACGGGAAAAAAGAACTTTTAGACTTATGATTTTTTTATAGACTCCACGTATAAGTCGACCCCCCCCCCCCCCCACTTTGAGGGTTTTTTTGTCACAAATTTCTCGACTTATACGCAAGTATATACAGTATATCGCGAATATTCGTGTTGGCGACAACTCGGAAAAGCAGTCGCTAACCCATGCCGATAAGTAATGTTTTTTCTGTTTTTTAAAACTCTTTGTTAAAGTAAAATAGATGACTTATGTAAGAATTGAATTTCATAATTGTATTTTATTATAGTTTATCATGCCAGCAACTAATAAAACATAAATATAATACTGTCCATTTATTAAATTAATCGATCCATGTTTTCATTTTGTTTTGATGAGACAAATTAAGTTAAACTCGACTGCTTTTGACATAAAACACATTTGACTTCAACATATTTGTTAAATAATCAAATATGTTGGTTATTTACCAAATTTTTATGGATGAAAAACAATTTATTTCTATTGCTACTATGTAAGATTTTCTTATTATTTCTATGGGAGGATTATTTTTAATTTTTGTAGACATTATCACTCACATTAAAGGAGAGTTATATTCAAGTTAGATTGTTTCAAACTTAATGGGCAAAAAAAAATTTTTTTGATTTCTAATTCGCATACCTTCTAATTTTATGAGGTTTCACGATATAAGTACACTTGTAAAATTTTAAGATCTTAGGAACATATTAAGTGACAGCTCAATGCACTCGAAGTTTTGAAAATTAAGGCTATTTTATTGAATTTCACCATGTTACTAAGTATACTATTATACTTATTAATATTATCAAACAGATAGTATAAAAACAAAATGAAAAGGCAAGGTAATAATATGTTGTATTAACATAATTATTTAGTTTTGAAGTTTTTCTTGAGTGGGAGTTTAAATAGCTGACAATGATGTTCAATGACTTGAAAAATTAGCTGTCGTTGATCCTCGTCGTGTGTAAGTATTGAGTTAAAATCAGCAGCTAGTTTCACGGCTCGCTCAGCACAGTCATTGACAACTTTGATTGCAGCTATCTTTTCCTTGGCATGCACATAATGTACTCTATTATCCCAAGTTTGTAGGTCAGTGTCCAGAAAGTCACAGGCAACCTTTAAAGCTGAAAAAAGGTTGTAAGATCTATTTGAGGCAAAGTCTGATAATGCCTTGTTCATGAAAGTTTTAATTTTTGTTCCATCTAATCTTCTTAAGTCCTGCATCTTCTATGGCTTTTTCAAGTCTTTAATAAGAGAAATTTTCTTTTCAACTAGCAAATAGTCTGAGAAAAGTGCTAGTGCAACAAGGTCTTCACTTAAATACCATAGTTGGCCTTTAAGCTTTAAAAATGCAGTTTGCGCAACTAGATTGTCAATTTGCATGTAAGACTCTTAGAGTTTGTAGTAGGCACAAATCGTTTTTGGGAGCATTATAACTGCTAGGTGCAGAAAACCATGCTTTCACATAGATTATAAGCAGGAAGAGATAGATTCGTTTTAAATTCTGCAGCTCATGCTTGTTTGAATTGAACTGCTCACGGAAACAGAATATTTTCAGGCAGTAAATTCCTTTCGACATGCACCTTGCTCAATGATAAGAACCAGGAAGATTAAATTTTGTGTTTGTTGGAATAGATTCTGTTTCACCCAGAGTTATGAGAGACAGTTTTATGAACTCTAAAATAGTCATGACGGGGTTGATTTTTCAATTGAGCGTGCAAGAATTCTACTGTATGAAAATGCCAATATTCTTGAAATCTACCAAAAAGTGCTACTTGTGGACCCGATGAAGTGAAAAATTTATCAAATACAACAGTAGCAATTATTTCAAGAATATGGTGTCTTCAAGCTAAAAACAGGAGACGCTTATTAAATGCCTTTTGAATGACTGAAATAGCACCAGTATGAATCCCGGTATTTACACTTGTAGTGTCAAAACATAAACCTGCGATGCATTCAGCTACCCCATCCCAAGTTGTAAGTAACTGAATTATTGCATTGCCTATTTCAAGACCTGTGCCTGATGGCATTTTTGGAATATCCAATAGTTTCTCAACTTGAAAATCTGAAACAACAACTGGCATGCAATCTGCTATTGTTCCATCATGGTCTGGTAATAACTTGCCATCAAAATGACAAACAAGTGGTGTGTTGGGTGAGAACTTTCCTTTGGTGCTCTCTCCAATCAACTTACGTACTGTCTTCCTGGATCTATAGAGTGAGGCTGGTGACAATGTCAGATCATCTACATTAACGCCAACTGCATTAACGCCAACTGCTGGGGCAACAATGTAGATTGCATTGGAAAGAGGGGTATTAAACACCCCTCTTTCCCTGTTCTATATTTAAGATAAGCATTTGATATAAATACCCCTCTTTCCTGTTCTATATGTAAGGTAAGCATTTGAAATCTGGTTATGTTGAGAAAACCTTGATATAATTTAAGCCTGTAAATACACTCAATAATGAAATTACTATTTAAATAAAAAGAATCTATATATACTAATTGCCAAGTGTCTGTCTGTCTGTCTGTATGTCTATCATTTTTTTTTAGACACTTCCCGAATAGATAGAGACTTGCAATCTAGTGCATGGGTCGATAAGACCCCCTTAAAAAAATCGTATTTTCCGAAAATGTTCTGAAGAGAGGGTGCTTCACACCAAAAGGTTCAAAAAGTGAAATAATAGAAAAGTATATTTTGCGATAAGGTTGAGACTTCACATTTGGTGTATGGGTACATCGTTTGAAAGGAAGAAAGTGTGCAATTTCAGATTTCCAATATTTTCTACTTCAGGAGGTACCACACACCAAAACGTTCGATTTGCCGAATAAATGAGAAACGGATCCTTTAAAATTCGATAGAGGCTTGAAATTTGGTATATGGGCTGATCATTTGATGAAAACACCCAAGATTAATATAGTTTTTCATAAATGTTCATTTAAGTGGGTGCTCCATAGAAAAACGTTCGAAAGGTGAATTGATAAAAAAAGCATGCTTCGGGATGAGATAGAGATTTCAAATTTGGTGTACGAGTAGATAGATTGGAAGGAAGAACGTGTATAATTTCAGTTTTTCAATATTTTTTACTTTAGGGAGTGCCACACACCAAAATGTTCGATTTTTGGAATAATGGAGAAACACCCCTTTTAAAACATGACAGAGGCTTGATATTTGGTATATGGGCAAATCATCTGATAGAAAACCCAAGAAGAATGGACTTTTTAAAAAATGTATATTTAATTTAAGGGAGTGGGTACTTCACTCACAAAAACATGCGAAAGGGGTAAGAAAAATCATGCTTCGCGATGAAATAAAGACTTCAAATTTGGTGTGCAGTTGGAAAGAAAGAAAGTGTGCAATTTCAGTTTTTCAACATTTGCTATCTTAGGGGGTACGTCTCACTAAAATATTGGATTTGCCGAACAAATGAAAAATGCCTCCTTTACAATGTGATAGAGGCTTGAAATTTAGTATATGCACTCATCATTTGATAAAAAAAACCCAGAAATGTAAAAATGTTAATTTAAGAAAATGCTATGCAAAAAAACGTTCGAAAGGTGAAGTGATAGAAAAAACATGCTTCGCTATAGGATAGATACTTCAAATTTGGTGTATGGGTTGATAGTTTGTAAGGGAGAAAGTGTGCAAATTCAGATTTCCAATATTTGCTTTTTTAGGGGTGCCGCACACCAATAAGTTTGATTTTCCGAATAAATGAGACGCTCTTCCTTTTAAACGTGATAGAGGCTTGATATTTGGTATATAGGCCAATCATCTGATAAAAAACCCAAGACGAACAGAATTTTTCAAAAATGTTCATTTATGGGTGTGCTCCACAGAAAAACGTTTGAAATGGGAAATGATAAAATAGTATGCTTTGGTGTATGGGTAAACAGTTCGAAAGGAAAAAGTGCTCAATTTAAGTTTTCCAATATTTTCTTCTTTAGGGGATTCTGCACACTAAAATATTTGATTTACTGAATAAATGTTGCTTATTGCGAGACCTTTGATTTTCAACAGGTATTTGGCTAGTTATATATATAATACAGTTACTAATCCCCTCATTCCCAGCATTAACATACTTGGTGTAAGTGCATGTAAGAGCTTATATATATATATATATATAGCCATATTTTGCTTGTCATGGTTGCACGAATGAAGTGTATTTTAAGGTATTTATGTTTCCTTTATTGTTCCAATCTATATGCTTGTCGTCCATATAACACAAGTTTATAGATAAAATCTATCTTGTGTTTCAGAAACAAGCATTTTTGTGTTCATTTCGAAGGGATATATGGACCCGAAGATAATTTTTTCGAAATGAACTTATCGTAAGCCTAAAGCTCTTCCATGTGCAAGCTTTTTTGCTTGATTTTTTGTTTTCTTATTTTCATTCCTCATTTTTGAAATTTGTTGATTGTCTTTGTCTTTATGACCTGCATTACGCTTTATTATTTCCTATTTATGTCTTAATTTCTTTTATTTCTTTGTATTTTGTAGAAAATTTTGGAATAGTGTATTATGAGTTACTACATACATTCTAACATTGGATTTACTAATTTATATTTATATATATATATATTACTAATTTATATTTATATATATATATATATATATATATATATATATATACATACACACACAATTAATTAAAATAATTGAAGTAGAAGTAGAAGAAACAGAGACCCAAATACCCAACAAAAGAACAAAAGAATGCACTTGATTACTACATAAAATACAACAGAATGCAATTCAGCAAAATCAAAACACAAAACAATCTGTATGAATTTAAACTAATTAATAAAATATAACAACTAGCAACCTGTAGAAGAAAATACACAAAACAATCTGTATGAATTTAAACTAATTAATAAAATATAACAAATAGCAACCTGTAGAAGAACAAAAGAATGCACTTGATTACTACATAAAATACAACAGAATGCATTTCAGCAAAATCAAAACACAAAACAATCTGTATGAATTTAAACTAATTAATAAAATATAACAAATAGCAACCTGTAGAAGGCAATTGAAATTGTAATATCTTCATGAGGTGTATGCAAAACATTGCCTTCTAAATAGTACTTTTCATTGAATGACCTTGTTACTTTGAACAAAAAGGCTATACTACACCCCAAAGTACTATAAGAAGAATGAATATGGGAGAGTGTCTCCAATATTCATTAAAAAGGAAGTAAAAATATTGAAAGTGTTGAATATTTAATAGAAAACTCCCATTTCAGAATATGAATATATAAAATTGAACAAAATACATTTTGGCATTTAAAGATTTAATGTACTCGCTCTTAATAGCATGAACATATTCAACAATGAATCAGCAGAATATTGGATTATTATCACTGCTTTTCCTTTTGTTTCGCAACAACCCTGCAGTTTCAGATCACAATGTGAAAAAATGTGTGTTAATGTAAGTTTTGTAAGTGTGTCCACACCACACTACTATATTAAGTATCAATATTTTTTTGTGTGTGTCTTTTTTAGTAGAAAATATATGGTCTAATATTTGTACGCTTTTTATAATCTGTATTGACTTGTGTCCTTTTATATGATGTTAAAATATAAATTGTTTAATTTTTTAAAACAGAGAATCTACAACAGTCTCCATTGACCTTCATCCTGCTACAGCTGATAAGTTGGATGAGCAATATGTTAGGATTACACTACAATTCCTGTTGCAAGAAGGGGTATTTAATTTTACATTCTTTGAATTTTGTGATTTTCTTATGCTTTTAAATTTAATATTTTTTAGCTTTTACATATCTCAGTTTTTATTAACACTTTACAAAAAAGTTGAAAAGTGTTTATGACTTTGTTCATTCTGTCTGTCTGTCTGTCCGTTAGCACGATAACTGCCGTAAAAATGACTTAATCAAAATGAAATTTTAGTATGTTGTTCAGACGGTCTGTAGGACCTATGGGAATATAAATGAATAATATCACCCAATTAGTTTTGGATTGAACCCGGGTTGAAAAAATGAAATACATTGAGCCCTATGGGACCTAATTTTTCAAACATTTTTTAAGCGGATTTAAAATTCACAAATTGCTTCGAAAATTTTAGGTAATATTCAAATTGTTCCATAAAATATATAAAAAAAAAATTCAGCGAAATATATTCAGTAGTTTTTTAAATAAAAATTAAAATAATAATTACACTTCTTATATGAAACGATCACGTGACCATGATATGAAATGATCACATGACCCTCTTCAAAGTGATATATGGTATCCATCTTGTTTCAAAATCGTGATTTTTTAAAGTTCTTTTTAATTCATATTGAGTGTTGTATCCGTCCTAAAACTACTTTATTTTTGCTTAAATTCTGTGCATCTACATACTGAAACAACGCAATGACAATATATTTGAGTTTAAATGCTCATCTAAATTTGATTATTTCTACAACTAAGCCTATTTTTCACCTATGTAAAATGTAAATAGCAAAATATGTAGAATGAGTTGTATTAGAATTCCTGTATTTTTTAACACAAAATAATTTAGTCCATGGAGTCTGTCTGCATGGCTGATATGAATGAAATATTAATTGATTTTATAAAGAGAAGGACGATTTCTTTTCGATGAAGTTTTAAGCATAGAGTTTAATTATTTGTAGCTCCATGGTCTTAAACAAAATGTTTAAATAAAATAAATTATTATAGTATTGTGATGAATGAAATGAATGGGAGAAAGTTATGAATGAAATCGTGTTTTTATAGAGAGATCCAGGCGTGTTATTTTTTCTATGACGTCATTTGAATTAATTTCAGTTGTTTTCGATGAAGTTTTCAAATATAATAAATTATCGTAGTATTATGATAATTCTAAAACTATTACCGAGGAATGTATAACAGTTTAGAGATGTTTAAACCAGGCAATTTATATTTCAATGCCGTCATTTAAATGAAGTTCATTTTTTTTTATGAAGGTTTAAGTTTTCAAATATAATAAATTAATGCAGTATTGTGATAAGTTTCAAAATATTACCGAGGAATGTATTGCATTTTAGACATGTTTAAATAAAATTGCATTGAAGTTGGAAAGTGTTTCATAATCAATGCTTTAAGCATGATTGATCTTTCTTGTTAATGGTCAATAGGTGGTTCTCTTAAATTATGTTTTATTGTTTAACCCTTTCAGGAGACCACTGGTGCATATGCGCAACGGAGAGATTCTCCCTTCTCCGGTGCATGGTGCTTCTCCGGTGCTGGGCTCTAGCAGCCATCCATTCGTTACACGATATGGATGGCTGCTAGAGCCCAGTGATGCCAATGCGCAATGTAGGATTGGAACGTTTCATTAGTATTTTTAATAACACCAGATGGCGATACAATCTTATAGTGTTTGCAAAGCTAGTTACTTGAATCATTGACCTTCACATTTTAGCTTCAGTTTTTTGTTCTTCATGAGAACAAAGTTTTCGACTCATATTTGAAAAACAATTGTGCAGTGAGGTCTCATGCGATAACACCCATGTATTTCTATAATAATGGTAGATGTATTTTAAGGCAAAGTTTTTATAATACAATTTTTTTGCCGCATTAGGCTTAGCATTAAAAAGTGCCTGGGTCTGGAGTAGCAGATGATTCTCGCTACTTACGGTTTCACAGAAACTTTTTTTCTTCATTCGTCTGTTATGAACAGGTTAATCCCTTTGAGACCACCATCACAAATAGGGTGATCACAAGATTTTTCCTTGCTTTCCCAACATCATGTATTCGCCATGTGCCTGAAAGGCACAGAGCCCTTTGTATGCATATGTTTCAGTGAAATGGAACATTTTATTTGAACATGGATATTATTCGCAGTGGTATAGTCAGGCAGGAATGCACTTGAAAGATATTCTGGTACCTTTCTGTAAAGGTGGAAAACATTCTATAATTGTTTTCTAAATGTCATAATAGAAAATTATTAAATTTATACACGTAATATTATGAAATGCTGCATAATCAAAAGGGAGTGAGAAATAATATTTGTTTTTCCTGTGGCTACTAAAAATATATGTTAATTAAAAATATATGTGACTTATTTATTTTTGCAAATAAAAACGTATAGTAACTACTTGTTAATCAACAAGCGCAATACACCAATTTTTAGCAATATACCACTGCTTGTCAGGGAACTAAAGGCAGTTTGCGTCAAAAGTAATTGATGTTAAGCATGTTCACATTAAAAGTAATTCATGTTATGTATATTCGCATTAATAATGTTTGGCTGTAGACCTGAAAGTTCACATAGCAAGTGGCCAGTAGACAGTTTTAGTTTAGTGGCCACACTATCGCAGATTTTTTTTGTAAAATCAATAAGTATGGTTATATATGCTTAACCCTTTTGTGATAGTTGCCATGCCCGCATGACGGCTGCGAACTTGCATTCAAGGATGGACGCTCTCGTGGCGGAGAAAACTTTACCTTAAACGGCGAGTGCCACGTACGCGTGTTTTCACATGGAACGTTTTAATTTGTCTACTAGATGGCATTAAATGCCCGTGGAAACAACTTCAATGTATTTTGCAGATATTTGACCTTGGCATAGGGAGGATCCAATGAATTATTTCTCCATTTGGAGCGGTGAAATATGATTTTGTAATATAAACAGATAGAGCAATTCTCGCAGTAGCAACAATTTTATAATTGAGTTTCAGGTTTTGTTTTGATTTCAGCTTTATGATTTCGTTGGTGAATCATAGAAATATAAGAGAGTATTTTTTTTTTGTTTTTGTTTTAGAGGCAGTGAAATTATTCGTTTATTTCGGATAAAAGAATGGGAGCAACTAACGGGTATTTTGTATTCAGATTTGTATGAAAAATATACATCAAATAGAAAATAAATATTTCTTTTATTCCTGAAAAAAGTAGATTTCTGTGTTGAATAGGTGATTTTTAGTGAATTTTTTTTCGAGAGTTAGGCTTAGCGCAAAAAAATTGCTGTCTCCTGGGAACAGTTCAGAAGCGAAGCGTTCCGTCCTTTGGGCTGCGGCAGTTCCGGAATGCCGCCGTTGCGAAAGGGTTAATATGTAAAATATATACAATAGACGACACTAGGGGATGGGACAGAGGAAAGAAAGATAATTGTCTGATCACATATGAAAATGAAAGTTGTTTGATGAGATGAAGATTGGAGAGATGGGACAGGTTCAGTCAGTACCCTTGTGCGACCTAACGCCAGCTGAGGGATGGAGGACCAAAGGGGTTGTATCCATAGTCAGGTGAGATCTCAGAGAGGAGAGAAAAGTCAGTGAGACCATTCATTGGGCGGGAGGCGGAGGTGGTCCTGAAGTATCTCTACTCCGATCTGGGACTATGGTCATAATGGCCATTCCCTCCCTTCAACCTGTAAAGAGCCTGCTTTGTGGGTACACTTGGCAGATTTGTTCACCTCCCAGAAAAGGAGGCCCAGAGCTATAAGGAACTAAGATCCGAACACCACCCTCTTGGAGTGCCCTCCCCTGGGGGAAGATTGGAGAGATGGGGAGAAATGCACAGTTAGTAAATTTCTGAACATTTTTCTGATTCAAACAGAATGGATAGGGGAAGTGGTGGCTGGTTATACTTGCGTCCAACTTAATTTGACACAACTGTGTGGACTATTAACTAATTGTCTTTATACACCCATTATACATACATTGATTAACTATATCACTTAGCGGAGGTTTGCAGTTTTTCCTGTACCTCTGTAGTTGCAAGTTAGGTTGGTTGCAAGTGTAATTGTTTCATTTAATTGTTAAACTATGTTGTTTAATTGACATGTGTCTAGTGCCTGTTTTCAGGTTTGTTCGACCATACAGGTCGCCCTGCCAGTGAAAATGACTCTAATAAGGCAATGTCTGAGAAATAACTTTTTAAATGTGTCTGAATAAGTGTTTGAAATTTTTGTTTAGTTATTGCACTCATTTTAAAATGAAAGAGATCTTTTAATGGTTAGTTAAATGTTAAATTAAATATTAAACCTGTCGGTGATATTAATGAAAATATATAAGTTACTGAAATATTGCTGGGTGACAATTTACTGTACAAGACTTTTGTTAAATCTATGTTTTGAAGTATATAGTAAATATACAGAGTGATGTAAAAGAACGGGATATTAGAAAAATGGTCATCAATATTCGTGTATGCTGTTGCTCCATCTTGTTGGAACCAGGTGTTGTCAATCATTTGTGGTGAACTGGGCAATTTATGTGCAACAAAATTTTCCAGCATGGAGCATAGGCATGAGATATGGTATAGCATTGGCAACACAGGCATAGTCAAAGGCTTGCTGATTTTCCTTAACCCTTTCCGAAACTACCGTGACCCAAAGGACAGACCACTTCGCTTCCGAAGTGTTCCCAAAGGATGGCTAATTTTTTGCGTTAAGCCTAACTCTCTAAATAAATTCACTAAAAATCACCTATTCAACACAGAAATCTACTTTTCTCAGGAATAAAAGAAATACTTATTTTCTATTTGATGTATGTTTTTCATACGAATCTCAATACAAAATACTCGTCAGTTGCTTTTACTATGAATTCTGCTATTCATCATCGAAAAATATGCTAAAAAAATTAATTTCCTTATCTAAATTAGGCAAAATAATATTGTAATTGATTCCAAGTGTGCTCAAAAACTCAAAAGAATTCAGATCTGTCATATCTCCCATTCAAACATCATTCGCAGAAACAGTTACTGAAGCTGGTGGTGTTGTAATAATAGTACACTCAGATTCTGAAGAATCACTTGCATTTTCATATTCATCTTCAGAAATACCACAGTTCTACGAATCTTTACTATCTGTATAACTTCATTACTGCCCGGTTCGTTTATCATACGATTATTTTCTTCCACAGAAAGAAAATGTCCTGGCCCAGCCATTCTTTTATCCGAAATAACCTAATAATTTCACTGCTACGCATTCCTCTAAAGCCCTAACTTAAAAAAATACTCTCTTATATTCTTATGATTCACCAACGAAATCATAAAGCGAAAAACAAAATGAGAACCGAAACTCAATTATAAAACAGTAGATGCTGCGAGAAGTGCTCTGTTTGTTTATATTACAGAATCATGTTTCACTGCTCCAGATGATGAATTAATTCATTAGATCCCCCCCTATGCCAAGGTCAGGTATCTGCAAAATACATTGGAGTTGTTAGCATGGACATTTAACGCCATCTAGTAAACAAATAAATTCAAGTAAGGACGTTTCATATGAAAACGCGCATCCATGACCGTCGTCTTTTAGGGTAAATTTTTCTTCAATGACGATGCATGGCGGTCGTCCTTGAATACAAGCAGCCGATGCACGGGCACATCGACCATCCGGAAAGGGTTAAAGGCATGATGTTCACCGCCTTACGCTGCCTGATTACTAAATATCAAGATGTTCTTAGCAGGGGTTTATATGTCATTCAATGTCACCTACCTCCCAAAACTGCTACAATATGCTTCAAAATTTTCCAATCTTTTGAGTCATCCTGTACTTGTAGAATCCACCTAATGGAGTTGTTCTCAAAACTAGTTAGAAATATGCTTCAATTGCAGATAGCATCATCAATGAGCTGATTTCACACTATGCATGCTTCAGCAAGGAATATAGCAAATACTTCTATGGCAGCATAAAAACTTACAATGTTCCACAATTTTGTGAACTTGTATAGAGGCAGGCAAATTCATACCTACCTGAATTCAGCATTCCTGAAATTAGAACTACATTCCTATTGCAGATAACAGTATTTATGATTTGGTTTTGCACATTTTATATGCTTAACTGTACATGAAATAGTTGGTACTTACAATGACAGCAGGAGAACATGCTATATGCTACAATTTTGTGAATCTCCATAGAGGTTTACGAAAGGTTTGAGTAGTAAACTGTGGCAATTTGGAAAAATATTATGAAGCTATTTGAAGATTAACTTCTTTAAATTTCTTATTCACTTTTAATATTTTATATTGTAATTTTTTAAAAACTAATGTTTTCGATTTGGTGTAAGAGTTCTTCAGTTTTCACTTTTTCTTCATTTGCAAAATCTTAGTAATAATAGTCTGCAATTGTAGGCTCATTTGATCAGTCTCATCATATGTAGCCATTTCTTTTAAATTCGACAGCCCTATATATTAATCCATTTGCATCAGAAACAGATAGATTCATTCACGGTGTTGGCCTTTGTCACAGAAATAGATTTATTCTCATGCAGTTGCATGGACCTTATCAAGGAGAGTGTTAAGTGCATAAAAATATTCATAATATTTTTAGTAATAAAATGTATTTTTTTTTCAAGTTTTCCACTTTGTTTTAATTGATGTATTATTTTGCATTTTTAACCCTACCATATGTTATTCCATTATTAAAATTTTCTCCAATAGAAATTAACTTTTGTGAGCCAGGGATAAAGCATCACATTGATAGTGGGATATCTAGGTGCCGATTATTGCTGTTTTAGTCAGATATGGTCTAATTTTCATTCAGTCTATTCTATTCATTCAAAATAATACACATTATAGTGACAGCTTATATTAAATGCAATATTGAATCAGTATATAGCAAATTGTATTAAAGTTGCGACCAATTTAACTTCAACCAATTTTGTTCAGTTTTTCTGCCTTCTTACTTTACAATTTTGTAATTATTTTTAAATTCTGGATTATTCCAATTTTCCTCACTTTTTTTTTTCAAATAATTCATTTTCAATTGAAAGTTCCATTTAGTTTTGAATGGAATTTATGGTTTTTAAATTTTGTTATGGTTAGTAAGATTTATAGTCAGTAATTGTATCTGTAGTATAGCTTTGTTTAAAATCTTGGTAAGTTATTTTACATTTTAGAATTTTTCAGATGTATGAATTTTAATTTTAGAATTTTTTTTCACCAGAATGTTAATTTTATTTCTTATTTAACCCAAATTTAGTATCCAGAAGACATACCTCAAATTAAAATTAGAAATCCCCGTGGTCTGTCTGAGGATAAATTAAATTGGTAAGTTTTGAAATGAATTTTAGCTCTTTAAAACTTTTGCAATATAACAGTTATCTTCTAGGTCAGTGTTTTTCAAACTCTTTTGGTCATGGAACCCTTTTGAAATTTAATTCGATGGCGGAACTCCAAAATAAGGAAATGTCCAGTGTGTAATCCAAATTATGGTTTTTTTAATTTAAGAACATTTACACTAAACTATCACATCACAGAACCCAAGGTCTCTGCTGAGCACACTTTGAAAAACACTGTTCTAGGTGGTTTTAAAATTTGCATGCAATGTTGGGTGTACGAAAACATTTTGAATTTATCATATCTTCTAATAAAAAAATCTGTTGTGTATATATATATATATATATATATATATACAATTAAAAAATATTAAAATTGTAAATCCAGTGGTAGAACCAGTGCAGACAGATCGACGGATTCTGAGATTGGTGTCAATACATAACATGTTCTTACATTAACTAAAAAGTAACCTTGGCTTAAAGATCTCAAAGGACACAATACATAGACGTGTCAGGGAATGCAGCAACATTGTTCTGAAGAAAATGTCTTGCAAACCATGTTTAAAACTGCTTTATAAGAAGGACAGAATGGAGTGGACTCGAAAGTACATGTCTTATGGAGACAAATGGATCTCAGTAATATTCAGTGACGAGAAAAAATGGAATTTGGATATCCCTGATGGCTGGAACTCTTATTGGCATGACCTCAGGAAAGAGGAAAGGACCCTAATCAGCAGACAACAGGGCGGTAAATCTGTGATGGTTTAGGGGCATTTGGTTTTAATGGCCTAACCTCCTTTGCCATTTTTCAAGGAAGACACTTCAGCAACATTTGCTTCCATTCGGTGAGCTTTTTGGTGGGTCTGAATGGGAATTTTAGCACGACAATACCTCCATACACAACTACAGTTCTACCAAACAATGGCTTTCAGAGCAAAATATCAGAGTTTTGGACTGACCATCTTTGAGCCCAGACTTGAACCTTATTGAGAATGTCTGGGGTATCTTAACCCGTCAAATTTACAACAATGGAAAGCAGTATGACTCTGTTAAGGAACTTATATTGGTTATTGAGGAAGCATGGTACTTCCTGTAACCAGAAATATTTCAAAAATTGATTTTGTCAATGGAAATATGCTTGTTTGAAGTGATATGAAAGCATGGGAATACTATCAATGAGTAACTTCACTATGTATGTTTAATACCAGAATTTTTTTGTACTGTTCTTAAACTTTTGAGACAGTCTATAACTGGCTATTTTTTTATTTTGTATCAAAGTCATGATAAAAAAAAATATTTATATATTTTGATATGGATTATATAAAAGGATTTGCAGTATCTAATGAATGAATAATGCCACTTTATTTTATTTTGTATCGTTCTCTAGTAATCCCCATTTTCCAGTTGTGCGTAAACTTATGAGACAGACTTTAATACTGTTCATATATAACTCTTGCATAAATACTATACTTTGATTATTATACTTTTCAATGCTGATAGTATTTAATTTTAGTTACTTATTCTTAATTAACACTTTCAATTTTATTAATTAACTCTTATGCTTGTTAAACTGATATTCAGTAAAAGTAGACAGTGATACATATCAGGGAACTTTTAAGATATTATCTGGAAATATCAGGAATTTTTTATCTGAGTTCCTGTAGCCACACTGAAATGCCTCAGTTAAACAAAAGCAATACTTGCTGTGTTGTAGGGTATTCAATACCGGGATCCTGAAATATAAAAAACTGGTATTCTAACTGTTGGTATTTTAATGCCAGTATTAATTACAATAAAAACAAACTGCTGCTTGTAAGACAAGAACTTACAGAACTTCCTTGTAGAAAGCAGACATAGGTCAGTTAGGTTACTGCAATTGTTTCGAAAGCAAGTAAAGATGCAAGTGATGAGCAATTAAAAAAAGCTAACACACATATAGTGACAAATTCACAAATGGGTGGTATCGGTCATTGAAAAACAACTATAAACATATCATTAAGGGGTGATGAAGGGTCCCTCTCCCACCCACGAAAACAAGAAATTATATGAACCTTTAAATTATTGGTAAAAACTGAAAGAGTTTAGAGGGTGGAAAAATATTCAAACCCTTGTAAAGGAAAAAAGTTAGAAAATTACAGGGGAATGAGGCAGTAATTAAGAAAAAAATACCAAAAGGAAGTAACCAGTTTCGAGAGTTAAATTCATCAAAGTACTATATAATTAAATGTTGTTGAGACTAGGTCATAAAAGGATATAACACGGAAAAGAATAAAAATAAAAGTTTTGGATGCTAAATGAACTACCACCATTTAAAATCAGAGATGTGTAAAAATAATACTTCTCTGGTAAAAAAACTTCTAGTTAAAAATAAGTACAGAGGTAGTTCGGAGAAATAATCTGTTTTGGTGAGCTACAATAGTGATTTCATTAACATAATCAAATAACCAATTAACAAACTACTTTAAAAGTATCAGGGGTAATAATACTGAAAATAAGAATATAAACAGAAAAAGGAAATAACCGCTTATGAAAGCTATATAAGTTAAACTTAATAACTAAATTCCAGTACTAAATAACATGCTTATTAAAACCACTATTGAATGATATTGAAATTAAGAAGGAACTAAATGAATAGTTAACAAGAAACAAAAAATGTTTTGGAAGCTATATGAGCTAATAATTGAAGTTAAGAATGGAGGACATTTTTTCATGCTGAGGAGATATAAGGAACCATTAAAATTTTATATTTTATTTCCCCATAAAAAGAAATAAGTGCAAGAATCTTTGTTCTTGCTATACTGAATTTTCAGGCAAATTTGAAGAATTAAACATTCTGGTCCATATATAAAGCAACTTACAAAAATATGATGTTTAGTTAGTCAATATGTGTCAAAAAATGACTGAAATGGTAGCAAAATTTATACCCGTAACATTTTTTTATTCCCTTGCAATAATCATTTAAACACATTCAAAATATATATGGAGTTAATAATAATAATAAAACAATCAAAAATATAATATCGTTTATTTCAAAAATTAATTTTGTATCAATGTATTTATTATTAAAATCTGAGAAATGGACATCCACTGAATTCTTTTTCACTCTGTAGGAAAAGACTTATCTGCCTGTCTTCTGTCTGACAACATGAAATAATTTTGTTCATAGCTGCTATTTAATTAATAATCATAAAATTTTTATTTTATCCAATTTACAGTTATAAAGTTATCTAAATTGAGCTACACAAGTAATCATTAATATAAAACAGCACAGCTCACATGCAAATGTTTTGAAATTGTATTGCTATTGGTAATATCTCAAGCGAAAACTTTTGTTTTCAAATTTTCATGTTTATTTAAGATTTTATTTTGTATTTATTATTTGTTTTTAATGTTCATTGTACATTTAATTTAGTATTTGTTATAGAGCATAGCACATTTTGCATTATTTAAAATATTGAAAATATTTGAGGACAATCTGTTTGGGGGAAATTAATGTTAAATATCGTATTTTAAACCCATGTTTAACCCACTTAAAATTGTCATAGGAAAAATAATCTGCCTTTATGATGTAAAAGGGAAGATTTCTGCCAAATTTCAAGTTTTTAACTTCAATAGTTTTTTTATATTTGTGAGCCAATCAGTGTGGAAGGGCTTTAAGTTTTATATGTTAAGTTTATTCAAAATCCAATTTGTTCTCGGTGTATTTTTAGTCTTTCGTGAAATGACAGTATTTATTTTATACTTCAGAAACTGAAGCAAATAGCACTGGATAACTATCTTATATTGTTTTTTGTGCAGGTAAATGCAGAAAAATATGATCATTAAAATATTATTCCAGTTTTATATTTCCAAATACATATTTCTTTGCATGAAAACCTCTTTTTATTATGCTAAGTATTTGAAATTTGATTTTCAGCATTATGAAGGATTTAGTAGCTATAGCTGAAGATAAAAAAGGAAGCTCTATGTTATTTGAAATGATTGAAGTAAGTTTTTTTCAGAACTAAATTGTTTTAATGGAAAACTTTTTAATACTTCCTTGAAGAAAGCAGGTGTAGGAAAATTAGGCGATTACAATTGTTTTGAGGGAGTTGTGAAATAATTATAGTCAAAATTTTCACGTGCTTGCTTTCTTTAATTAAAGAAGTATTTGTGATTATTTTATGATATTTGCTGCGTTAACTGAATATGGGAAATTCAATTTACCTGGACTGTGTAATTCCACCCTTTGCTGAGTGGTCATGGGTACTAACCATGGGTAGAGGCAGTTATAAGCTTTTTAGGTTTACTTGGCATGTAAATGGAATATGGACAAAATTCTCTTTGACAGTCCTCTAGGAAGTATTTTTTTTTGACAGTATGACCATCATTTATTATGCATATTGTGATTTCATTACACCTCCCCCTCCCCAAAGCCAGTACCAGTTATGTAATGCAGAGTTCCCCCCAGGATTAAAAAAGGGCAGGGTGCTATTACCAGGAAAAGGGCACTTCTTAAAAAAAAAGGGCACATATTTTTTATGTTTGAATAACATTTATGCTTGGGATTTTTATGACGAAAATCAAAGCATTGCAAAAAAATGTAAACACTTTTGTCGCGTATACCTCCAAGTCTAATAGACAAAAATGTAAATATATTTTCTTGTTTTGTAGGAAATAGGTCAAGATTGTGAATATATAAAATTAATTTCAATTTTTTAATATTTTGAACTTGTTTTTTGAAAAACTTAAAAAAGTATCTGTCTAAGCAAGTTTTTTTTTTTTTTTTCAATTTGCTTATTTTCACTCGAGATATCTTCGAAACCATAAGAGACAGATATAAATAGTAAGGGATAAAAATATGTATTAGGAAATTTAGTTGCTAAATTTATATTTATATTTTAAAAATGTGTTTATAGTTTTCGAGTAATCGTTTTGTCTAGTTGAAGAAGAGTGAATATTTCCCCTTTTTCAAGTTTGTAATGCTATCTCAAAAACTAAACCGGTAAACAATTATGCAAGAATATAGCTCTTTGAAATCCCTACAAGTGTATATAATGGGATTTTGGATGAGCTCTTTGTTTGCGAAGTATAGTGGTTATAATTTCGATATTTTAGTATTTTAACCTGGGTTTTCCAATGTGTGGGAAAGCTTTAATTTACTTAAAATGTTACTATTGTTTCAGCTGAATCTGTTACTTACTCCTTGGTGAAATATTTGTGCATAAGTATGAGATAATCTTATTTTGTTTAAAAAATTAGGACATTAAATGAACTTGGAGATTCTAAAAATGTGTAATGATTGGTTAGGCTTGAACAAAAGAAATGAAAATATACATATTTAAGTACATATTTATGTGCCGCCAGGCAAGTTTATAGATTATAGGTCAGGTTGATTTCAGGTCAGATAAGTTTAATTTATATACTGAAAACCAAGTTCATAAAATAATTTTATATTTTAACCTGAAGTCTATTGTCAAAGCATCCAGATAAAATCGTTGTGAAAACTTAAGTACTAACTAGCTATAAACAATTAGCGAGTCATTTGTAGCACTTTGAAATCCTGTAAACAATATAAATGAATCTGAAAAAATCGAATAGCTTTATTGAACTTTGTTGAAGTTTTATTTTACAAAATGTTATTCATTCAAAACCATTTTGGCTTCATCGGACTGGAGCTAAGGTATGAAAATGTTTCTTTTGTAGAGAACAAATTTATCATTGAATAAATGCTATTTTTACATCAAATGCAATTATAGTCTTGAGCAATTGGGTTTATTAGCAATTACAATTATTCAATTTATATAAATTTAGAGTTCATTAAATTTAGAAAGGAGAATATTAAATTTTGATTTTTAGTATTTTCTCATTAGTCAATGAGGTTTGATGATTTTAAGAGATAAGATATATTTAAATGTTGAAAATATTTTTTAATTGTTGATAGACATGATCAAAATTTGCGGTAATGAACACAGAGAAAGGGCTCTGGGACTTATCTGAGGTCATACAAGAACTGGTTGATTTTCGTTTGAGGACAGACATTGCTCTCTTAACAAAAGGCTAAGCAGGGGATTTGATCTGCTAACAAAAGCGCAGTGAGGGTGCTCTTCTCGTACAAAGAGCAAGGAGGGCGCTGTTCTGGTTGTTGGAATTTATTCTTTAACTGATGAAAAATTCGTAAAAAAAAAAAAAAACAGATAGTAACAGAGCATCACAATGGTGTGAAGTGAAAGTAGTCAACGTGAAAAATAACGAAGTTTTATTTCTTCACGAACTTAAAAACATCAAAGTTAACACAAAGAAAACATATCCATTTTCATAATTTCGAGAAATGGTAACATTGTGGAGTTGAACATAACAAACTAACTAAGTCTTGTCAATTTTTTCAAGAGAATTGACAGCAGTTAGGCCTAACAGTATCAGCCTTTTAAATTGCCATTTAACCGGCGTACAGACAAGGATCTATCATAAAGATAACGATCTCACGTGAACATAAGAATGCATCACGAAGATACTCCACTGATACAAGCACTAGCTTAAATAGCACGGTATCATTGAAGTTAATGTTTTCCTTCCGGAGTATGCTAATCTCTAATCGGTTGAAGTAGAAATTAGTATAAACCGGAAGTTGACGTCTCAGTTTGCAGGATCACTGACCATGGGGGTAAAACTTCTTAACAAGCGATCCGAAAGCGATTAGCCAATCAGAACGAAGTTATTTTAGGATTTAGACCGTACATCGACTGATTCACATACGTGCTTGTTTACATCCAAAGTTTTTCTAACAAGCGGCCCCCTCCTGCAGACTGGGTTGTCTAACCACAAAAATACAAAATTGTAATCAAATTTAAATTTTCAGTTTAACATATACTGTATTATAGAGTTTCAAAATATCATGTATAAATTTTTAGTGTATAATTATAAATATCCAAAGTTTAAAAAAAGTATAAAGTACATCATGATACAATTTACATGGGAAAACAAATTTAAAATATCTCTGTGCCAAAAACAGGAAATACAAATTTTTAAATTTAAAAAACTCTTAAACACATCGCCACACAGTATAAACTCAACAGTAACATGTTGAGAGATTGAAAAAGTTTGTATATTACATTGAAAAATCTTTAAAATTTTAAATACTTCACGACACAGTATAAACTCAACAGTATCTAAACTACATGTTGAGGGAATGTAAAAAAGTTTGTATATTACATTGAAAAATCTTGAACTTTAAATACTTCGCCACACAGTTTAAACTCATAAGCTACTACATGAGAGATTGAAAAAATGTATAAGTTATTTTTAGTATGCATCAAAAACATTAAAAATCTTCGCCACACAGTATAAACACATTGGTAACTAAACTACACAATGCAGGTTTTGAAAAAGTGTTGAAGTTAGTTTTTGAAAAATACAACTATACAATTTAGAATGAATTTAACTTGTTTACATTAGATTTCACATTAGAATTTAAACATTTTAAGAAGTTTTAAAGATTTCACAGAATTTAGAGATTGCTTCTTTGGTGATAGGTTTCGTAAAACCGTCAGCTTTGTTATTTTTGCTATTTTCAACTAGATTTCTTAAGAAATGATATTTAACATCAATGTGTTTGGTTCTATGATTCTCAATGGGCGAATTGGAAAAGTTTATGGCTGTTTGGTTATCACAGAATATTACACTATTTCCTAACTTAACGCTAAGTTTAGTACATTCAAGTAATATGTTCTGTACCCATACCATTTCCTTTGCCAATTTGGTTAATGAGATACATTCAGCTTCTATTGTAGATAAACTCACACATTTGTGTTTACATGTCCTCCATGAAATAGGTACCCTATCTACAAAAAATATCATGCCTCACATTGATACTCTATCATCCCGATTATCTGCAAAGTCAGAATCAGTAAAACAATTTAAATTTACAGATTTAATGTTTGATAAGTTAAGTTTAAAATCTCTTGTTTTATCTATATACCCTAGAAGTTTAAGTAAAACATCCCAGTGTTTTATGCCTGGGTTTTTCTGAAATTGGGATAAGATGTTTACGGCATAGCTAATATCAGGTCTAGTTCTGCTGGCAAGAAATGATAAACAACCCAATAAGTTTCTGTAAGGTATATTCTTCATTTGCTCGATTTCTGCATGATTTGCTGGACCATCTGTTTTGCTTAAAACTACACCTATAACTATGGGTAAACTTGAAATGGGATATTTAAACTTTGAGAATTTGTCACAAATTTTTGCGATGTATTGATTTTGATGGATGAAATGTTTATCATGCTTTTTCTCAAATTCAATACCTAGTAACATTTTTGTTTTTCCTAACATTTTAATGTCAAATTTAGTTTTTAGTAATGAAGTTACAAAATTTAGATCCATTTGATTTTTGGCAAATAATATTATGTCATCAACGTAAGCAATCAATAAAGCCTTATTATTAAAATTATATGCACAATTGCACCACTTAAACTTTATGAAGTTAAGTTTTCTGAGAACCTAGTCTAACTCAAGATACCATTCTCTACCGCTTTGGTGCAAGCCATAAATCGCTTTGTTTAACTGACATGCAGGCACTAAGTCCCAGACACCTCTTTCCTAATTCTTCTGCCATGGCTGTATTCCATTCTTTGGATTGGGGTGGATTAGCCTCTTTCTTGTAGTTCCTAGGAATTTGGATTTCTACAATGTTGGCTTCTGGCCGATCCCATGATCTCCCTTGATCCCCCTTAAAATTGAAAAACTTTTTATCAAATTTTATTTTATTTTTCTCACAAAAATTTTCCATTTCTTTTAGTGTTCTTAACCTAGGTCCCTTTCCTTTGTAATAGTTATACACATCCTTTCTTTTTCCCGTCATTCTCGGAATGACTTTTCTGAGCCAAGTAGTATCTGGATCGGGAACTTTACGATCATCATCAGAGGACCCCATTTCGTCATCACTAACTGTAATGTCTTGATCTTCCTCTAATGAATCGCCTCTTTTCCTTTCCACATACTCCTCGTCAGACGAGTCTGGATGGGTGGGTTCGTGAGATGCGAGAGTAAATTTTTCTTTTGGTTTATCATTTACATTGGGTCCCAGACCGTCTTCCTCTGCTTTGCACTCTTCATTAAATTTAACATTTTTAGTTTCGATTATTTTCCCCTCATCCAAGAACCATATCCTATATCCCCGAGTTTTTAATGCATATCCCACCATAATACCCTCTTGTGCCCTCATATCAAATTTCCCCCTAAGTTGTTTGGGCTTGCCTACAAAGGCTTGACATCCAAATGCTCTGAGGTGGGCAACTAATGGCTTCCTGCCGCTGTATAACTTGTTCGGAGTCTGACTCTTGTACTTGTGGCATATTCGATTTTTGACGTATGCAAAACAAAGTAAGGCTTCTGCCCCAAAATCATCTTTTAAGTTGCTATCATTTAACATAGCTCTAACACAATCCAAAGCAGTTAAGTTAAATCTTTCAGAAACCCTGTTTTGCTCGGGTGTGTACGTGTTTGTCCTTTCCGCTTTGATGCCTTGGGTTATTAAAAATTTCTCAAATTCAGTGCTGCAGAATTCCATACCATTGTCTGTTCTTACATTTAACATTTTGGTATTTAAAAATCTTTCTGCCCTTTGTCGAAACTGTTTAAATTTGTTAAAAACTTCAGATGTCTTTTTCATTGGATATACAGTTACTTTGCATGAAAAATCATCGGTTATACTAAAGAAATACTTAGCTCCTCCACGTGATGGTTTTGGTATTGGCCCGCAAACATTCATATGGATTAGTTCCAATGGTTTTTCTGATCGGATTCTTCTTATGGGTTTGAAAGAAATCCTTTTTGTTTTTGCCAACCTACAACATTTACAGTTTACCTTTCTTACACTGATATTTGGTAATCCCCTGACAGCTGATACTTTATTAGTATGATGTAAATAATCAAAGTTGATGTGACAAAATCTTTTATGCCACAACCTTGTATTTCCCCCGACTTCAATGGGGGATTTTTCATTACTTGAACTTTTAAATACATCAAACTTACAAGTTTTTCTAGGTTTAGAAGCACTAACATTTGAATTAATAATTTTACTTTTAAAAACCTTGCTGGCATTTACATTTTGACTTTTTACATTATTACAAATTTTTTTACTTTTCACCATTTCGCAAGTCTTAAAATTACTTTGTTTATTAGAATTTTTAAAAGAAGTGTAAGGGATTTTAAAAACATTATTACCATTTTTAGTTTTACAATTATTAGAATCGTTTTTACATTTACTTTTAAAAACCCTAGAGTCTTTAGATTTTTCGTTTTCAGTTTTAGGCTTAGTATTTTCTTTTCCAGTTGACTTCTCAACATTAAAATTTTTAACTTTAGTATCATATTGAGGTCGAAGGAAATACAAGCTGTTGTTTCTTTTAGCATAGAACCATTTGCTACCGTCTGGTTTGAAAAAAGTAAGAAAACCATTTTTGCCTATAAAATTGCAATTTTGCTCTTCTAAAAATGAAGCAGCAATCAAATTCCTTCTTAATTTAGGCGAATACATTACATCTTTTAAAATAATTGAATTCTTAATATTTTTCATTTTTACACACATATTGATCGATCTGACACCTTCGATTGGGCTTTCTTGATCTCCGGCAGTTAAGGACATTGTTGTTCCTTTCAGCTCTTTAAATTTATCAAATAATTCTAAATTATTACAAAAATGCTTAGTTGCTGCCTTGTCAACAACCCAATCGAATTTGTCGGTCGATTCAGCATTACAATTCTCAATACTATTTTGAATTTCACTCAATTTGGCATGGTAAGATTTGCAATTTGCCTTTAAATGGCCATACGCCTTGCATACATGGCAGGGGCCTACACGTTTACTTGAATTTACACTTTTAGAAACAGAATATTTAGGTTTACACATTTTTGCACTTTTGGATTTAAAAACATTAAAAGCCAAAGTCTTACTTCCGTTTTATTGCTCGTCGTGTTTTTGTTGAGCTATTCGGTCTTCTTCGGCAAGTAGTTCAGTTTCAATGTGCTTTAACGTGAAGTTATCGTCAGGCAATCTGTAGATAGTTTGAATTTACAACCCAATAATTTGTCAACAACCCAATCGAATTTGTCGGTCGATTCAGCATTACAATTCTCAATACTATTTTGAATTTCACTCAATTTGGCATGGTAAGATTTGCAATTTGCCTTTAAATGGCCATACGCCTTGCATACATGGCAGGGGCCTACACGTTTACTTGAATTTACACTTTTAGAAACAGAATATTTAGGTTTACACATTTTTGCACTTTTGGATTTAAAAACATTAAAAGCCAAAGTCTTACTTCCGTTTTATTGCTCGTCGTGTTTTTGTTGAGCTATTCGGTCTTCTTCGGCAAGTAGTTCAGTTTCAATGTGCTTTAACGTGAAGTTATCGTCAGGCAATCTGTAGATAGTTTGAGCAATCCCTCGGTAGTCCTCATCAAGGTGTCTTATTGTTTGAAATGCGACTAGGACCTCAGCCATTGGGTGGCCTGCATCTTTCAGCTTGGATACCCACTTTTTGATTCTAGTTATGAATAGTCCGATTGGTTCTCCCTGCACTGGTTTTTCGCTAAAAAAGCTGTCAAAAAGTCTCATTAGACCAGCCCTTGATTTCGGTTCGAACTGTTCTTTTAGTATTGTCCATGTTGTCATCGGTTCTTCAACTGATGAAATCAGGTCATGATACTCTGTCTCTAGGCTGTAGTAGAGTGTTGATAGAGCTTTTTCCTTACGTCTTTCGTAATCCAACTTTTCTTTTCTGGTTGCTTCTGCATCAGGCTTTTCCTCTATCCGTGATGTTCATTCATCAACATAAACTTTATGTCCGTGCTCCACGTGGAGAAATTATCTTTACGTAGCTTCTCCATGTCCGGTGTCGCCATTTTAACACAATACTGCTGCGGCCCCCGTCTCGGGGCTCGTTCGTTTTTCCTTGATGTTTCCAAAAACTTCTCTGTTGACTAGTACGCTGCTAGGGCTCCATAACCCCGTTTGTTGGAATTTATTCTTTAGCTGATGAAAAATTCTTAAAAAAAAAAAACAGATAGTAGCAGAGCGTCACAATGGTGTGAAGTGAAAGTAGTCAATGTGAAAAATAACGAAGTTTTATTTCTTCGCAAACTTAAAAACATCAAAGTTAACACAAAGAAAACATATCCATTTTCATAATTTTGAGAAATGGTAGCATTGTAGAGTTGAACATAATAAACTAAGTCTTGTCAATTTTATCAAGAGACTTAACAACAGTTAGGCCTAACAGTATCGGCCTTTTAAATCACCATTTAACTGGCGTACAGACAAGGATCTATCATAAAGATAACGATCTCACGTGAACATAAGAATGCATCACAAAGATACTCCACTGATACAAGCACTATCTTAAATAGCCTGGTATCATTGAAGTTGAAGTTAAATGTTTTCCTTCCGGAGTATGCTAATCTCTAATCGGTTGAAGTAGAAATTAGCATAAAGCGGAAGTTGACGTCTCAGTTTGCAGGATCACTGACCATGGGGGTAAAACTTCTTAACAAGCGATCTGAAAGCGATTAACCAATCAGAACAAAGTTACTTTAGGATTTAGACCGTACATCGACCGATTCACGTACGTGCTTGTTTACAACCGAAGTTTTTCTAACACTGGTAACAAAAGGGCAGGCAGGGCGCTACGCCCTTCCAAAAGTGCCTGGGGGAAACTCTGTGTAATGACTAAGTTTCTGCTCTAATCTTAATATACGAGCTCCTCCTTCTTCTTCTCTTTTTTTTTTGCATTATATTTATTGTGTTATTTTCTGGTCTCCTGCAATGTGGGTCTTGACAGAGAATCTGTTTATATCAATGCTCTGTGACCTTTTTCAAGGACATTTGATAGTAAGGGAGAGTAGGGCACTTTAAATTTTAAAATCAGATTTGAAATTAAAATATTGTCCTCCTAATTTTAGAATCTTCAATTTTATTGATTATCCTAATTTTTTTTAAAACAACAAAATATCTCATACTTGCGCCCAAAAATTTCACCAAGGAGTAAGTAGTCAGATTGAGCTGCAACAATATGATTGTTGCAGCTCAATCTGATTACTTACATTTAAATATTACAGCTTTCCCACCCATTGGAAAACCCAGGTTGAAATTCTAAAATATCGAAATTATAACTATGCTTTAAAAACAAAGAGCTTGATATAAAATCCAATGATTTTAAGCATTACAAACTTTTCAGTATTTTTCAACTTGACAATTACTCAAAACCGAAAGGGCTTTTTTTAAAAATAAATATAGATTTAGAAACTAAATTCCCTTATACATAGTTTTGTTATTTACTATTTATGTCTATCTTTTATAGTTTTAAAAATATTTTGAATGAAAGTAAGAAAAATGAAAAAAAAAATCATTTGGACAGATTCTTTATAAAAGTTTTTTTTTGAAAGAAGAAAAAAGAGTTTGATCCAAAATTCAATTCTATACACTTGTAGTACTTTCAAAGAGCTACAAATTCTTACTCATTGTTCAGAGCTACTCAAAAACTATAAGAGCTTTTTAAAAGTAAATTATAGAATTAAGAACTGGATTTCATAATATTTTTGTCACTTATTAGTTTATTTTTTTCTTATTATTGTTGCTTTTTAAAAAATATATATAAATTTAGATATACTAAATTGCCTAGTACTTATTTTTGTCACTTACTATTTATATCTTTTATAGTTTCAAAGATATTTTGAGTGAATGAAAAAAAAACCCACTCAGACATACTTTTCTTTAAGTTTTTTAGAGGAAGAATGTTTAAAATATTGAAATTCCTTTTATATATTCATAATCTGGACCCTATTTCTGACAAAACAAGAAAAAATACATACATTTTTATCAATTAGGTTCATGGTATAAGTAGCCAAATTGTTCATAACATTCTCTTTTCCACTACAGAAACCCCAGGCATAGATGTTATTCACATCACATTTGAGTTGAAGTGTTAGAATAATTATTCACTCAGAGGATATATGTAAGAAAATATAATTAAATTATAAATTTGCAATGTTAGTTTTATTTATTTTAAACTGTAAAAATATGGTTTTTACTGTTATGCATTCTTTAAAGTTAGTTCAAAGTAAAAAGATTGGATGTTTTCTATAATGTAAGATATGTTAGAAATCTATTTATTGCATGCCAAATGTAGAATCTATATATACTAATTGCCAAGTGTCCGTCTGTCACGTTTTCAGGTTTTGTATGCTTTTTGTACTTTTTGTTTAATCTTTTACTGTTTTTTGCAGGCTGCCAAAGAGCATCTAACTACTGGAAACAGGCCTAGTGGAGAATGTGCCATTTGTCTTTGCGTTTTCAGTGATAATGACATTTTCACAAAAACTGAATGTTATCATTATTTTCATTCCCACTGTTTGGCAAGATATAAAAAAAATTTCAAGGAAAATTCTGAAGATTATAAAACAGATCCCAAGAACAAGTCTGTGAGCAATGAAGTAAGTTGTCGATATTTAAAAAAAAAAAGAATGAAATTGAAAAGTTTTAGCTGTTTTCAAATAATTGAAAAAGGTAGTTATCTTTTTGTACTAAAAGAGTTAGTAATATTTCATTAAAAATATCTGATGCGGGTAGCACATAACTTTCCTTACAGTCTCAAATTCCATTAAATTACACACACAGATCCATTAAATTGAGTCAAAGTGCTCAAATTGACACAGATACTTAATTGATATTATATCCAGTTTAAAGTATACATCTGTTTTCATTAGGCTAATGCAGTTTAAAATGCCACCATCTCCTAAAAATTTCAAAGAAATTAAATATCTCAAAAATGATTCATCCTAGAATAATGGAATTTGTCTTTTTTGTTTTGTCATTAAAAATTATGTGTAAAATAAGTATTTAATGAATACTTTGCAGCATATTCAGTCTTTTATTTTAGTTTTAGACTGTTTTGCGGGCCATTTTACAGAACAAAACTAGTTCTATTTTTCTGAATCATACCAAAATCTATTCAGCTCCAGGATAATCCACAAGTGACTTACCTAACAAATTTTAAGAAATTTCATCAAATAGTTTTTTATCACACTGAAAATCATTGTCAGCTCCTCAAAATTCCAAAAATCTTAATATCTTGCGCGTAGTTCATTCTAGAGTAATTAGGTTGGTCTTATTCATTTTGTTGTTAAGAAGTACATATAAAACAAGCATTTAATTAATACATTTCAACACATTTAGTCTTATATTTCAAATTTTAATAATTTTTGTATTTCATTTTGTACAACAATGCAGGGTCTGTCTACTTCTCAGAATCATATCAAAATAATCAGCACCATTGTGACCTATACGTGACTTATTTACCAAATTTTGTATATTTCATCATAGAGTTTTTGAGCTAGTGCAGATACATACATTACACCAGGGATGTATCTACAGTGGTCGGTGGTGGTCGGGGTTTCCACCACTCAGAATTTCCGACCACCACTCATCCAAAAAAAATATACATATTATAATTACATTTAAAAAAAGTTATATTCAATTTTATCAAATGTTTTTCTTTAATATGAAAGTATACAATACTAATACTGTTTGTGTGTGCGAATTAACGTGAAGCTCGTTTTGAAATTTTATATTCTCAATTATAATTCTGGAAAATCAACTACCTCTCACATTTCTCTAGATACATCCCTGTTACACATATATTAAAGATGATGACATATACATAAAGGTCACACTAAAAATAGGTTTTTGGTGTTCTAGAGTACCTGAAATGTTCAGATATGTAGAATAGATGAATTCTGATTTTCAACATGATTTCAATACTTGCCCTACATACATTACCATGTATTGTTCCCAAAGTAAAATATAGTAATAAATTTCAAGAGATAATAAGAAAAGTTCTTATAAGCACTAATCAGAATTCATTGCCCAAAGCATAGGAGAAAAGAACGAAGAAACCAGGGCAATTATCTCATATCAGAGATTAGATACTGGATGAGATTATCAGTATAGGTAAAAATGAAGGGTTGCTACAGGATGACTAATCAGGTAGATGTGATGATTGAAAAATTTGATGATAGAAAAAATCACGTTTCTATTTCCATTATGTTTAAATATTTACTGTCAATTAGTTAAATACAATTTTATTTGATTATTTTAAATTGATTTGTTTTTTAAGCATATCTGTTACAAAACAACTCAACTCCAATCAAATTCAATGTTCAATTGTATTTTCATTTTTAAACACTGAGGACTCTGCTCTATGCTTGCTACACTCGCCAACCCTGTAACTCACTTTGCGAGTTGGAAAATTTTACCTCCTACTCGCTGATGCCCACTGAGTTCACTTCTGCAGCCCTTTCATGCTACGCAAGTGTAAAGGTGCCTTGCCACTCACTGCAACGCAACGCACCACACCACAGTGGAAGGTTGAGTTCACGCATATGCTGTGTGATGAAAAAGTGGGGGAAAGTTCTCTCCCCCGGTGAACTCAGGCTGCAACGCTAAATTCGAAATGAAACCGAATTCAATGAATACCTCACTGTTGACGGCAACGCAGCAGCCAATAGCAATGTAGATGATTTTTTTACATCTGCTAAATTAATATTTCGTATAGTAAATTTTTTATTTAATTTTTTTTATATCAGATTATATTTACTTCAGATATCAGAAGCTTAAACAGATGAATGAACATTAAAAAATATTTGGATTTGTCACACAACCGTATAAATAATCAAATAAATATTTGTTGAAAAATATTCACTCTATTTTAAGATACAAAAAAGCGATATTGCCGATGTTGACTGTAATGAAAAAAAAAAAAAAAAAAAAAGAAAACTGTAAAATATGTATTTAAATTCAAGAATGCTGTTATTAAAATATCATGTCTTAAACAAATTTAAGTTCATTAGCATTTTATACTTGATTTTAAAGGTTTTCAAATACGTACCTACATTAAATATGTTCTTTGCTCATTTGTTAACATTTCTCGTTAAAGTAAAACACATTCATTAAAACATTTCTCATTAAAGTAAACTTTTAAATTTAAAAATTATTTTATCCACATTTATATTTATTAAATAATTATGTTTTAAAATAGATTTATATTTTCATGTAAACTTATTTTTTTTTTTATTAAAAATAAATGATTTTCAAATGTATTGTAAATTTCTAATTGTCTATGTACATTTAAAATAATAAAAAATTCATAAAATGTTAACGCCAAATTATTAAAATGCAACCTCTTTAAAATTTCAAAGAAGTTTGACTTTTGTTTCTATTCTAATCTAAAATGTTCAAAATTACATGTCGAAAGATAACTACTATAAGGATATTCGATGTTTCTGTCTAATTTTATATGCAATTTCATCTGATTGGCTACATTTCTTCTCCGTTGACCGACAGTGTGAAGGGGTTTACCGCGCGACAAAGACTTGCATGTACCTCGAGCATTGCAATGAACCGTCTACCTTAGTGATGCGGTGAGTGAGAAGGCATCTTAATATGGCCATTGGGGACCATCCCTTGTTATGCTTGTTTTGAGAGCTCTTTCAACCTGGTCGACACACATCCGCCTGCATGTCCTATGCTTGTTGACTTCTGTTCGCTTCGTTCATTTCTTGTCGGAGCTTTCCGCAAGAGTAATACATCCATTGGAGATTCACCCCCCCCCTTATTAGCTGACACTCACCAATTCCAATGACTCGGATTTGTGAGCTATTTCATCATGCTCAGGTCCCCAGGCCCCTTGATCGTTATGCTCGCCAACCTTGTAACTCGCTTCTTGAATCTAAAGTCTTTGTCTCTTTTGCACTCACTGGCTCTTGTTGATCCTGCCTCACGAATTCTTTCATGCCACCTGCTATTACGAACGATTGCTTACTGTATCACGAACGAACACTAAAATTTCATAACTGTACTTTTTACATTTGTTCATAATACAGTAGCAAAATATTGTGTTATGTTTTTAGTTTTTACATTTTTAGAGAGATTTAAAACAATGAGGCATTTAATTGTGCAATTTAACACTTTAATCATAATATTCATGACAACAATAGTTGCAAAATGCTCTGTTTGTTTGAAAGAATAAACAATAAGACATATGATTGTCAACATTTCACATTGTCCCATGTGCACTAACTAATGTTGTAATGATCTTTAGAATTAAATATCTATATTTTTAATGTTTTTAGTGCTTCCATAACTCAGTTCTTGGCTATCTTTGTGACATTTCTGCCAGCAACCAATTACAGAGTAGCTGCGAATCAGCTCGATCAATTAAATCTTTGCCTGTACAGTAGAAAAATTTTTACTTCAGAAGTGCATAAAAAATCGAATAATTCATATACTAAATCTAAATATTAAAAAAGTCCCAGTCTTACAAAAATTCAACTATTTAAGTACATGCCTGGCAAAAATTCAAAGTCTTGCTATTGTTAGTCTATCCAGAATTCAAACTCGCAGCTCAAATATCCTTCCTTTAACTTTTAACATTAAATATTTCCTAAATTCAATTTTAAACTGAATAACGGTTTATTTCAGTGTATTCCCCTAATATTTCTCTACAAATGTATCAAATTCCATATTTTTGTATGTTATAGTTTTTACGATACATGACAAAGAAACTATGGACACAAAATAAGTCAAACAGTGTTATTGTCAGCTACTTTTTTTTAATATAGAGAGAAATATTCAACAAAAATGGAAGTCTAAATTATTATATATTTTCTATTTTTCTTGTTATTTGTTATGAAGTTTTAAATTTAGATTCTATTTTTAGAACATAATGTGTATATTGGAGGTACCCCTTCTCCTGTAAAGGCCTTATTACACGACAGTATTTGGCACAACAAAACCGTTTGCAAGACAGTTTATTCAACAAATCTAGCCTCAACATTTTAGGTTCAAGCCTAAAATATTGTTGTTGAGGAAAAGGTTGTGCGAAAATCGACTAATCAGAAGTGCGTATAAACCCGAACATCACAGGTGACGTGACTTTAATGGCGACCAAGATGGCCGATAGACTGCTTTGGAATGAGTTAGAATCTCCAGATGGAAAAAATAATAGAACTTCTACTAAATTACAGACACCTGTGGGATATAAAAGAGCCAAATTATATGAAAAACACACACTAAAGAATGCTTTCTGAAATCCGCGGCATTAGACAGGAAGGACCTGTTAGAAAGGAGGGGCTTAAAGTATCATTGCTGAGCGGAAATGTTGAAGTTTGGCGATGGAAAAATAATAATAGAACTTTTACCAAATTACAGACATCTGTGAAATATAAAAGATCCAAATTATACGTAAAAAACACTAAAGAATGTTTCTTGGAATGAAATCGGCGACATTAAAGAGGAGGGGGGCGTTAAAAAGGCGGGGACCTAAAGTATCATTGCCGGGCGGAATTGCTAAAGTCTGGAGATGGAAAAATAATAATAGAACTTTTACCAAATTACAGACATCTGTGAAATATAAAGGATTCAAAATTATATGCAAAAAACACTAAAGAATGTTTCTTAGATTGAAATCGGCGACATTAAAGAGGAGAGGCGAGTTAGAAAGGCGGGGGAGCCTAGGGTATCATTTTCGGGTGGAATTGCTAAAGTCTGGAGATTGAAAAATAATAATAGAACTTTTACCAAATTACAGACATCTGTGAAATATAAAAGATCCTAATTATATGCAAAAAACACTAAAGAATGTTTCTTGGAATGAAATCGGTGACATTAAAGAGGGGGGGGGGGCGTTAATAAGGCGGGGACCTAAAGTATCATTGCCGGTTGGAATTGCTAAAGTCTGGAGATGGGAAAATAATAATAGAACGTTTACCAAATTACAGACATCTGTGAAATATAAAGGATTCAAATTATACACAAAAAACACTAAAGAATATTTCTTAGAATGAAATCGATGGCATTAAAGAAGAGGGGCGAGTTAGAAAGGCAGGGGAGCGTAGAGTATCATTGCCGGGCGGAATTGCTGAAGTCTGGAAATGCAGATGGGAAAAAAGAAAATAATTTTTATCAAATTACAGACACTTTTGAGATATAAAAGATTTATATTATACGAAAAACACACTGAAGAATGGTTTCTGGAATGAAATCACCGGCATTACAGCGAATGGACCTGTTAAAGAGGAAGAGCCTAAAGTATGATTGACGGGTGGAATTGCCGAAGTTCGGTAATAAAAATTGCCTGTGTAATAACACCATTATTCAATCCAAACGGAACCTTTGGGATGTTAAAAGCGATCTTTACAGTATGAAAACTCTAAAACGGTATCCCTATGAGGAAATTACGAAGCGAATGCAAGGGGGAAAGAGCTTCCCCCACTTGTTGAGTGAAGTGACGTCACGTTCATTCTGTGTTGAGTGGAGTGATGTCACAAATGTTCCAAAGTTGTTTTACGAACGGTTTGTTGTCCCAAATTACTGTCGTATAATAGGGCCTTAAAACCTTCAACTGGTACAGCACACCAGTTATTTTAAAGTTGGACCAATATAATTGAAATTTTACGGGTCCAATTGCAAATTTATTTGTTTCCGCTATTAAATTCTAATACTGGTTCAGCTTTTGTTGTTTTTTATTACAATATTTTAAAGATGCTTTAAACATTCTCTCTGTTTTCTCTCTATAAATGCTAATATATTTGGTGTTTAATTTTGCAATTTTGATGTTTTTACAGTTATTGTGCCCCATGTGTCGAATACCAATTCAATTCTATGGAACTGTTGATGATTATCAACCTCCAGAAGCAAATGAGGATAGTTTTGTTCTTACAACTGAAATGTTAGAACTTCAAAAGAGAATGGCTGATTTATACCAAAAACAGGTTGAGAAAGGTGGAATCATCGATATTGAGGCGGAGAAGAATAAATTTTTGATTGAAATTTCCAATGTAAGTATTTTTCTATCAATTTTTTATATGTATAATGAGAGTTCTGTAAAACAGTATTGTTATCACACCTGATAAGCAGGGAAAGCCTCATAAAATTTTTTGGATTTGGAGACTCAAACAGTCTCCGAACAAGCACAAAATATTTCAGGCATGAGATTTTTTTGCGGATTCACAAATTTCCACTTTTGCATTTTTAGTATTTCTGCTTTTCTCATCATTTGCCTGAATAATTTTCTTTCTGTGGGTGAAAATATTTTCCTTGCAAATTCCAAAATTTCTTTTCCTTAAGCAGGATATCTACAGGTCATGAAAGTCCATGAAAAGTTGTTGTTGTTGAAACCCAGACCGTCCGACCTACCAGAAAGGTGTAAGGTAACTGTTTGGACGGTCGGGAAGTGCCACCCAATTTAGACCGGAACCCAGTGGGGGAGGCATCCACAGGGACCGTACCCTCCTTCCCCTACCACCAACCTCTTGGAAGGACTTTCGGACCCACATGTTTAACGTGATCGTACTCCGCATGAACACTGCGGCAGTTTTGGCAGTGGCTGGAATCGAACCCATGAAAAGTTGTGAAATCTGTCACAAATTTTGAGATCGAAGTTTTTCTATCATACATCTGAAAATTTTTTTCTCTGCGATTGCGAAATCCATGCTTGCAAGCTGCAATTCTTTTCGCATCATGAGGGAGAAGACCAATGATTATCTTTCTACCACTTTTGCAATGTATTTGCATCAATTAAAATTCTTATATTTATTTTGTGTTCTATACAAAAAACTATTTTTCAAACATATTATTAATGAAATAAAGGGCTATTTTGTAGCAGTATTGCGAAAAATGGCATTTGTACATGATTCTTGGTATATCTCATTTAATTCTAAAAATATTTTCCACTTATGCAATCTGTATGCATCGACTTAAATTTTTTTAATTATTATATGTTGTATATAAAAATGTTGTTTTTGAAATATGTTATTAATGAAATGAAGGGCTATTTTTTGCAGCAGTTTCCTGCGAAATGGCATTTGTATGCGATCCTCGTTATATTTAATTTAATTGTGAAATATTTTTTCTACTTATGAAATTTGTTTGCATCGACAACATTTTTTATAATTATTATGAGTTGCATACAAAAAAGTTGTTTTTCAAATATATAATGAAATGAAGGGCTATTGTACAGTAGCATTGTTGGGTATAAATATCAGATCAGAAAACTTAAGGTTTTTATCTAGATTACCTATCTAGATTTTAGTATTTCTGCAAAAGAATTGCTGAAGATGAGATATTTTAATTTTGTATAATAAAAAAATTTAAATTTCATGAAATGCATATTTAAAGGTGGAGGTTTTCATTTTGATAGATTTAATTATTATATAAATAGAGCTGATGCCTTTTTAATTCCATTTTGCAATTAACAAGATGTTAATCCCGCAAGCAGGTGTTCATCGCACACTTTTTTATATGAATTCAAAATTTCCGCTTTCTTGATTTTTCAGCAATTTCTTACCTGAAATTTGAAGGAGCAAAAATTCATTTAAAAGGGGTCGAATTCTCGTTATTTTTTACAGTTTTTTGGTAATTAACAATCTGTGGAGGAAAAAGTATTGACTTTTTGTAAAACCAGGTTTAAAGACTATGGAATAGAAGAATCTGAGAAGGTTCACATCGGTGAGAATTTTTAAAAATTCAAATTAGTTTCTCAGTTATTTTATATTTTAACATGATTTTGAGAGATTTTCACAAAAATTGGTTCCTTAGCGACGTAAAACATTATCACAGAGTTTTCATCTTGACACCATCGGAAAGATCGAAAATTTTTCTTTCAAACAAATTTTGAACTTAATCCATACTATTAATAGATGAACCTTCATGAATTAAAAATATATATGTATATTTCATATGTTGAAAATTTAATCTCTTGAGACAGGAGGCACCCGGGATATTTTCGCAGAGTTCATTCATCACAATACTATAATAATTTATTTTATTTAAAAATTAAGACCATGGAGCTACAAGTAATTTAATTCTTTGCTTAAAACTTCATCGCAAAAAATCGTCCTTCTCTCGGTAAAGTCAATGAATATTTCTTTCATATCAGCTATGCAGACTCCATGAGCTAAATTCTTTTGCGTTAAAAAAATACAGCAATTCCTATACAACTCATCCTATATATTTTGCTGTTTACATTTTACATAAGTGAAAAATAGGCTTCGTTGTAGAAATAATCAAATTTGGATGAGCATTTAAACTCATATATATTGTAATTGCGTTGTTTTAGTATGTAGATGCACAGAATTTAAACCAAAATAAAGTGGTTTTAGGACGGATACAACACGATTTTGAGACAAGATGGATGCCATATATCATTTTGAAGTGGATCACGTAATACTTTCATATTATGGTCACGTGATCGTTTCATATAAGAGGTGTTATTATTATTTTAATTTTTATTTAAAAAACTACTAAATATATTTCGCTGAATTTTTTTTTATATATTTTATGGAACAATTTAAATATTACCTAAAAATTTCGAAGCAATTTGTGAATTTTAAATCCGTTTGAAAAATAAGGTCCCATAGGGCTCAATGTATTTCATTTTTTCAACCCGGGTTCAATCCAAAACTAATTGCGTGATATTATTCATTTATATTCCCATAGGTCCTACAGACCGTCTGAACAACATACTAAAATTTCATTTTGATTAAGTCATTTTTACAGCAGTTATCGTGCTAACGGACAGACAGACAGACAGACAGACAGAATGAACAAAGTCATAAACACTTTTCAACTTTGTTGTAAAGTGTTAAAAAAAAGAAAAAAAAAAACGGAACCTTGGTAACTCTTGTACCCCAGAACATGAATGATACTCAATGAATGTTGCTTTGCAATTAAAATTTTGTTAATAAAATAAAATTAATAAAATTTTAATGTCTCTCAGAGGTAGGCGATATTTATATAGTATTTTTTCTGAAAGCTACACTTTTATTTATATTTGGTAAAAATTTAGTAGTGATATGTTGATTAGACACAGAGATATGAATGTTTTTCTCAAATACTGCCTCTAAAAGCAATCTTGGTAAAAGTTATTTATGTCCAATTTTTCCAAACTTTGACATTATATATCTCAGAAACTATGGCCTAGAGAGGAAAAAATTTAGATATATTAATGACTCGATGGTAGTAACAAGTAAAAAGAGTTCTATGAAAATCTGAGTTGGTGGCTGTTATTTCAAAATTTAATTGTATGATTTGGCATGGAATGACCCTTGCTAACAGAAGTCATGTACTCAGATTGTATGCACTCTGCATTTACCCCCCTCCCCCCCTCCCCCACACACACACTTTTTAGGGCATATTACAGTCATGCAGCAAATTAGTTATTTTTTATTCCAAGTGTTTATATCGTAAAAGCATTGTTTGGTTTTAGAAGATTGCTGTTGGTTCCAGTGTAATTTTAATTAGAGATTTGCATCGTAAATCTCAGGCAATGCCAGGTACATTTTGTAGTAGAAAATGAAGCAATTGTTTACAGTATGGGAAATATATTTTGCAATTTAAAACTACATCTGACATTTAGCTAAGTTAAAAATGTTTTTTAGATTTAAATACTGTTTATCTTTGTCTGCTTTACCTGATAGTCATAACAGTATTAATTATTGCATGACATCGTTGTGATATGGGTGACAAGAAGTAAATATATTTTTATATTCATTGAATGAGAGCCCTTGTGATATCTTTATTTTTCTTATAGATATAATTATAAAATATGTGTTTTCTCTGATTGTTTTACCATTGTTAAAATATTTCTAGATTCAAATTGTATATGTCATTTTTAAGGTTTTTGTACTATAAATGTCATTTTTTGTGCACTAGGTTCCAACAAGAGTAAATATGGAAGAAAAACCAGAGCATAAGTTAAATGATGATTCTGTCTTGGAAGGAAACACAGAATCGCCGGATCATGTTGACAGCCCAAGTAGAGAAAGAAGGGAATACAATAGAGATCGAAATCATAGACCGGATTATCGAGGTAGAAATAGAAACTACAATAAGGTAAATGAAAGTAGAGGAGGTTATCGATATGATCGTGGTTATAATAAACAATTTTATGATTCCCGTGGAAAATACAATAGGAATAAATATGATAGGAATTCTCAGAGATTTGAGAAACCTAATTATGCCAACTATCATAAAGGCAGTGAAGAGTTAAATGAAGTTCCTAAAAACGTTGAAAATTCAGAGATATCTCCTCTAGATTCAACTGAAAGAGAAGATTGGACTGGTTCAACTTCTCCTTGTGAAAATGCAGTATCAGAAACATCTGATCAGCCTTCACCAGATATAAAAGGAAGATACAATTCTGGCTCATCTCCTCGCTACCATAGAGGTTACCACCGTGGTAATAATTATGGCAGTAATTATCGTTATGGTCGTGGTAGACGATCTGATTATTCTGATTTCCCGGAACATCCAAATTCTCACAAATTTCAAAAGCACAGTTCTGCAAATAATGAAGATCAGTATGCTCATAAATCTGAAGATAATGGTCAGGATAGTATTAGGACTTCTGATGGTGGTGTTAGAAAACAGAACTATAGATCTGATAGACGTGATGATTTTGCTTCAAATGGCGGAGCCAGGAAACCAAATTACAGATCTGATAATTTTAGACGTGATAATGATTTCACTTCAGATGGTACTGCTAGGAAACAAAATTATAGGTCTGATAATTATAGACGTGATGATTTTCCTTCAGATGGTGCTAGGAAGCAAAATTACAGGTCTGATAATTTTAGACGGGATAATGATTTCTATTCCAGAGAGAGATATTCAGATAGTAGAAATTCTCAACGTGGTGCTAGAGGAGGATATAGCAGAAGAGGCAACTATTCTCATGAAAGCAACTATTCTCATGAAAATAAATATTCTCATGAAAATAAATATTCTCATGAAAATAAATATGTAGATTTAAAAGAAGATCAATATTCAGAAAGGGATAAAAAGTTTTCTGGCACTGATAGATATAAAAGTTATAACACTCATGATTATACTAAAAGCAGCTCCAGAAATGCTGGAAGATATGAAAATCGAACCGATGAACATTGTTCTCATTTTTCCAAAGATGAACGACAAGAATCTGTGGATGCGAGCAGTCGAAGTCCAAGTTCTGAGTCTAACACCCACTCAGTTGAAAATGAAAGCTTAGATACTGTAAGTGGTAATAAGAAATCTGAAAGCAAAAGTAAAGAAAAATATATTCCCCATTTCACTAAAAATTGTTCTGATAAATTAACTGAAATTACTCCTACTGATGAAAATGGATTGAGCATTCCTCCTAGTTTCTGTGAAAATCCACAAGGAAGCTTACGGACTGCAGTTAAACCTCCTCCCGGATTTGCAAATCCTTTGAAAAAAGTTATTTATGGTCTACAAGGTGCTAATCCTCCTCCTGGGTTTCATAGAAGCTGACAACAGTTATTTCCGAATGACTTATATGTTTGGATTAAAAGTTGGTTACGATATCAACTTCCTTTTCTCCTATTTTTGTCACAATTTATGTTGCATTTTATGTACAGTAATTTATTGTATGAATGTGAAATTGCTAGTCAGTTGTATTATTGACTGTTTTTTTACATTTTATGAACCTCCAGGTTGTCAAACTTTAAAGTTATAAACAAGTGAGCCTAAAATGTTCTCCAATTCTTTGTGCTAGATGCATTTAAAACACTTCTAAAAAAACCACTTCCTTTACTAGGATATTCTTCCAGCTGCTTGTTTCATTTTTACCCATATTAACCTATAGAAAATAGTCTCTAACCTCTGGCTCATTTAATTTTTTTTTTTTTCATGGTGAAAATAAGAATGTTTATTTTTGCATTTATACTTGACAGAATTAAAAAAAAAAAAATCAGTACAGTAGTTTGTGGAAAAATAATGCTGATACATTTTGCCAAAAATACTAGAAATATTTCAAATTATTTTATCAATTTTTAGAAAACAAAACTCTTAGCATCTATGCTTGGCAAAAAACACCATGAACAAATTTCTAAAAATTGACTAAACTAGAGGTTAGGAGCTATTTTCCATGGGTTGGCATGCATAAAATGAAACAAGCGTGTCTAGGGAGAATATCCTCTTTATCAAAGGAATTAAAATGTCACATTCTCAAATTCTAGTAAACTGAATCTTGCCTCAAAGGTTCATTCTCTAGATAAACTTACTAGTTTTATAATAGTTAATATAAGTTTATATAGTACTTAAAATATGCAACAAATGATACATTGACATTTTGGGAAATGTTACCAATGTTCCTTTAAAAAATTAATGTCAAAGCTATTTTTGTATATTTTTTATTTATATCTAAGTTAAAATCATTTTTTATAAGTTTCAGTTTAAAATTTTATTTTTATTTTTCCCCTTCTGTGGGAATAACTATTGTTACATTATTTTTTAAATATCCTTAATATTTGTTCTCCATTTATATTTGATAAATGCTAGGGCATTGTTTTGTAAATTTTCATGAACCAAAGGAAAACATTTATAATTTTTATGTTACTGGTATGTAAATGTTAAGTTTTTTAATATGATAAGTCTCATGGCATTGAAATCATTAAAAACTCATGCACTTCAACTTTTAATATTGCAGTAAAAAAAATAGTGACTAAAGTGACCACCCTTTAAAGTATTCTGAAATAAAATGGTCATTTAAAAGTGTGGTGTCTGTTGGTAATAAAAAAACTGATGTTATGCACGAGATCAATAAGTAAAATACACTTAGTGTAAAGGATAAGGAAAATTTGTGCAACATATATAAGCACAAATGACACAATAATGCAGAATACAGTTGTTTCAAGGATACGCTGGATCCCCTTCATCTGTGCAAGAGAACCACCAAACCCGAAGTCTAAAAGAGGAATGATATTATTCTTTTGGACTTCGAGTTTGTTGGTTCTCTTGCACTGACGAATGGGATCCAGCGTATCCTCGAAGCAGCTGTATGCTGCATTATTGTATCATTTGTGTGTATATATGTTGCTTAAGTTTTCTGTTGTACATGAGTTCTAGTTAAAATTATATTGAGTGGAATTACTTGAAAATTTTTTCATATATCTTAAATTAGTGATAAAATTGAATATTAACCAATTAGTGCTAACTAAATAGTTAGTAATTACTAACTAATTAGTACTAACTAATTACATTAAATTCAATCATCAAATGATGATTCTTTCCAATAGCACTCAACTCTTTTGACAGAACAAAATTTAAAATGTACAGAAGTAAGCATCTTAAAGAAAGAATACTTATTAAGAAGTTGGGGCATGTATATTGTGGATTTTCACCCCTTTATGCTTTATCCTTATAGTTAACATTTGTGTAGAATTTATCTACAGGTCAAAGGAAGTAGATATACTTGTGAGAGACAGAAAGTGTGTTAAAGAGTGCTTTTTTCTCAAATGTAACCTAAAATTTTATTGGATCTAGTGTAGTGATTCTCAAAGGGTGTGCCATGAAATTGCATAGCTGTGCTGCGAGAAAATAATTAAAATATTAAAATGAAAAAAATAACAGAAAATATATAATAAGTATTAAATATTTTTAACAATGTTATTTATTAATATGCAATGAGTGTTGACTAGTTTATACACCCTCCACTTGGGTTCGGGAGCATTCTAGACATTTCTCGAACTATGATTTGCCTAATCATCTAGACCTACATTAGACCCTATCCATTAGATCCTACATTGGATCTTTAAGATCCAGTGTAGGTAGAGAGCCTCATATCCTTCATGAGGCCTAGTTAGGGTAATGCCTCTAGTTTAGTGCTGTTATCTATTATAAGGGTGTGTCTAATATACCACATTGTCAAACAATATGCATACCTGCCAACTTTTACGCATTATGCGTAAAATTTACGCATTTTAACTGCTCTTTACGCTTTTACGCATATATTGCTATATTTTACGCATTTCCGCATTTATTTGAATTTTTTAACATTACTAGGAAATCAATCTCCGGCGAAATTCTCCGGCTTTTTTTTTGTTTGAAATTTATCAATTAACCAGACATGATATAATTCCTCGGAAACACCGATTTTTCCGCTTTTTTTTTTAGCTCTGATATCTACCATTCCCGGGATCGTAGCAAATCCATAATAAAATGCAGAGTAATGCCAATGAAATTAACGGAGATTTACGGCCGCGTGTAATGTAAATTAAGATCTTGATCGCTTATTTTATGAAAGTAATAAATATACTTCTTCAAAGGTTGTCTAATTCAGCATAAATGTTATTTTGTTCATTACACTGCGATTGCGCAATTCAGTTTCTTCTCATGATTCGCCGAGAGTACAATAGTATCTTTTTCCATCCATCTCAATCTTCTAAATATTGCATTTTTGATTAACTAAACTAGCTTATTTTCATATTCTAATTAATTATTACGGTTAATTTCTTAATTATTTTAGCATAAACAGTGCGATTGCGCAATTCAGTTACTTGGCATGAATTGCCGAGAGTACGTTAGTATCTTTTTCCATCCATCTCCATCATTTAAATGTTGCATATTAGATCGACTAAACTAGCTTATTTTCATATTACGGCTAATTATGAAGGTTAATTTTTTTATTTTATTTACATAATATAAATTTTTCCATTTAAAAAATGGGTATGAACTCTGTGAAGGGATATTTTCCAAAAAGTGGTATTAAAGCAATATCATTTTTGGCAAATAAATTTATGATTTAGGCAAATAAAAAGGAAACCATTTTGGCAAGAATATAATTAATTCAGTGCTATATATATATTTTTTTTTATTAAAGATCAATATTTGTTACTCTCTTTAGTGAATACCTGTGTTTTACCAAACATAAATATTTGTTTTCATTATAAAGTAATTCTCACCGGATGAAACCTTTATATATTTTTTGTTTTATAATTTATTGCCCTGAAATTTTATAAAATTGGTGTCTTGAATTTTCATATTCTAATATTTAATGCAGGTACTTGTACATAGTTAAATTCATTAGAAATATCATTTGCGCATAAAGGTTAAAAAAAATCATTATAAATGTCACTCATGCAAAATTTTACACATTCCAATTTTCCCAGGTTGGCAGGTATGAATATGCTGCGAGTTGGAAAATTTTGAGAATCACTGATCTAGAGGTTACAGTGTATGTAGACAGATTTACTGAGAGTTTGAAATTAAAAAAAAGAAATCATTTTGTTTTGTCGTGAGGGTTGTATGTGGTCACTTAATGAGGATGAAATTATCATTATATCTATGAAACTTAAAATTGGTCATTAAGAAGGGTGGTCACTTTATATAAATAGTCGTTAAGAAAGGTTTCACCAATTTCAGTCATTTATTTCAAGTCCTCGATTTGAATCACAAGTGTTTTGGTATGATTTCAGTTGAGCATTTTAATGATTAATTCTTATATGGTATAATAGCTATTCATAAGCTTGCATTTATCTTAACTAATGTTTAAGTGTCTCATGTATTGTCTTAATTATAGCATTACAAAATTTAACATTATCTGATTAAGAATTGCAGATTTTTGAAGCGAGATATAATTTAATATTTGTAGTAATATGCACTATTTACTGTAAAAAATTAGTTTTACCCCCCCCCCCCCCCCTGTAAGTGATACAAGAAGTTGACTCAAGAAATTGACCTTTCAAATCTGCTCAACTTTTAATTTGCACTAAGCAATTTATTGAACAAACTGTTTTTCGCGAAATTGGTCTATTTACATAGTTCAACTTATTGAATATGCAGCTTTCTTGTTATTCGTCTGCAGTTGGCTTGTACTGAGATGATCTTGTTTACAATATTTTGATTACTTCATTATTTGTAAATACGATTTCTTTTTGTAAATTTGTTGCTTCTTTTTTGTGTAAGTGCTATACTTGTAATTTATAAATACATTTTTTTAACGTTAACAATGTTGAATAAGGTGATAGAATTTTCTGCTCTTTGGCAATTACTTTGAAAAAGAAAAAGGAAAATCATATCATGAAAATAAGTGTCTGTTAAATAAAATTGAATTAATTTGTCATAAATTTTACTAAATATGAAATTACATCAGCTATAATTGCAAAATGTAGTTTAGCTTCTCATTTTAAATCACTAATTCAATACAAGTGGCACTGGTGCCATCTATGTATAAGTACTGTAAACAATTTACCATAAATTTACATTAGAAAAATTGTTCAGTTAGCACTCTCCTAATTATTTTACGACAGTAATGGCAAACAAAATTAAATTTTAATAAGAAAAAAAATTGAAATATTTAATTTTGAGATCGTTTTGCAAAATTATAGAAAAGAAGTATATGTAGAGTATCAAAGAAAAAGGTGAAGATACTTTTTTGGAAAAAATAGTTAAAATTAAATATACTAAATTAATATTAATTAAATTAAAAATGCACACACACCACAAGTACAGTAGTTTAAAAATTTATAAATAAAGTCATTAAAGACATAACTCGGGCATGATCATTGCATAAAGTTGGGAAAAAAAGATATAAAAAGGAATCGTGACATCATACTCAAATTTTGATTGATCAGTTACAGTAAAAAAATTGTATGATCTTTGTGGTTGTAAAGGTTCGCTCAAGAAGTTGTACACAAGAAACTGTACTATTCAACTTCCATTTTACATGATGTGAATTTGCACAATAAGTTGACAATTCAATTTATTGATTCAACTTCTTGCATCAATCGTGTACATGGGGCCTTTAATATTTTAAGTTTAGTACAATAATTAACAACATTACATGAAACCCTAATTTTTTAAATGTTTCATATATTGTCTTAATTATGGCTGCAACTACCAAATTAAACATTCTTTCTGCTTTATTAAGAATTATTAATTTTTAATGTAATAGTTCAATATTTAGCATATATTTTATTCAGTGCAGGCGTTATCTGTGGCATTTTATCACAGCATTAATCACAGTTATAGCATTTAATCACAAAAAACAAACTGCTGCTTGTAAGACAATTTACACATCTTAAGCAGTCATAGATCAGTTGGTGACTATAATTGTTTCGAAGGCATTAAGCCAGAATTATCAGGCTAAAACAGAACAGTTAGAGCAGTATGCACCCTTAACAAAAGGTGAGAGGGAGCAGCTCAAACTTTCAGCTATTGTTTTTGGCTTTTGCTCTCGGCTTTTGTTAAGGGTGCATACTCTAACTGTTCTGTTTTGGTCTGCTGAAGGAGTCATAACAACCTTGAGACAAATGTAGTCACCCAACTGACTTATGACTGCTTTATGCAAGGAAGTTGTGTAAATTGTATAGCTTTTTATTTTGTTTTCTGCTTTATTTCTTCTATTAATAATGTACATGCGAAGCTTTATCCTTGTGGTAAAAATACTTTAGTTTGCAGCATAAAACAAAAATATATGTAATGGTATTAACTAGTTTTGTAAATAAACATTGTCTTCTTCAGAATGAACTAAGCATAGTGGTCATACTAGTAAAAGAAGAAACTGTGTTCAAACTAGTATAGCTTCTGTTTTGCTTGTTTTGAAGAATGAATCTAATTTTGTTTATGAAACAGGATAAAATCAATGATTTCCATCTTATGTTTTATTATTTCCATGGCGGTTTGAGTGAATTATTGCATCACCTATGTGTTACATATATGGATAGCAATTTTGTAAAAACTAGGCATTTTATGGTAGACCATAAATGATAACTATTAAATTGATTAAAATGGAATTATTAATTTAAAGAATAATGTTCTATTCCCTATTTGTTTTTTGAATCTATATAGAAAGTTATAATTTTTCCCCCCATTAATTTTATCTTTGTGAATATTCATTGAACTTAGCTAGGATGCATTTTAAAATTATTTTCTGCACACTTGTTATATTCTGGTTTATTGACGTTTATGACTAGATTTGCAACAGCCAAATTTGAATTCTTCTTTATATCTCAGGAACTAATTGTTTATAGAATATAATTGAATGTTTATGTATTGTTTAAAATATTTTTATTAATTTGATCATTATGAATGCTCAAAATATATTTGTACAATATTTTGAAACTTCTTTAATGATTCTTAAACTGAAAATACTCAAATGTTAGTTTTATTTTATTCAGGATCATTTATAGTTTTCCAACGAGATAATTGACATTATGAAATATAGAACCAACTGTATAAAATTGGAAATAAATGGTTGTTGATGTTGTACATTGAAATAAAATGGCAAGTTTTGTCAGTATAAAACTTTTTTCTTTACAAAATGTTTTCTACAGTAGTCCCTGGACTTATTGTGGTGAAAAAAAAAAATCATTTTAAAATTTATTTTAAGTTATTATTTTAATATTCATTTTATTTGTTAATTTTATAATTTGGAGGAGTGATCGTGTATACATTATCATGCGCCTGTCAAATAACCCACCTATTTCTGCAATCCAACATTCACCTGTAAAAAATTTAAGTCTAAAAAGATAAATATTATTTATGGACTACTTAAGACTCTTTTCTTTTTATTTACTTACTTTTAATATTTATTTAAAAAATATATACTTTCCACTAACATCTTCAATTAATAATTTTATAATTCGTATTTATTTTCAATTTAACTTGTTGGTGAGTATGATGACTAAGTGGTAATTTACAATAAACTGATTCTTAAAAAACATAAATTCCTCATGAGAGCGAAAAGAGTACCTGTTGTGGATGCCATATGGGTTGCAGATATCTTTGTGGTAATCATCTTGGCCAATGTCATCTTGTGGGTATACAAAATAAACTTCCATCATCACACTGACGAAAGTTTGCTTTGCTTTTGCATTTTGAATGACTGTAGCCTGTAAGGCCCTTATGACATCAAACAAGTAAAAGAAGGTGGCGTAAGCCATTGTAGATGTTAAACACTGAACTCAGTCAGACTGTCACCAGTAGTTGACAGATAAATCAAATAAATTTATGTGGGAGCATTAAAGAATTCCCACACACATCGAAGGGTAACATGGCCCTTAGGATCCTAAACAGTTATGCCTATTGTATCCTGACAGTGACAACTTCCTCTTACCAGCTCACTGGTCAATGGGAACTTAGCTATAGGAATACATAGGGGTTTCACCAGTCAATGGACCCATTGGGAGGGGGGGGGGAATAGAGGAGCAGCCAGCAGAGCAAGTCAAGTTTTCATACAAAAAATCTGAGAGAACTGGGAATGATTTGATGAAAAGATGGTGAATCAAAGTGGTTGTCCATAAGTTAAAAAGTTGATATGATCTTCGAAGAGAAATATTAAAATAAAGGTCGGTATAGACACCAAGATGCAGGTTGCCACCCTTGGCCATGATGATTCCTGCAAAGGTGTCTGTAACCCGTATGGTATCCACACCCTTTGCTCTTATTAGTAATTCATGTTTTTTAGGTATTAGTTTACTGGAAATTACCACTTTGTCATCACACTCACCTCCAAGTTAAAATGAATATGAATTGTGAAGTTATTAATTGAAGTTGTTAGTGAAAAGTATATATGTTTTTTTTTTAAGACAAAGCTGTATTCACTAAGTAGCTGATATTTAATGTTTAGTTTTTTGGAGTTATGTTTTTTATAGGTGGATGCCCAACTTCTGAAATAGGTGGGTTATTTGTCGGACACATGATAATGTACACGATTACTCCTCCAAATTATAAAATTAACAAATAAAATAAATATTAAAATAATATATAAATTAAAAGTGATATTTTTCCATCACACTTATATCCACTCTCCATTTACACAAATTCACTTTATCCTGGTAAATCCTATTTATCGCCAGGGATGAGATATGTATGCCCTTAATATCAAAATATCACAGAAGTGATCTATGTCTTTGATATGCAACCTGTTACACCATAGTGCATGTGTTTGTTTATTTGATGCTCTTTGTATGAAAAAAATTGTGAATACTTGATATGTGTTCTTAATTCATTATTTATAATGATGCATCAAAATTTATAGTTTTATCTAAACATAAATTTTACATTTTTATAAACTTTCATACTCACATTTAAAATGGATCATTAAGTTTCTCATAAAGACAGAAAGTTTTCAGGATTAAATAAGATAAAGGTTGAGAAAACTTAAAAAGATGAAATAGAAAACACTTTTCATATTAGAATAAATTATAGGTATTTCGGAGTTAAAAAATAGAAATTTTTATCTGTATTTCATTGTGTGAAAAATTATAAAATTTATCAAAGTCCAAATATTAGAAAAGCTATATTATATATATGTCTATAAACAATTCATAGTATCTCCCAGAAAGAATGGAATATAATATTGGTGCTCCTTGGAAATATTTTGCACAAAAGCTGGTGCTTTGTGGAAGAATTGACCAAAAAACTGGTGTTCTGTTGAAAAATTTAATGTAATGTTGGTGTTTTCTTATAGTTTCTTGTGTCTCTAAATATGTAAACACAGTACTTGCAGTCTTTAAAAATTACTTAATATGCCTAATTGTTTTTAGTGATCTTAAAACTGATTTTATATTGTACTTAAAATTAATATTAACTTTGGTTATTATTCTGGCTTCAATATTACCGAAGCCGAGCTGAATCCAGTTGCATATGCTGGTAATAGTTGCTAACAATAGATTTGAAACGCCTACGCAAAAACCTATTCATTGGAGTAATTCTTATTTCTTTTGTTTAGACTTTTCAGAAAATCCCCAAACATATATTGTAATTATGTAGTATGCACAGCGGGTAATTGAAATCTTCAAAATGAGTCAAAAAAGGGAGAAAATGTTTAGCAATTCTGTAGGTGTCTAACATTTGCCCAAGGACTAAAAGACAATACGGGTGAGTCAAAATGACATGAACGATTAGAAAGATTTATTGAATAAAAACTATTAAGCACAATTGCATGGAATTTTCATTATTTGAAATACTATAGTAACTGAAATAGTTTTTGTATCTTATTTAAAAAAGTTCAATGTGCTCACACATGTATGCAGAGGACTCTTCCCTTTACTGATGCAGCCAGTCTCTTAAAGTTTGTTATATCACTTATGTATGGAATTCAAAGCAAGAGGATTCGTAATTTCTTCAAAATGCTATTGCACAGTAATAATAGACTTTGATGCTCCAAACTACAGAAAGCATGATATGGTTGGTCTCTCACCATTTTGTCATTTATGTACCATTAATTTTTGGTATTTAACATTGGTGGATGCAGCTGTTTAGATGTTGATTACTGAGTTTGTTTACAAAGTTATGATTCATCATATTTGTTAGGTGTTGCATGCCCAGTTATTATATGGTATATATTTACATGTCTCAGTTTATTTTTTAAATTGAGATTGTGCTGGGAATAACTTGTAAAGCCAAATTAATACCTTATATAACAGACATATTATGATAAGAGTATATCATTGTACAGCACAGCCCTTTGTGTCTAAACTTTAGAAATTGATAAGAATCTGTGTGAGTTTATCTGCTGGCTGGCCCTCCAGGATTTATCAGGTTCGTTCTGGTGAAAACCAGATAATAGAAAAGACACTAATTAAACTCAATTAGAAAAACCCATATTGAGTTTATTTATGATGTAATATTCAGAGTTGGGGGAGGGTAAAAATTGTGTAACTGGCAAACAATTTATTATATTTATTATTATAGCAATTACAAAATAATACTGTTTTTATGAACTGTAATAGAATGAATTACCAGGTGTTGCCCAGGTCCTAAATAAGTGTCCACTTCTTGAAAAATACTACTCTGTCAAATCATCAAATCAGTCCACCCCAAAATTCCAAATCCTTAGTTTAAACACAAAGAGCACTGCTCTATAAATGTTTAAAGCTAAGAAATATATAAATGATCTAAAATAATTTACCTTTCTGTAGGTGTGTTTAAATTTTATTGTTGGGTGGTTATGCACAGTTGACAGGTTGAAAAATGTATGGAACTTCATTGCGAAAAATCAAAAATTTTACAGGTTCATTCATTTAAAAAAATGTCAAAATAAAATTACTTATAAGATTAAATTTTTTTTTCTGTTAGAATGTGAAGATATACAATCAACTTTTTGCTAATTATAGAATTGTGCTTTTGGATGCGGCAAAAGAAGTATCAAATAATCTGAAAATTGCAAATTTTGATGCATTCAATGCATTTAAAAAATAAATAATAAAGAAATTGTCCCAGGGATGCAGCTCAAACATTGTTGGTAGGTTCTTCCGTTTTTCCTATGGTATCAAGATCGAAACTCTGCGATATTTTCGGTCACAGTTAGAGTCACTTAGTGCAGTCGGTCTCCTGTAATTTTTAAGTATGAAAGGGGGTCCTGAGACCACGATGTTTAAGAACCACTGCTTTAATATAACATTGCCCAAGAAAAAATCATCAAATTTAAAGGACTCGTACTAATTTTCCCCCATTGAAAGAAATGATTAAAACATATATTTTGGGGGTCATATAAAAATTTAATTTCATTAGATAAAATTTGATTCAAAAATTTAATTGTGTACCTGTCTTTAGCAAAAGTTTTATGCAGTCCTCAGTTACTTGTCGGAAAATTGTAATTATACCTTAGGTAATTTTGATTGCATGATAATTAAACAGTTTTGTTTGACTAATTGTACTATAGAAAAATACTTTTATAGTTGAAAATTTTTTTTTTAGGGAAACTCATTTAAATGTTGTATTTAGTACTTTTTTAACTAAAAGATGTCATGTTGTCAAAATTTGCATACAATGATAATCTATCTTAAAGCATTTCTTAAACTGTTACTATGGGTCTATGACTACTGATTCAAGAGATATTTAACAGTGCAATCATTTTGAAACATCCTGTATAACTAAAGCGTATGAAAACCTGGGAGAAACCAAAGTGATAGTGTCTTTCTAAATTAGGGTTAGTTTTTTCGACAGCAATTGTATACTGTAAATTTTAGTTTTCGCATTTCCATATTTGTTGATATTTAAAAAAAAAACAGCACATCATTATATATCTGGTTCACTGGAAAGAAGGCACGTCAATGATTAGGAACATAACTAAGTTAAATTTGCTACTTTCATTCATATGAATATCTATTTGAATGTGTATACAACAATTAATAAATTCAAACTTTGCAAGTTCCTTAAATCTTTTATTATAAAACAAATATTTACATTAGAATATCATTCTGTAAGGTTTACATCTTAAGTAGATATAAAAAGCATGTGTATGATACATATATTGCAGTGCTGCTCTAATTATTTTCTAATAATTAGCAGTTGCTACTTCTTTTATTGAGCGTATGATGCATATGTAAAATTTTATTTTTACACAATATTTATTTTAATAATACAGAGGCCACTTACTGTTGCCTTTATTTTCGTATATTTGAGTTATATTGTACAAAATATAAAAATGAACAGGTTATCTTACCATAGTGCAAATGGTTTCGTTTGCTTTGTCATAAAAATACAAAAAAGAAGCATTTGTTTGAATAAGCATATTTATTTTATTTCACCTTTTCTATTTTTGTGGGCTACATTTTTTAAGGTCTGTATTTTTTTTTAAAATCGGTATCAAAATGTTACATGCAACCTACCAAGTTGCCAAAATTTCATGAAAATTGGATAGTTTTCGACCAACTTGAAAACATCTGATCTAGGAAAATGAAAGCTATCTCATGTTCTATGCATGCCTTCTGAAAGTATACTAAGATTATACATATAGTGTTAACATGTAGAAATTCTTGGAAACGATTTCTCTTGCAGTTATTTTAAAGTAATTTATTTCTAATTAATATACAAGTTCATGAATGTGATTATGAAAATTCTGAGGGTAAAAAAAAGCATTTTTCATCGTTTCACTTAAAAGTCTAGTTTTGTAAAAATTAAAACTACAAACTTTCAAATATGCAAATGTAATGCCAGTAATTATGAATGCAAATATAAATAGAATCGTCTGCAATATTAATTACTAAAATCGTCTGATCCAGGAAAATAACAGCTATTGCACAATTTTACATTCTTTCACTGAAAGTACAAAGCTCTTATATATCATTTAAAATCAAAGAACTTGTGTTTACCATATAGAAATTCTTGAAAAAGGTTTCTGTATAGGTATATAAAAAAATTCACTTCTAGGTAAATTCAGAACTCTAAGCGAATGCTAATAGTTTATTAAAATGTTCCATTGAACTATTATATCACGTTATAAAACTTGGTGAATATTTTACAATTTTTTACTTCAATGTTCTTACAACAGAACATTAGAAAGGTAAGGAAAATAACTGCATTTCTTCCATTATAGACACAGCCACAAATGCAATATACAGTAATATAAGAAACACTCCATAGAGTTTTTTGGTCTCGAATTTCCAAATGATCATTAGAGATGTCGTCATTATTAATCCAGTTCCAATCGTGGCAAAAAGAAAAGCAAATTGTGCAGAGAACGTCAACTAGAAGAAAAGAATCAATTTTAAGTTACAAACATTAGTTAAAGAAGTAGTATCACACAAACTAATTACTCGTATGTTTATAAATAGAATTTTTTAATAAGCTTCAGAGAAAAATTTAAACTTTGAAGCACATAGTTTATTAATAAATTTTTTCTATGAAACAAATTTTCGTAATTCGTATATTTTGATAGCTTGAAATTCCACCTTTATTAACCCACTCTTCTGCTGTTCGTACTCGATTACTTGAAATCATACTTTGTGAACGCTTAAAAGCATTAAGTCAAATTTTTATAATAAAACTCAATTATCCGGAACCGGGAATTGAAATCATGGTATGCGTCCAGTAATGCTGGCGTCAGTTCCGGCTCAAGGTTAATGGAACATAAGTATTCCACGGACCTTGGTTCCGGCCATATAAGAATTTATAGGAATTTCCTTTCATTCTCCCTCCTTGTTATACAGGGTGTTTGTTTCAAACACATTGCACAACTTAATATCACCACTGGTCGCAGATCTATTGTTCTAGTTAAGAAATGTTTCAAATAAGGTAGACGATAGATCTACCGATAGGATAGACCTATCAGATAAGATAGTCTACGATAGTTTTGATCACGTTATACAGTAGTAAAAGGCCAAAGTTTAACTTTTTATACAGACCCTATATAAAAGAAGTTCCAATTAGCAAATTGTTCCTTATTTATTTAAAGATCTTTTGAAAAAGAAAAAGTTTGTTCTGTAATATGCACAATTGACTGTGAAAACTGTGGAAGTTATAAGTGAATTTTAACCTGATCAAACAAAATGGCCAAACCATAGAATTCAGGGTTTGTACAAAAATTGATGTTTGTTAGATAAAATTTACATTCGAAGACTTGCATAGATACTGGATGTCTTTAGCAAAAGTTTTATATTATCCCTAATTATCTGTCAAAAACTTAAATTTATGATTTGATACCTCGGGTAATTTTGATCATAAGACAAATAATCTTTTTTATTCGACTAATTGAGCCATGGAAAATATTTTTATAATTAAAAAACATTTTTTTAAGGAGCCCGAATAAAAATTTACAGTTCGTATTATTTTTTTTTTTTAAAGTGTCATATGATCAAAATTTGCAGACGATGATATAGCTTACCTTAATTGTTTCTTAAAATGGAACCATAGGTCTTCGACCTACTTTTAAAATCTCTGCATGGTGTATATGTATTAAATGCGATTTAGAATTCGAACTAAAATATCTATATGTAAAACCGAGGATTTGAGTTCAAATCAATCGATTTCTAAAATAAATATTCAAAATTCTACTAATATTTTTTCATATGTCAATGTAAAAGGTATTCTTAATTGATACTCGAGGCGAATGTATTAAGAACTATCTACTCAATGAGCGGATGCTGGGAGCATGGTAGCAAAAATGTGTAAAAAAGCACTGGCAGACACCGAGTATGCAAGTTAGCTTTGTGCTTGCTCTTTTAGCCTCGACACATCCTAGTGCATGAAATGAAGATCATATAGGTAAAAAATGAAATCAAGAAGTTCAAGGATCGAGTTTTCTCGTGAACACGTCATAGTATATTTGGGTTTAATCCACTAAAAAGGGATGCTGAAAGGAAAATTTGCCTTCTTTTTTATAACGACTGCACATCTATATAAAATGCATTAACTGATCGCGCGTGTGTGTGTTGGGGGGGGGGGGGGATGAATTAAAATTATCGAGCATTTCTGTTATAGCTAGAATCTTTGTTTTGGTCTCATTCGATCTATGTGAGGTTCGAGATCATGAAGGTAGAGTCAATTTGCTTCCTTTTCAAGCAATTTCCCTTTCGCTAGAATCTTTGGTTTGGTCTCAGTCGATCCGTCTCAGCTTCCAATTCGACGAAAAAAAAAATCTAATATTTCGGAAATTTGAGTTAGGTGTGACGACACAAAAGAATAATTAAAAGATTTAAAATCTTTTTTCAAAACGATCGAGCATTTCTATTCAAGCCAGAATCTCGATTTTAGTCTCATTCGATCTGTATCAGTTTTTATTGATTAACGAAAAATTTGAATTAGGGCTGACGATACAAAAAGATTTAAAAAAAAAAAAATTCACCACTTGCCTCTCACAAAGGTAAGCCATTCCATTTTTATGCTTCTTCGACCCAGACCGTCCGACCTACCCGAAGGTGTAACTGTAAGGTATATGTTAGGAATGCCAGGAAGTACCACCCAATTTAGACAGGAACCCAGTGAGAGAGGCATCCGCAGGAACCGTACCCTCCTTTACCTACCACCAACCTCTCAGGAGGACACATGGACCAATATATTTAACGCGCCTGTACTCCGCGTGAACACAGGGATAGTTTGGGCAGAGCCGGGAATCGAACTCGGGTCGTCCGAGTGCAATCCCGCGCGCTAACCACTGGGCTGTTTAACACTCATTTTTAATTTGAAATTGTTTTTGATATTCAAAGCTTTTTTTTTTTAGTGTGTAGGTGTCACATTCAGTGATCACTAGCTACCGAGAACGCGCGAAGCACATTTAAAATAGACAGTTTTGATATAGCGACTCTTAAAAAAAATCATTATAATATACTTACTGGATATCTTGGAGGTGCTCGGCCTTTTACAATTTCGATGATACATGGTATCCCCAATCCTAATAACAGTGCTAAAATAGAAGAAAAAAAAAAGATTCGTTAGCAATATAAAGTAATGCAGGTAAAATTATGAAATATTTAAAAAAAAGACTACTTGGCATAGCATCATGCATCTGATTACAGGATTTGCTTTGCCGTATTAGCTCGGATATAACGCGATGTTTCTCGACCAATTTCTTTTTATATAGTAAGAACTCTTGTTATATTCGAGGACTAATGAAAAATTAACCTGAGCGTGGCTCAACTTGACTCTCATACCTGAAATCATTTTTAATTTGATTTTTTTTTTTTATCAAATTTTGCAAGAAAAAATTTGAAATATCTGTACCGTTGGTTCAAATAATCACATATAGCATGTTACCCTTCATTTTAAAGGGCTTGAAAAATATCTTTCGATTGATACCAAGTTTGATAACGTACCCCCTCAGAGGGTAACTCCCCCCCCCCCCCCCGAGGGGGCTAATGACATCACGAGTACAGAAACCGTATCGCAGCTATTTTTCACTACAATGATTGAATACTGTTAAGTTTCGTGATCACTGACCTACAAATAACCACTTTTATGCATAATTGTGTCAGATTTTGCCCTTTGTTCTCATGTTAAGAAAATGTAAAATTTCGAATAAATTTCGAAGTTTTTGCTCGAATTTCAAAAAAATTGCATATAGTTCTAGATTTTTTGATAATAAAACCGGATATAAAGTGTCGTGAAAATCCATTAATATTTGTGGCAGCTAACGTGTAGAAAATAAATCAACCACAAACAGATGGACGTCACATTAAAATTAGTCAAAACGTGTTCAGGAGGTGCAGAAGCATATGTTAGAATCAACATTTTCTTGAAAACAATACTTTCTTTATATACTACTGTGTGAGAAAGTAAATATCTGATGTGGGCAGCAAATGATTTTCCCTACAGACTCGAATTTTTTTCTTTTCATTTCGGTCATGATTCATTAAATAGAGTTTAATTGCACAAAATAACACTGATAATTATTTGAAATTACACTGAATTTGCACTGGACGTATTTTCAAAGACAACGTTACAAAAATGTGAAAAATTAAAATATATCGAGAACGGTTGGTCCGAGAGTTATATATCGTGTAATAAGTTTGCTTTCTCATAGAAGGTCTGTTTGGCGAAAATGGCTTTACGTAATTATTGATCTTATCTTAAAAACAATTGGCTGTGGTGTTGTTTGTCACAGCTTTCTAGATTCAACATACAGTCTATTACATATAACAGCTCACTCGAAATCATTATATAAAATATATTTTAAAAGCTACACGGTGTCCCGAAAACGTTGATCTCCGCTTTTATTCCTTGAATATTGATCTTAGACATTTATAATAAATTACAAAGTTGCGTAAAAAATGGTACAGAATTTTATGAAATCGATAAACATTTTAAGGGGATTAAATTTGAAGAAATATAAAATTTTAAATTTTTATGCGGTCCCCGTACAAAAACATTTCCAATGAGTAAAATGCGCCCCATACACTAATAGGGGGATGTACAAAATTTCAGCATTTTATCATAAAAAGTCCCAGAGATATGTTTAAACAAAGTTGGTGAGGATTTAATCACAAATTAAAATGTAAATGTTTACAGCAAAAGTGCAAATGACGCAACGCAGAAATACATCATGGGCAAATAATATCTGCCTCTTTAATGGATCTTTGGCATAAATGGAAAACATTTCGAACAAGCTTTGTAATCTCTGTGTAAAGTTATTATTTCTACACAGTGTAGATACTTTTGTACCAATAAATAGCAAAATTATTATTTATTTATGTAATAATTTTTTCTTTCGTAATTTGTGCATGACCCCTGAAACGCGATATGCCGACATGATTTTTCCCCTCTGAGAACCCATGTCGATGCATCTAAAAGTAATTTAAATCAGTATTTTCGTCTTTTCTTTTTATGATGCAATGTTGAAATTTTATTATTAGTGTGTGGGACACATTTTATTCATTGGAAGTGTTTTGCAGCGATTACTCGACGTTGCTCGGAATTTACCATGCAAAACTATGATAAAAATTACACCGGAACATATAGGGCCGATTGTAACATATTACCGTTGAATGTATCGCATTTTAGAGGTGTTTAAATAAAATTAAAGTTGAAAAGCGTTTCATAATCAATGCTTTATGCATGATTGATCTTTCTTGTGATTTCTTAATACTTTTCGTTGTTGAGTAAGTCTGTGAGAAATAAACCATGGTGATAGTTTCTATTTAAATTCATATCTCAAACCTACGATTTTCAAAAGTGTCTTATACGTTCAATAAACTCCCACAAAACTCAGTGTTGAGTAAGCCTGAGAGAAATAAACCATGGTGATAGTTTCCATTTAAATTCATATCTCAAACCTACGATTTTCAAAAGTGTCTTATACGTTCAATAAACTCCCACAAAACTCAGTGTTGAGTAAGCCTGAGAGAAATAAACCATGGTGATAGTTTCCATTTAAATTCATATCTCAAACCTACGATTTTCAAAAGTGTCTTATACGTTCAATAAACTCCCACAAAACTCAGTGTTGAGTAAGCCTGAGAGAAATAAACCATGGTGATAGTTTCCATTTAAATTCATATCTAAAACCTACGATTTTCAAAAGTGTCTTATACGTTCAATAAACTCCCACAAAACTCAGTGTTGAGTAAGCCTGAGAGAAATAAACCATGGTGATAGTTTCCATTTAAATTCATATCTCAAACCTACGATTTTCAAAAGTGTCTTATACGTTCAATAAACTCCCACAAAACTCAGTGTTGAGTAAGCCTGAGAGAAATAAACCATGGTGATAGTTTCCATTTAAATTCATATCTAAAACCTACGATTTTCAAAAGTGTCTTATACGTTCAATAAACTCCCACAAAACTCAGTGTTGAGTAAGCCTGAGAGAAATAAACCATGGTGATAGTTTCCATTTAAATTCATATCTCAAACCTACGATTTTCAAAAGTGTCTTATACGTTCAATAAACTCCCACAAAACTCAGTGTTGAGTAAGCCTGAGAGAAATAAACCATGGTGATAGTTTCCATTTAAATTCATATCTAAAACCTACGATTTTCAAAAGTGTCTTATACGTTCAATAAACTCCCACAAAACTCAGTGTTGAGTAAGCCTGAGAGAAATAAACCATGGTGATAGTTTCCATTTAAATTCATATCTCAAACCTACGATTTTCAAAAGTGTCTTATACGTTCAATAAACTCCCACAAAACTCAGTGTTGAGTAAGCCTGAGAGAAATAAACCATGGTGATAGTTTCCATTTAAATTCATATCTAAAACCTACGATTTTCAAAAGTGTCTTATACGTTCAATAAACTCCCACAAAACTCAGTGTTGAGTAAGCCTGAGAGAAATAAACCATGGTGATAGTTTCCATTTAAATTCATATCTCAAACCTACGATTTTCAAAAGTGTCTTATACGTTCAATAAACTCCCACAAAACTCAGTGTTGAGTAAGCCTGAGAGAAATAAACCATGGTGATAGTTTCCATTTAAATTCATATCTAAAACCTACGATTTTCAAAAGTGTCTTATACGTTCAATAAACTCCCACAAAACTCAGTGTTGAGTAAGCCTGTAAGAAATAAACCAGGGTGATAGTTTCCATTTAAATTCATATCTCAAATCTGCGATTTTCAAAAGTATCTGATACGTTCAATAAACTCCCACAAAACTCAGTGTTGGTAAGCCTGTGAGAAATAAGCCATGGTGAAAGTTTCCATTTAAATTAATATCTCAAACCTGCGATTTTCAAAAGTGTCTAATACGTTCAATAAACTCCCACAAAACTCGGTGTTGAGTAAGCCTGAGAGAAATAAACCATGGTGAAAGTTTCAATTTAAATTCATATCTCAAACCTGCGATTTTCAAAAGTGATCATACGTTCAATAAACTCCCACAAAACTCAAGAGATTTACTTGACTTTCACGTTTTAAACCAACAATGTCCAACCTTTTTCGTTAAGAATCATGGAGTTAGAGAGTAGAACTCCTAGGAAAAGTGTCGTTTTTCACTAATATCTCGAGAACCACTGGTCGTAGAAACTCGAAACAAGGCCTATGTTTTTTGTAGGTGATTTCAAGACTACTAAGACAAATTTCATGAAATGCAGTTCTGCCGTTCTCCAGTTATGGTGGATCACACATATACACTTTTCTTCTTTATATATATAGATGATATGCTTGAAGCGAGGTTCTTTTTTTGAAAGAGCCTCGCGTAAGTCATCACTTGCATTTAAGCGATTTTTGGCTTTCTTTTTATATGCAAAAGTGATAGAAATCCCATTTCACATAGGTAGGTGGTGGCAAATGGTAAAAGTGTCTGCAATGCTGCTTTTGTCAGCTGTGGATAAGGTTCTAACTGTGTACACCAGAATTGTTCTAATTCCAGTTTTTCAAATTCCATTTGAATACGTGCATTGGCTCGTATTTCAATAAGATCGTCTTTTATTAAATCGCTGTCGTTCATCGAATCTGGGTGAAATAGAAATGGATCCAATACCCATCTCTGAACTTTGCTAATATTTTCCATGGTGATGTATCCATGAAATGATTCACTCAGTTGACGGTGTGTTGCAATTTCGTGTATAATTACTATTTTCTCATTTTTCAGAACGATTGAATCAAGCAAAGGGAAGTTTGCAAAATTCCCATTTTCAACTCGACGTTTCCAAATTTTTAGTTTTTCAATAAATGGAGGTAATTTTTCACTAGCTATCATCATGTTCTTACCAAATCCTTGCATTGGTATGTTTAATTTATTCAGGCGGCTGAATATATCTGCTAAGTTGGCTAGTCGAAGTATTGCTTCTTTTTTTTTTTCAAAAACTTTAACTAAATCACAATTTTGGTAAGTCAGAAACTATAATTTCCTCGCGCAATTCAAAAACCCTGCTTAGCATGCAGCCCCTGGAGAGCCACTGTACTTCAGTGTGATAAAGTAGCACAGTATGAACAACACCCATTTCTTCGCACAAAGCGCAGAAGGTAAGATGATTAAGCGCTCATCATCTCTATTATAGAGGATAAACATTCTGAATGATGCATAGAGGGGCCAAGTTATGCTTAATATGGAATATGGTCCTTCCAGAAAATGATACTGGCTTAACACCAACAATGCATCTCTTAATCAAGGGTGACAGCGGGCAATTATTACCATTCTTGTACGGGGGCAATTTGCAGTCTCTGGCCCTGTGTGATTCCCAAACTTGTATGTTTAGCGGAACCCTTGAAATATTTCGTAAAATCTCGGGGTACTTCTAATTGACTGGCACATTCTAAGTTCGACAGGAACAAATTACAAAACAGACGTGTAAAGTAGTAGAGTTTATAAATAATAACTAACTGTTGAATAAAATATTACAAAAGTATTTACCGTCTATTTCTATTGATTAATTACTGTTAATAAAAAAAATGACAAACATTTTTACTTTACATCTCGCTTACCAGTTGCAAACAAACATTGTGTATATATTTTGCAAATATTTTTAGTTTTTCATAAATGTGTTAACAAAAAATTAGTTACATTTTATTATTTTATTTAATAGTATAGATGATATATTCAGATTGTAACGTGTGTAAAAAATATACTTTAACTGATTTGATATTTTTTATTATCGTTCGGCTTTTTATTTTTTTCAAAATGTTTTATCTGTCAACTCTATGATTAGAGTTAGCGGTAGTACTAGTAATGTACATTACATTCATGTGAACTCCTTGCCGCTCAAAAAATTTCCACTTCAACAAAATTTCTCTTCGTAAGAAAAATTCTTTTTGCCTAAATTTTAATTATATTGCGAATATCAAAATTAAACTTGAAAAACACTTTTATTAATATATTTCTTAACGTTTTATTATAGTATCTTAATAATTTCAAGTAAACGTTAATAATTTCAATTTCTTTAATTAATTACAAAAAATCTGATGTGGGCAGCACATGACTTTCCCTGCAGACGTTTGTATTCACGTTCTCTTTATTTATTTATAAATTTATTTCACTTTTAATTCAATTTTCGTTCTCATTCTGTAACCGGACTTATTATTAAAGGTGGCGTAGAGAAAATATGAAAAACTAAAATATCTCGAGAACGGCTAGTCCTAGTGTAATGGGGTTGATCTTTTTCTTTTCGTCGTTAAAAATTACGTATTAAACGAGCATTTAATGGATATATTTGAGTATATCTAGTTCATTAGTTTAGATTCTGACGATTTTTGCGGCCCATTTGGCAAAACAAAAGCAGGTTATTTCTTTTCGAATCGTACCAAAATCTAATCAGCACCAGGGTAACCCATAAGTGACTCATCTATCAAATTTTGTGAAATTCGGTTCATTAGTTTTTCAGTTAGTGGATACAAGATTTTGCGGGCCATTTCGCATAAAAAGGCGGGTTCTTTTATCCCGAATCGTACCCAAAACTAATCAGCACCAGAGTCGCCCACAAGTGACTTACCTACCAAATTTTATGAAATTCGGTTAATTACTTTTTTAGTTAGGGTGGATACAAAATCTTCACAGACAGACACACACACACAGACGTCACGCTAAAAATGGTTTTTTCGTATTCTACAGGTCTCGAAACGTGTAGATCCGTCGAAAACTCGAGTTGTGATTTTCGGCATGATTCCAATACTTTCCCTATACATTACCATGTATTGCAGGGAAAGTAAAAAGGGCAGTGGTGTCGCCCAAGGGAAGGTCGTAACCCCCAGGAACCCATTGAATTTCAATGAAATGATGTATAATAGAAAAATAGAAAATAAAATATTTGGTTACAACCCCCTACTTCCAAAAATTTTTCTGCTACTGATAAAATGTGGCAAGTTGTAATTTTTTGTAAGCTTTTACAAATTCTTGCGGCATAGAATCACTGGATGGTGGAGGGAGAGGGTAAGCGGATCCAGGGCTGTAGAAAGTAGGTTTTTCTATAGCCTAGTGCTAGTCTTTTCTATAGTCCTGTCGGAGCACCCTATTTTGGATTGAAGTTAGTTCCGGAAATACTTTGAACACTGCATACTTCGTTGTGAAAGTAGTCTAGGTTCGCCGTATGCGGACAAGCGTGTCGTCCGTTAAAATAAAACTCTGGGCAACTGAAACGGCATAAAGTCTGATATAGGGGTCAAGGACTTTGTGTCGTCACAGCGCCGATTGAGAAATCATGATGGTCGGCGCGATCTTCCAAAAAAAAAGCTATCCCATACCATTACACTACTACGAACAAAGACGATGCTACTGTACTGGTTGCGTGCTCCTTGATCTCTTCAGGCTTGCATACGTTTGCTGTCCGATTGCAGGGCAAATCTGGATTCGTCTGTGAAGAAAAAACTGTTGGGTATCTGTGCATATACACGCATGCATGTATTTATGTACTCATATGTAAGTATGTATATATGATATATTTTTTATAGAGTGCTCGATAGAAAATTTTGAAATCCATGAGAGATTGCAAGAGGTAACAAGTTGAGGATCTCTATAACTTTGTAATTGTCTGTTTCCGCCCATTTCGTTTTGTTGGCGAGTTTGTTATCCCAACTGTTTACATTCTCCGCTAGGGCGCTGCTTCTCCTTTTATTCAATCGAGCATGGTCACTTTACTATAACTAGGCCTAACCTGTACAGGTATGGACTTTTTCCTTACAGGTTGTTGGTAAGCTTATGACTTTCCCAAGAATACTGTTTCCGGTAAAACTAAAAATATTGGAGGCACAGTTGAAGGAAGTGAACATCTAAGAAGTATTCAGCTGTAAACGTTTAGAAACCTTCGATATATACGTACAAAATTTCTTTTCATAATGCTAAAAAATCCCACTTACCTAAAAGTGGTCCTCCAAAACATGCTGAAATTGCCATTCTTGGGTAATCTTTTCTTGCAACTGCTATGTTCGACAGGAAATCTAAAAGAAAAATATGAGGGACCTCTTTTTACATTTGATTCTGAAGTAGCTTTGTGAAATTATGAACTATTTGTTCTCAGCCCTGAAACCCAGTTTTCGTAATAAAAAGTGGCTTTCCATTTTTAATAAATTCCACTTACCTGATAAAGAGTTTCCCCATGCGAGAATCGTCAAACCTAATATTGCATCACTTAGATTGAAAATAACCCCGAAGACCTGAAAAAGTAAAGATATTTAGTTTAGAATTAATTATATAACCTCCCTGAGAAAAACATTGTATTTAAGATGATCAAAGTTAAAGAACACGGTGATATCGAAAAGTCACACATATCAAGTTTTAAAATTATATAATGTACCGAGAAATTAAAATAGTAGAATTTTTATCAGTTGGGTAGCGCTAATGTACCCTTAAAATGTATCAAAAATATCGTCTGCTATTTTTAACACTTTACAACATAGTTGAAAAGTGTTTATGACTTTGTTCATTCTGTACGCCGTTAGCACGATAACTACTGTAAAAATGACTTTAACAAAATGAAATTTTAGTATATTGTTCAGACAGTCTGTGGGACCTGTGAGATTATAAATGAATAATATCGCCCAATTAGTTTTGGATTGAACCCGGGTTCCTGGGAACACTGCGTGTTGTTGGCTCTTTTCGGGCGCGGCAGCCCAGTGGTTAGCGCGCGATTCTCGCCGCTGCCAGAACTGCCGCCGTGTTCATGCGGAGTACGATCACGTTAAACATGTGGGTCCGTAAGTCCTTCCGAGAAATTGGTGGTAGGGGAAGGAGGGTACGGTCCCTGTGGATGCCTCCCCCACTGGGTTCCGATCTAAATTGGGTGGCACTTCCCGGCCGTCCAAACAGTTACCTTACACCTTTCTGGTAGGTCGGACGGTCTGGGTTTCAACAACAACACCCTTTATATGAAGAGATCACGTGACCCACTTCAAAATAAAATATGGCATCCATCTTGTCTCAAAATCGTGATTTTTAAAATTCTTTTTAATCATATTTAGTGTTGTATCCGTCCTAAAACCGCTTTAATTTTGCTTAAATTCTGTGCATCTACATACTGACACAACGCAATTACAATATATTTGAGTTTAAATGATTATCAAACATTGATTATTTCTGTAACGAAGCCTAATTTTCACTTATGGAAATATAAACAGCAACAGATGTAGAATGAGTTGTATAAGAACTGCGGCATTTCTTTAACGCAAACTTATTTAGCTCATGGAGTCTACAATATAGCTGATATGAATGAAACATTAATTGATTTTACAGAGAACCAGACGGATTTTTAGATGAAGTTTTAAGCATAGAGTTAAATTGCTTGCACCTCCACAGTTTTAAGTTTTTTAAGTTTTGAAATAAAATAAATTATAGTATTGGGATAAATGAAAGGATTGGGAAAATGTTTATGATTGAAATGATGCTTTTATATAGAGACGATTCATCTACATTCTGAAACAGCGCAATTACACTATATTTGAGTCTAAATGCTCATCCAAATTTGATTATTTCTACAACGAAGCCTATTTTTCACCTATGTAAAATGCAAACAGCAAAATATGTTGAATGAGTTGTATTAGAATTGCTGTATTTCTTTAACACAAAATCATTTAGTTCATGAAGTCTGCGTAGCTGATATGAATGAAATATTCGTTGATTTTTAAAAGAGAAGGACGAATTTTTTCGATGAAGTTTTACGCATAGAGTTTAATTACTTGTAGCTCCAAGGTCTTAATTTTTAAATAAAATAAATTATTATAGTATTGTGATGAATGACATGAATAGGAAATTATTTATGAATGAAATGCTGCTTTTATAGAAAGATCCAGGCGTGTTATTTTTTCTGTGACGTCATTTGAAAAAAAATCATTTGTTTTCGATGAAGTTTTCAAATTTAATAAATTATTGTTGCATTATGATAATTTTAAAAATATTACCGATGAATGTATCGCATTTTAGAGATGTTTAAACCAGGCAATTTATATTTCAATGGCGTCATTTGAATGGAGTTCATTTTTTTCTATAAAGTTTTAAGTTTTCAAATATAATAAATTAATGTAGTATTGTGATAATTTTAAAAATATTACCGAGGAATGTATCGCATTTTATAGATGCTTAAATAAAATTGCATTGAAGTTGAAAAGTGTTTCATAATCAATGTTTTATGCATGATTAATCTTTCTTGTTAATATGTTAAACGATAATTCCAAGCCTCTTTTTAAAATCTTGAAGATTGAATACGGCATGAATGATGGTTATTCTGTCTGTTTCTTTGATGGCATGATGACATTTTTAATATACTATCCTGCGTCCTAAAGATCTGAAATTTGGTACATAGCTTCGTTTGGTAGAAGGTTTTAAACTATTAATATTTGGGAAATCCTCGAAATATAGAATCAGCATTCTTTTACGAAATGACTCGTTAAAATGATTGTTGTTAAATGATTGTTGTAAGATAGTTAAAAAAGAGTCCAATATTCAGCTTCACTTCTTTATATATATATAAAAGCGAAAATTTTACATGATTCTGCTCATGGCGAGTTATGAATAAAAGCTTTAACCACCAAAACGATGATTTTATATTTACTTGTTTATCAGTTGAAGAACATGGCGTTTTCCCAGAGAGAAATCATTTTTATTCTGGAGAAATTTTCTAGTCATTATTATGAGAGTGCCATTGAAGAGTTTCAGAAGAAATACCCATAGTCTAAAACCCCTAATATTTCAATAATTATGAGGTTAGTACGTATAGCGCTTTCGGTAAACTGAAATTTTAAATGGAAGGCCTGCCTGTTCTCGCTTTGTCTGCAATATTTTGCATAGAATATTTATATATATATATATATAAGTGAAGAATTTTAATTTACTTGTATTATATTTTAATATACTTATATATATATATATATATATATATATATATATATTTAAATTGATTATGACCCTGATAAACAATCAATTAACAATCAGTTTCCTAACGCATTCATATATTAACAACTGTTTCTGGAAACCAGATAAGTGACTTTATATTGCTGTTTGAGCATATCAGCCATTATCGAAATATTTATGAGTACTATAAGCTGAAAAATGCTCTTTTTGAAGAAATAAAAAAATTACTGTACCTTCAGTCCGATGGAGCTGAACTGATTTTGCATGAATAACAATTGCAAAATAAAACTCAATTTTTGTAACATTGAAAAACAAGAACTCGATCTCCAAAATCTGATTACATACACTTATAGGATTTTCAAAGAGCTACAAATTCGTACTTATTGTTTTCAGCTATCACTTTTAGTTTTTAAGATATAAGCATTGCAAACTTGAAAAATGTAAAATTTTCATACTTCTTTAAAATGACAAGACGATTGCTCAAAAGCTGTAAGAGCTTCTTTTAATAATAAATATAGCTTTTGATACTAAGTTTTATGGTACACAATTTTGTAGTTCGTTATTTATATCTATCTTTTATAGTTTACTACAGTGTTTCCCAAACTTTTTTAACTCGCGGCGCACTTTACAACAAATGAAAATATTATATTTATATATATATATATATATATATATATATATACACTAAAATCAGCCAATGAGGACTCGCCTCTCAAAGTGCAGGCTCCACTTGCATACCAACGGCAGTTAATAATTCAATTTACATTTTTGCATTCGTATTTGCCATTTCCGTGAATTTTACTTTTAATGAATAAGTAGATTTTTTAATTAACTTATAACATCTTTACATAAATAAAATAAATATACCAGGAAATACCATATGAATTTTTTAATCAAAATTAATAAATATTAAAACGTGTGAGAACAATTGCCACCGACACAGACAAACGTACCAATTGTGATCATTAAAAACACTCTTGTACCTTAAATACCGTATAAGCGTAAATTAATTATATAATATGTTGGAGGAATTAACAAGCATAAGGGTATATATTAATAACTATTAGATATAATTTAACATAATATAAATATATATATATATATATATATATATATATATATATATATATATATATTTGAAATATGTAATAATAAGAATTATGTAAAAAAAAAAAAAAAAAACAAAAAAAAAAAAATTCAAGTAATATTAACATCACCATAGAAGCAAATTCACGGCCATAATGCCGATAAGAGAAAAGAACAGCACCGTCCCAAATTCGATGATTAATCAGAATTAAATTCATCTTCAGGTCTGAGTATTTAATTCTAATTAACCCAAACAAATGCCTGTTTCAGATTAAGGAATAGTACATTACTATAAATGCTTAAACTCAGACTACAGGCAACAAGAAATGAAAAAATGAAAATGGGATACATTAAGATAATGAATGATTTATATATATATATATATATATATATATATATATATATATATAAATTATTCATTATTTTACACCTAACTCTTTCGCACCTAACTCTATACTTCGCGGCGCAGGGTTTGGGAAACACTGGTTTACTATATATTTCGAGTGAAAGTTAGAAAAATGAAAAAAAAAAGTATATTAGCTATTTTGAAAAAAAAAAAAATTAAATATTAAATTTTTTTTTTATATGTTCATAATCTGGACCCTATTTCCAACAAAACAAGAACAATTATTCACATTTTTTATGCATTAGGTTCGGAGCGCTCCGGTTTTCCGCCAGATAAACCACAGATGTTTAAACTCATCAAATAGTTTTGAACAAATTAAATTTCTAGCGTCACGAAACACAAATATTCTTATTGTACCTGCAACAGGGCGACGATCTCATTTGCTAAGCAGTATATCCACGTGACAGCAACGGCAAATCCAAGGTAAGCGAAGAGCCAGTGGTAAGACGGCGGGATGTCTCGCTCTGATGTGCAGTACACCAGAACAGAACAGCAGGTACACACACTGACTAGTAGTATGAATACTGGAAAGACTCCTCCTATCATATAAAAGGCATCTGAAAGTGAAATAAATCAGTTGCTGTAAAATAAGCTCAAAATTTACTTTGTATTTTATGACAGAAAAATGTGGCTGTGGCTCCGCTTGATGGAGCCGAAATTATTTTGCATGAATAGCGTAAAATCGAAACGGTTTAAAATATTAAAATATCGAAAGTACAATCAATCACTTTGAAAACAAAGAATACCAACGGAAATATAATTATATTCTCTGGTAGGGCTTCTACAAATTACTCTCTTATTGTTCATAGCTAGCTAAAATATCAAAATTAGAACTATCTTTTAAAAATAGTTCAAAATATTAAAATATCGAAATTATTACCACTATATATATATAGCAAATAAAAGTATTAAGGAAAAAATGGGAATCAAGCCAACGGGAAAGCATAAATGGCCGAGGGGGATTGTGACCCCTCGTTCCCGGTTATGGCATGCTATTACACCTAGGTAACACTCCCGGAACCAAATACTTTGCCGAAACTTGACCTCCGAAATGGTGTCGAGCACAAGACACTGACCGTGGAAGTGAGTACAAAACTCAAGAATCGAAGAAAGCAATCCATATATAACATTATACTGCCCTAGTGGAAGTGTAATGCTATATACGGATTGCACTCTCCTTAGTTAACGGCTCTTGGCCTTTTTCATTATGTGTTTTACTTCGGCTTTGTACTTCGGACTTTTCTTCGATTCTTGAGTTTTGTACTCACTTCCACGGTCAGTGTCTTGTGCTCGACACCATTTCGGAGGTCAAGTTTCGGCAAAGTATTTGGTTCCGGGAGTGTTACCTAGATGTAATAGCATGCTATAACCGGGAACGAGGGGTCACAATCCCCCTCGGCCATTTATGCTTTCCCGTCGGCTTGATTCCCATTTTTTCCTTAATACTTTTATTTGCTATATAACTGCTTTACGTACTTGTGCAGCATTGCGCCATCTACGTTAAGCCTTTTTTCATACTTTTGTATGCTTACGTTTTCTTCATCTGATTACTTTTGTATTATATATATATATATATATATATATATATATATATATATATAAAATCGGCGGTGGTTCCAGTCCAGTGGAGCCTAAATGGTTTTGTGTGAATAACATTTTGTAAAGTAAAACTCAGTAAAGTTCAATAAGTTTATTAGATTTTTTCAGACTCAATTTTTTCGTTTACATGTTGTTAAAACGCTACAAATTACTTGCTAACTGTTTATAGCTAGCTAGTAGCACTTTTAGTTTTCGCTCCGATTTCATCTAGATACTCCGACTATAGACTTAAAGTCAATATATCACATTATTTTGCGAATTTGCTTGGCGGTATGTAAATTAAATTTATATAATATATCTGACGAGATTTTACATTCAAGTTAATCTATAAACTTGTCTGAAGTCACATAAATACGTACTTGAATATATACTTGAATACGTATATGTCCATCTATTCTGTTCAAACCTCACTAATCATCAAACATTTTTAGAATCCCCAAGTTCATTTAACCTTTCTAAATTTTTTAAACAAAATAAAATATATCGTGCTTATGCACCAACATTTCACAAAGGAGTAAGTAAACAGATTCAGCTGCAACAATCGTGATATTTCAAATATTACAGCTTTCCCACCCATTGGAAGACCCAGGTTAAAATTCTAAAATATTGAAATTATAACCACTATACTTCTAAAAGTTTCATTATATGTCCTTATAAGGCTTTTAAAGGGCTACAAATCACTTTCCTGCTGTTTGTAACTAGCTCTTTTAGTTTTCAAGATATATAAGTGTAAAAAACATAAAATAATTACCTTTCAAAAACATTATAAAAAACTAGGTTTTTGAATTACAAAAAGTTACATCTTTTTTTATTTCACTTTAATTATAAAGTTGTTTATCCATTCAGATGTAGTTGAGATATTTTATTGGAAAATAAACATTATTATTTATTCCTAAAAATATGCTTTCAAATTTAGTTGCGATCAATTGCGGTTTTGGCTGTTATTGTTATTAATCCAAATATACATATTTTGATAATCGTATAACTTAAAAAAAAAAAAACGATAAGTGATTTATTGTCCCAATAAAATGTATGTTATAAAAAAGTTTCAATTTAAAGTAACCTTTGTTCTGAATCTTTCTTGCATGTTTACTAAAATTTAAATTTATAAATTATACGTAAAATTTTAAAATTTACCGGATTAATTTTTACTGCGATATTGATACTCCGATAAATAATTTCCCCTCCTATTTAGATCAATTTTATCAAAAACTTAAATTTCGAATAATTTTCAATCTATTGCTCCGAATATATCAACAAAATATATTTACTCTAAACATTTACACTTTAAACATGAATATAAATTTTTATGATGACAATTTTATTTACATGCTACAGAATAGTTTCATGTTTAATAGTGTATACTTATGTAGCATGCATATGTACAATAATAGTGTATATGCACATAAATTTATGTTTAAATATTGTATATATATGTAATAATAGTGAATATGTATATAATTATGTATAACAAGTTTAATGGTGAATCACAATGTACCCACATATACACAGTCGAACATCTAGCTAAAAATGTTTGTAAAGAACCTTGTTGCTCAAACCGGGAATCGAACCACGAATCTTCATACTTCCCAGCCGATGCTCTACCGTTGAGCTACTGGGGCGGAATTGTCGTCATATTGTTACTCTTATCGTCGAAGTGAACTCTGTTAGAATCGTGTTCAGTACCTCTTAGAACATATAATTACATTAAAATTTCAATGTCATAAAATTATCTTGTAAACAATACTTATATATCTATAAAAAAGTAAATAAAATAATAATATTGTGATTTAGAGACCAACTTGTTAATTTCCTAATGATATATTATGTATCAACACTTTTAAGATACTTTACAACGAAATAATAATAAAAAAAAAATGAAATTTTGTCTATGATTTTTGGATTTTTTGCGTTGCTTAAATTATTGTCCCCAACATGAAATTTTGCCTTTGAATTTTAGGGGACAATTTTGACTTGGAATTTTAACTCCTTCATGCGCTAGTCACACCAAGCCGACTCTATAACCTCTTGTGCAAATGCATCTTACAGCAAATGCTAGGAATAAAAATATGTGCCACTATCAGATGGATAAAATTTTCACTTACATTCACTGACAAGACTTATGAATATGGGTCCGGTAACACATTGCGTGCATATAAGATAGCGGTTCCAGTTCATATCATCTTCACTTGTGTCAAGCACTGGAACGGTTAACCTCATGATAAGAATTGCTGGACTCTGAAATAAAATTCAAAATTTAAAGATAACTGTAAAATTTCTACAATTACCATCAGTATATCCATAATTTAAGCATTGAAAGTGTATAGATTTTTATTTTACCTAGATTCTCGTAGCGCTTTTGTCTCCAAATGTTTATTTAAAATCCACATCTGTGGCATATTAGCTCCCAAACTGAGTTGTACCGCCTCAGGGGTCAGTTTAATTTTTGCAGGGGATGTCAGTGCTGCCGATAAAATTTTGCAGTCTCTATACAGCAGTCCCCATACCACCCACTATTTTACAAGTTATTGACTTTTTTCAAAAACTTTTTATGTAGCTCGGACCTCCAAGCCTCTCGGGCCTCTATGCAATGTTTCTTTTTGCCCCACACTGATGGCAGCCCTGGAGGCGATATGCTTTAAGAGGGCGTAGCGGAGCAATGTATTCTATGTGGGCGATAAGGAGTCGTTTTCCTGTTCTTCCCTCACACCTTAGTTAAAACAGAAAAATGATATAATAAAAAATTTATAATCAATATTTTAAAGAGAAAAATCATGTTAGAAGAACTTTAGTTATATCAAGATTTTGATAATTTTATGCAGGCCTGACTTAGCCTAACTGGGATTCCTCCGCGGCTCCCTTCTCCTGTCGATATAAACAGTTCCCGGTTTGAAAATGGTCTCAAATAAAAAGCACTGGTCAGAATGATTTGAAATTTTGCGTGAACACTCGTGGAGCAATAGAATTTTGTTTGGTGAAGAAAACAACAGTAGTTCAAAAAGTCGTCGCTAGGAGAATAATTGGCGCTTTACTACACTAGAATGCAATACAAAAGTAATAAACGTTGACATACTCACTGGCTAATGACGTAATAAATGTCAATATACAGTCCTTCGCATTCTGAAACAAGCTGAAAGCGCAAAATAGGGTGTTCAACAACAGATTTGAGTGTTTCTGTAGAGATGTTGTGGATGTGATGCGTGATGCTAGCTTTAAGTTCCGCTAAATTGGTAATGTGTCTATTAAACACATTCTTCAGATGCCCCCAAAGCCAAAAATCGCATGGATTGAGGTCAGGGGAACGTGTTGGCTATCTTACAAGAAAATGGCGGCTGATGATTCTGTCATCTCTAAAATGACTGCGAAGTAGCCGCTTCACTGGTTTTGCGATATGTGGTGGAGCCCCATCCTGCATGAAAATAGTGTTATCGATACACTGACTCTCTTGCAGAGTGGGTATAACGTGACTTTTCAAAAGGCGTTCATATCGATGGCCATTGACAGAACATGTGATGGGGCCATGAGGACCAACTTCCTCAAAAAATAAAGGCCCGATAATAAACGCTGCTGTATATCCGCACCACAGAGTGACTTTGGTGGAATGAAGAGGCACCTGGTGTAGTTCTTGTAGATTTTCGGTTGATACTTCTTTCCCGCTGCTAAATATCTCTCCCGACGGGCTGGGGCCTGTCTCGGATGAGGAGCTTCTTCTTGTGTTCAACCACCTCCCTAATGGCAAAGCACCAGGCATGGATAATCTGGACTATAACTTATGGAAAAACGTTTTTAAATCTTTCCCTTCCCTTATCTTCAAAATTACCAACAAAATCTTCAAACTATGCCACTTCCCCACCCCTTTAAAAAACTCAAAAATCCTCTTCATCAGCAAACCTGGTAAAGACCCAGCCCTCTGTAACTCCTATCGCCCAATTAGTCTTCTCCCCACGTTTGGCAAAATCATCGAAAAACTTTTCACAATTAAACTTAATTTTTGGTTGAACACCGAAGATGCTCTCCATCCCCTTCAATTCGGATTTCGGGAGCTACACAGCTGTGAGGACGCTGCGCACAGACTTGTCACTCGCATCGAATCTCTTCGTTCGTCTGGTCAGCACGTCACCCTTACCACGGTGGACATATGCGGGGCCTTCGATAATCTAAATTGGAACATCCTTCCCTCCGTTCTTGAAAATATCGGTCTTCCCCTTCCCTTCCGTTCCTTTATCTTCTCCTACCTTTCGGCCCGTTCGGTTTATTTTACCGGGAACAATATATCCATCTCCAAATCAATCTCCATGGGCGCTCCCCAGGGTTCGGTTATCTCTCCGGTCCTGTGGAGCATCTATTTCAACAGTATTCTAAAACTTAACAATGAACTTTTCTACCTGCAGGCCTTCGCAGACGATCTGGCCGTGGTCACTTCTGGCAATGACATCGATAAAACTGCACAAAATACCAATCAAATTCTCGCCCTCCTTTCCGAATCACTAAATTCTCTTAAACTTTCGATCTCCCACGATAAAACAAGTTGCATCGTCATAAACAAATCTAAAACTAAACGCGCTCGCAATCCCACCATAAAAATTAATAATAAACGAATCAAAATCGCAAAAAATTTAAAATACCTAGGCATCATCATCGATGATAAATTAAATTGGAGCCCTCACATTTTTTACCTCAAAGAGAAATGTTTTAAGTTGTCCTCATCCTTTGCACAAATCGCAGGTAACAATTGGGGAGTCAATAAATCCCTACTTAAAATTTGGTACCTTGTGGTCATAGAAAAGATCATTGTCTACGGTTCGGGGGTCTGGGGCAAAAATCTAACTCAGGTCCAAATCTCAAAACTTCTTTCACTCCAGAGAATCTTTCTACTCAAAATCTCTGCGGGCTACCGGACAACTTCAAACGTCTCTCTTTACTCACTTACTGGCATCCCACCAATTCATCTAGTTATCAAAACCCTTTTCAACAAATACCAATTTTGGAAACAAAAAATAAATTTCTTCCCAGATCCCTCCCTCCCTTCTGCTGACCAGTTTGACACGCTTTGCGCTACTTCCGCCATGCCTCCTCCCCTTCGGATTATTAACCTTCCCTCCTCATACCCCTCTTCGTTCTCGCACATAAACATTTATACTGACGGCTCCAAACTTGACGAGAATGTCGGTCTCTCCGTTTGCGTCTTCGAGCGTGAACGGCTCATTGAGTCATTCACTTACAAACTGAGAACGGGGAACACAGTTTTTCAAGCAGAACTTGAAGCCATCAATCAAGCCATTCTCTGGGCTGCTAAAAACAAATCCAAAGTCAATATTTTTTCGGACAGCCTATCATCTATTTCGGCCTTAAAATCTCCCAATAATAAAACTAAACTCCTATCCAAAATTAAATCCTCAGCCCTCGCTTCAAAACCGCTAATCAACCTCTCTTGGGTCAAAGCCCACGCTAACATCCAAGGTAACGAAGTCGCAGACCAAGGAGCCAAACAGGTAACCGTTTCTGGCACCCCTCTTCTAATTCCTTTCCCTTACTCTTACCTAATTAACCACTGTAAATCCTTCCTCTTAAATAACTGGCAAACTTTCCTTAATAATTATATCTCTCCCCGTACCCATGACCCCGCCAGGATTTTAAATTACCTCCCTAAAGTTAATCCCAACTTCCAAATTTATAATAAATATCTTATATACTTTTTAACGGGTCACGGCCCCTTTTTAGACTACTTATACTATTTCAAACGCAAAAAATCTCCTAACTGCCCCTGTAACTCTTACGGGGATGTTGATCATTACGTCTTCTCCTGCCCATTTATCTCAAAATTTCATTTAACTCGCCCCCCCGACCACCTCCGCGCGGCTTGGTTCTCGGGTGTTAGGAAAAATAAGATCTTGACAAATATGCCAAAAAATTGTGTTCTCATCGCGAGTGAAATTTCTGATCAAGCTGAGTGACAAGTTTGTGCCCATTACCTATTTCCTCCCTCGGTCAATGACTTTTCGGCTGTTCCAGGTGTATATTTTGTACAATATTCTCTGTTTATACATCCTGACGCAGTATTTTATTCCATGTATATATGTATATATTTTCACTTATATCTGCCATTCAGCTTTTCCTGTTCATCTTCATCGCAATGTGCTTGTAAAACTGCCTGTAAACTGCTTTTACAACAATATCTCTCCAATGTATAATTATTAGTTTTTAATAAAAGATGTCGGAGCTGTGACCCTGTCGTAGAGGTCGGCTTAGGCTGATCTCTCTCCCGGCCACTCATAAAACTGCTGCAAGCCTTAGGGCCAGTCGAGTGGCCTGGGCCTTCAGGTGTTTTCAGGTTGCCCAGATTATGCAATTTTGCTTATTAACAGTTCCGTGGAGATGGAAGTGTACTTCGTCAGTCCACAAAACTTTCCAGGGCCATTCATCGTTCACTTGTATCCGAGCCAGAAATTGAAGTGCGAACATTTCACGTGCAACATTGTCCGCAGGTAGCAACTGTTGAACATGGGTCAGTTTGTAAGAATAGCATTTCAAAATGTGTTTAAAAGTTTTTTGCACCGTATTTTAGGGTACGTCTAATGATCGGGCAATTCCACGTGCACTCGTAGTTGCATTAGCGTTACGCTCTTCTTCTAACACTGTAGCTACGTCTTTCACTATCTCTCCATCGACTGCTTTCCGTCCCCTGCCAGGTTTGATGTCCAAAGAGCCAGTCTCTTCAAATTTTAAAATCATTTTGCGCAAGTTTTTGCCACACAGAGGACCAGATTTTAACTTTTTCAACGTTCTGAACTTTCTAAGAGCTACTAAACAAGAGGTGTTATTCTAATAAAACAATTTGACAAGAAGAGCACAATTTTTTAATGATAGAGTCATTGTGACAGAACAATAGAGATTTTTCATTAAGTTATGAGAAACAGGTTCCGCTCTTCCTTTTTTATAGCAAACGTTTATTGTAACGTCACTGTCTTATGCAAATTTTCAGCAGCATTTGAAGAGCAATTATGCAAAACAAGTTAAATCCACTTTTTGTGAAAAAAGATAAGGCTTACGTTTGCTTAGAATTTAATATTGTTTCAATGGATGAAATTTTTTTTCATTACTTGCATGCATATGATGATGAAAGATCGACTTTTAATTCAGTATTCGAAGGACAGCATATTGAACATTTATTACGTCATTAGCCAATGAGTAAGTCAACGTTTATTACTTTTGTATTGCATTCTAGTGCAGTAAAGCGCCAATTATTCTTCTAGCGGCGACATTTTGAACTTCTGTTTTTTCCTTCACCAAACAAAATTCCATTGCTCCACGAGTGTTCAAGCAAAATTTCAAATCATTCTGACCAGTGCTTTTTATTTGAGATCATTTTAAAACCGGGAACTTTAATTATAATCACCCTGTATGAAATGAACAAAACTATTTTTTAAAAACATAATTGGATTCTAGAAAAAGGTGTGCAAAATGTGGTTCTTATATATTGCTGATATTTTTAGATGTTTTAGAAAAAGTAAATATAACTTTATAAAAAAATTTGGGAGCCGGTGGTCGGTTTTAAATTATGGGCAACTTTCTTCTTATTATAGCAAGCATGCTAAATTAGTGTGGCTAATCCCTATACATCTCCAAAATGAATCAATCTGCTGGGCCTATTTTGATGACATATTTTTTTTCTGTTTTTGAGAAAGCAGCTGTTAATTTTTCGATGTTGCAATTGTTTAATTTGGGGCCTCACTGATGCGGGGCCCGGGGCATCTGCCCCTATGCCCCTGAGTTAGTCAGGCCCTGATTTTATTCGCACAATTGGCGATGTTTCTCGCAAAATGTATTAAAGTCGCCAATAGACTGAAATGTGGAAAATAAATAATATATCTTATGCAAAACAACTGAATAAAATATAATTTAGTGGTGACTGGCATGGCAATGCTCACTGGCTACTTTTTGGCAATGCTTATTGGCTACTTTTTATTAATACTCACTGGCTACTTTTCGGCAATGCTTATTGGCTACTTTTTACTAATGCTCACTGGCTACTTTTTGGCAATGCTTATTGGCTACTTTTTATTAATACTCACTGGCTACTTTTCGGCAATGCTTATTGGCTACTTTTTACTAATGCTCACTGGCTACTTTTTGGCAATGCTTATTGGCTACTTTTTATTAATGCTCACTGGCTACTTTTCGGCAATGCTTATTGGCTACTTTTTACTAATGCTCACTGGCTACTTTTTGGCAATGCTTATTGGCTACTTTTTATTAATGCTCACTGGCTACTTTTTGGCAATGCTTATTGGTTACTTTTTATTAATGCTCACTGGCTACTTTTTGGCAATGCTTATTGGCTACTTCTCATTAATGCTCACTGGCTACTTTTCGGCAATGCTTACTGGCTACTTGGAATTGTCTCACAGGCTACCAGTGGGCTGTGCACGGCATTTTAAGAAACTATTTTAAGTTTTTATTTGAAGAAAATGTTTCAGAAAAGCTGAAAGTATTAATTCTTACCACTTTTAAACATAAACTTACTTTGAAGAGTGCCACAGACTTTTTGTACCATGGTAATTGTTGCCACTTTTTCGTGTTGATGGGACATACTTTAACCATAAAATCCCACACTTCACCGCGATCTTCATCTAGTCTTGGGCTCAGTTTTTCTGTAGAAGACATACCTTTGCTCTGGATGGATTGGCAACTCCCTGAAATAATTAAATTGCACTTAAAGCTAAAACATACTAGCAGGTATACTTGGCGTTGCTCGGGATTTAAAGGAGATGAAAATACAAGGTAGGATAAAAAAGTTCGGAGACTGTGCTGATATCTTCACCTTGATTGAAGGAGGGCGCGGTAGCCCGGTGGTTAGCGGGCGGGAGTTGCACTCGGTAGGCCCGGGTTCGATTCCCTCCGCTGCCAAAACTGCCGCCGTGTTCACGCGGAGTACGATCACATTAAACACGTGGGTCCGTAAGTCCTTCCGAGAGGTTGGTGGTAAGGAGGTATTCCCTGTGGATGCCCCCCACTGGGTTCCAGTCTAAATTGGGTGGCATTTCCTGGCCGTCCAAACAGTTATCTTACACCTTTCTGGTAGGTCGGACGGTCTGGGTCTCAACAACAACAACCCTGATTGGAGGAGAGGGGAACTATTTTACCGTGGCGTAGAAGCACATGTGACGCGAGATGTGAAAAGGAAAAGCAGGTAGATCCGCAGTGCAAGGCTTTTTCAGACAATGCGTGTCAGTGAACTGTAGTCGTTCGCGTTCGTCGAAAAGGGAAATGGCGTTTGAAGAACAACGTGCGAATATCAAATTCTGCCAGGGTTTGGGGAAATCGCCGACAGAAACATTGCATCTGCTACGAACGCGAACAACTACAGTTTACTGACACGCATTGTCTGAAAAAAACCTGCTTCTTCCTTTTCACATCTCGCGTCACATGTGCCTCTACGCCACGGTAAAATATTTCCCATCTCCTCCAATCAGGGTTGGAGATATCAGCATAGTTTCCGAACTTTTTGATCCTACCTTGTATTACTGTATGACACTCAGTTTCTTGTAGGAATTTTTTTTAACATTTCATATACATTCATTACAGCCAAATTCGGCTGGTTCTATGTCGGGCGCTTAATTTTCGGTTCATGCATTTATTTTGTTCATCATCCTTTATATTTAACACGAATCTGTCTTATAAGTTATATGAGTTTGTCATTATATAATTAAATAGTTAACTAGAGTGTGGCTGAACTCGGCTTTTTCATACCAGAATCCATTTTTTGTAGCTTTTTCTTTTCAAATTTTATAAGAAATTTTTAAAAAAATCGGTATCATGGATCCAAATGATTGCAATTATAACTAGTGTTTTTTCTGGATTTTTTGGCCCCTGGGGGATGAAATTTTAAGGGGGGGGGCAAGTTCTCTATTAGTCCTATATAAATATATCTAAATGCTGTATCACATAAATAGAGACTAGGTTAACATAAAATGTCTCCGGGGGGAGCGAAAACTCGTCTTCGGGGCGCTTCGCCGTATGCCTGGAAGAAACACTGATTATACCTATAACATGTCACCCTTCACTTTAAAGGGCTTGAAAAAATCTTTCGATTTATACCAAGGTACTTTAAACAAGATGTAGGTCAAAGAGAGGGGGTTGCTTTTCGACCGGGAGAGCAACTTGAAGCGTGACGTCACTGACTTAGAAGTCAAGAATAGGGGACATAGAGATACGTGTATAAAGTTTAGAAAGTTCGCGTTTATAATTCAAAAAGGAGATAAGATCATTCGTAACAAAATTTTAGAAGAATGAAATCAAATGATTCTACTCATACATGCATAGGGCTATCATTAAAATATAATAATACATATATTATTTGTAATAAAAGCTGAACTATATCGTGAAAAGTGTAGTAAATATAAGAATTACATTTCAAGTGTTTTAATACAGATATGAATAAATATCTAATCTTAAGTCTTTTGACCTCTGACCCTCCCTGGGTTTATTCCATACCTGACAATGTACTTTCCGGAGGGCGGGTAACTTGTCCCCCCCGAGAGTGATTGAAACTATAAAGTCTCGTGATCACTGCAAAAAACTAAAACACTAAAGTCTCGTGATCAAATAAATTCATTCATAATTATGTCAAACTTTGTCTTATGTTGCCATGTTAGAAAAAAATATAAAATTTCAAATAAATTTCGAAGTTTTCGTTCAAATTAAAAATGAAATTCTATCTGGTTCTAGATTTTTTGAAAGCAAAGCCGGATTTAAAGTTTCCAGAAAATCCATTTATATTTGTGGCCGCTATCGTGTACAGAAAAAATCGATCGCAGACAGACATACATACATACAGACAGACGGACATCACTCCAAAAATAGTCTAAACGTGCGCAGAAGGTTTTGAAACATATGTTGGCATCGAAATCTCGAAATCGAAGATTTTCGTAAAGTAAAAAAGCGAGAGTCTTAGAGTCTTAACGAATTGGCTTTAACTATACCTAAGTCTCCTGTAACTATATGCCACATGTCTGGATTTAGAAATTTAACATAATCGTTTACTTTACATATACATTCACTATCTAAAATAGACTTAGAATCATGATCTATAGAGAGAGATTGTGAAATTTCATTATAAGTAACAAGAAAGATCAATCATGCTTAAAGCATTGATTATGAAACACTTTCCAACTTCAATGCAATTTTATTTAAACATGTCTAAAATGCAATACATTCCTCGGTAATATTTTAAAACTTATCACAATACTACATTAATTTATTATATTTGAAACCTTAAACCTTCATTGAAAAAAATTAACTTCATTCAAATGACGGCATTAAAGTATAAATTGCCTGGTTTAAACATCTCTTAAATGTTATACATTCCTCGGTAATAATTTTAGAATTATCATAATACTACGATGATATATTATATTTGAAAACTTCATCGAAAACAACTGAAATCCATTCAAATGACGTCATAAAAAAATAACACGCCTGGCTCTCTCTATAAAAGCAACATTTCATTCATAAATAATTCCCTCATTCATGTCATTCATCACAATACTATAACAATTTATTTTATTTAAAAATTAAGACCATTGAGCTGCAAGTAAGTAAACTCTATGCGTAAAACTTCATCAAAAAATATCGTCCTTCTCTTTCTAAAATCAATGAATTCATATCAGCTAAGCAGACTCCATGGACAAAATGATTTTGTGTTAAAGAATTACAGCGATTCTAATACAACTCATTCTACATATTTTGCTGTTTACATTTTACATAGGTGAAAAATAGGCTTAATAGTAGAAATAATCAAATTTGGAAGAGCATTTAAACTGAAATATATTGTCATTGCGTTGTTTCAGTATGTAGATGCACAGAATTTAGGCAAAAATAAAGTAATTTTAGGACGGATACAACACTCAATATGAATTAAAAAGAACTTTAAAAATCACGATTTTGACACAAGATGGATGCCATATATCATTTTGAAGTGGGTCATGTGATCGTTTCATATCATGGACACGTGATCGCTTAGTATAAGAGGTGTTATTATTATTTTAATTTTTATTTAAAAAACAACTGAATATATTTCGCTGAATTTTTTTTATATATTTTATGGAACAATTTGAATATTGCCTAAAATTTTCGAAGCAATTTGTGAATTTTAAATCCGCTTAAAAAATGCTTGAAAAATTAGGTCCCATAGGGCTCAATGTATTCCATTTTTTCAACCCGGGTTCAATCCAAAACTAATTGGGTGATATTATTCATTTATATTCCCATAGGTCCTATAGACCGTCTGAACAGCATACTAAAATTTCATTTTGATTAAGTCATTTTCACGGCAGTTATCGTGCTAACGGACAGACAGACAGACAGACAGACAGACAGACAGACAGAATGAATGAACAAAGTCATAAACACTTTTCAACTTTGTTGTAAAGTGTTAAAAATAGATCTACCAATAGGCTTGTTGTATTTAAAAGTCTTTGATACACTCAAATCTCCAATAGGTATTAAATGTTTGAACTTGTTAAATAGATGACCAAAATTTATAGAATTATAAATGGGATGCTTGAAAGAGATTACACAATATGATTTTTCCCGGCCGACCAAATGGCTACTCATGTCCTTGTCGACGAGTCGGTCGGTCTGGGTCTTCAACACAATATGAATTAGTAGACATATTATTAAGATGAAATTGATTAAGTTTTAAATTTAAATACTTTGATCTTGTAATAAGCAAATCATAGAAAATATGATTAAAATGTTCATTAGCAAGATTTAATTTTAAGAAAATGGCATAAACATTATTAAAATGTTTTTTCTTTACCGCAAAAACCCAGGATTTTATTAATTTCCATTGAAAAGTGCTATTAAATTGATTATGTAAACATATTATCTCAGCTTTATGATCATTTTGTAAGGAATGTCTCTTTCCACGTTTAAATCTTTTGAATTTGACTGATTCACTATTATTTAAATGGGGTTTCAAAAAAAGGTGATTAAAAATAGAATATTTATTATCTACAAAATTGTTTTTACAATATTACCATTTAGATATATTTGATTTAATTCATATGAAAAAAGAGTACAATTTGATTTAATATAGTAGTTTTCAAAATAAATCCTATCTGCTATATTTGTTTTTATATCCAAAATATGTATTGTGATATTTTCAAAACCGTGTTTAGCAAAGTGTTTATATTCTATTTTATTGAAAGGAGGAAGAAAATTATTATTGAGGATATATTTTTTGACGTGATCTTTATGAACATTCATACGTAAATAAATGGGATTACTAGTTTGTCCAATACATGATAGATTGCAAATGTTACAAGATAATCGATAGATGGAATTAAAAATTTTACAGAAAGGCAGATGGCTATCTTGGTTCGTAATTTGAGTTTTAGAAGCAGACGGGCAGGTTTTGCCATTTTTACATTTATTGAAATTATAATTTTTATAATAATGTTATTCTTGATTCCTAACCTTTAGATATGCATGTTAAATATATATATATATATATATATATATATATAATTGAAAATTTTTATTTTAACTTGTAATATATATATACCCGATATTTACCATTAATAGAAAAATGCTGTATAGAAAAGAGAAATGAGAATGGACTAATGTGGTAACTAAAAGACGGTACAACAAGCTGTTGTATCTGAAAAACAATAAAAGTAATTATGATAATATCATATATTATAATATTTAAAAATACTCCTTTTATGATGTGCCATAAGTATCGTGAAGGTAACGAGATGGACTGTAAAAAAGGGCGAATTAAAACTGGTAGTAATTTAACTCATATCTAAAGCAGTTACCTAAGGTACTAATCCCCTGGTTCCCTACATAAGCATATAAGGTGTAAATACTAATGTATAACTACTTAATGTATAAGAGGAAAAAGTGCAAATCAGAAACAAAGTGAAGATCGATGAGCTAGGCCTTTTCTAGCTCCCAAAAAGTGTGGATATGGAATAAAAGGAATAAAATGAATATTAATGGAATAAAATGAATATTAATGGAATAAAATGAATATTAATGGAATAAAATGAATATTAATGGAATAAAATGAATATTAATGGAATAAAATGAATATGAAAAGCATTTCTGAAACCATGTACGCTATCAAGGGCCATACATGTTTCATTAATGCTGATTCTACGTTTCTGTGTACACAACTGTAAAATGTATTACAGAAATAATGTACATAGTCCGACGTAGAAGAAAATACAAAGTGGATCAAATACACAAAGAAATCAATTATGAAGATAATATATACTATTACACCAGCTTGTGGCAAATTATTTAAATGAGAATACAATGTAATTTAAAGTAAAATCGAAATAAAATAATGAATATATATCTACCCCATGTTCTGCTGAACTGCTGAAATAGCATGAAACTGGTTACAGTGAATTTTGTTACTGACTAAGCAGTTTATCTCAAAACAGGTTAAAGTTAATTATACGAATTTTTTAACTGTTAGAAGAAAACATGGAGAGGAAGAATTATTTAGGATTGTTAGAGTATGATTTGTCAATATGTTGCTGTAATGTTAGCAAGGTGTTGCATTTAAAATTAAAATGTGTTTTAATAAAAAAAAAATAAGGTTGGGCGAGTAGTTATTTGTGATAGTGGTGTTTATGAATTTATGAATATGTTCTTTGTAGTAACATGGTGTACTTAACATTTCGATTCTTAATAACTGGTTATTAATAATATTTCTATATACAGATTTTGAAAGATTGGAAGAGAAATGTTGAAGTTTATTTACTTTGAAGTTATAAGTTATTGTTTTGTCATAGATTTTAAATTTTAGTGTGTCTGCATTATGAATTTTTAAACTAACGTCTAGAAAATTGATCCAGTTGGATGTATATACATTTTCGATTAGTTGTAGATTAGGTGGATAGAAATCAAAGTTTAATTTATTGGCCTCATTAGTAATTCCAATAATAATTAGATCATCAATATATCTGTACATTATATGACTGTTGAAAGGGCTCTGAATTTCGTAAAAATGTAGATAAAGGTTGGCCAGTATGGTGGATGATTTACTTCCCTGTGGGATTCCCTTATTTAATTCGTATATGCATTTTCCTTGAACTATATACTGTTTGAACAAAATGAATTTTAATAAAGTCTTGAATTTTGGAAATCAGATGTTTTTTGTTTGAGTGAATTGTTCATATAAATGTAATATGACTTTATATAAATCATTAATGTATATTATTATTGAAAAGGTCTTTGAAATCAAAAGTTTTTACATCATGTATGTAAGGGATGAGTTTTATTAATTAGTTCTAGACTATATTTGATTATATGTGTAGTAAAATAATCATAAATTTGATTTAGTATGATTAGAAGTTATTTATCAGCAGCATTGGTATATGAATTAAATCCCATAGTGACTGTTCTAAAAGAAATAGGTGTTTTATGGAATTTAGGTATGAGTACCAAGTAAGGAAAATTGAGATTGTATTTTAGTTTAAGAAGTTTGTAGTAAGCTATTATATATATATATATATATATATATATATATATATATATATATATATATATATATATATATATATATATATGTGTGTGTGTGTGTGTATGTAGATATGTATAATAATGTTATTGTCAATCCCTAACTATTAGATAGTAATTAATACGTTTCATCTATCTTTGTTGCCGAGCTTGTTATTCTAACTTTTTGATGTATCTCCTAGGGGCGCTGCAGTCACTTACATTCGAATGAGGCACATGGTCGCTTTACTATAGCTAAATCCAACGTGTGCATTCATCAACATTTCCTTAAAGTTATAGGGGTGCTTAATATCTTTCCTAGTAATAACATGTGAAGTGAAACGGCGCCACAATTGTATGAAAACAAAACACGGACTGAAGATGTTTTTCTCTCTTTGTGAAATGATTTCTTCCATTCTTTTGACGTTGTAATGGAAAGAGCAAGCTCATTTATTATGCAGAATATTTTTGAAACCTCACGTTTCGCGGCACGAGAAAGCGCCTTAACAATCATTCCGAACATTTTTACTGGCAAATAAAAATGTTAATATTGCACTTCGAGAACGATCTTGTTTTCGACTGAAAGTGAAGCATTGTCAGCTTTTTACGATCGAATTCTTAGACTGCCGGAATCCGGAGAGCATTATTAAATGACACCGACGAATCCGCTTCTGGAGATTTTGTTTGTCTGTTTCGCTCAGGTTTCTGATAATTCGAAAATTTTGTTTTGACTCGACCTGTTTTTGTTTTACAATATAGTTTATGCATAGGGAAAGTATGTTCTTGTTCAAAAATTCGAATTTACGCCTTTCAGGCAACAACTGGTACAACATCGCTGCTTGTCTACAAGGTTCTTTAATATAAGGTTGGGCACCAAGTCCGGCAACCAATGAGAAAGTTGTCAGCTTGACGTAATGGGAATTAGGATTCGACAATCGTGATGTCACTGTCCAGAGAAAACTTTGAGAGGAGTCGCCAAACCACACGCATTATTACAGTTAAAAATAGTTTGTTAATTTAGAAGTGGCAGTATCCAGGCTTAAATAACTTGCGCAAAGATTTTAAAGCGTTCGGTGCACACAGGATTCAGTGACGTAGTTGGAGTTAGATGACAGTCGCAGTTAACAAATTCTGTCGCTCTTGCGAGCCCGTGAACAAAATGCGCGCGCTCTTAATTCTCATATCGTCATATGCGCAGAGCCGGGTAAAAATAATTAAATCAGTCATGCCCCGGGATGAGCACCCTCTGGCTTGTCTAGTCTCTGTAGGTCGTATACAGGGCATTTCAAACAGCTTGCACCAAGGTTCTTTAATATAAGGTAGGGCTATCAGCCCGGCAACGAATCAAAAAGTTTTCAGCCTGATGTCAATGGGGTATGATTTTGTCATTTGTGACGTCACGGTCTAGGAAAGACTTTGAGAAGAGTTTTAAAAATATAGCAAGTTTTCGCCTTATTACAGTTAAAAAAGATGCTTGTTAAGTTTGAAGTGGCAGTATGCGGACTCAAACAACTTGCGCAGAGATTTCAAATTGTACTGTACACACAGAACGTAGGCCGGAACAGTGGCAGTTAACAAGTTCCATTCCTCTTGAGAGACCGAGAACATAATGTACACTAACGTTTTCTACCCCACTGACATCATGTGATTTTCAACGGATATTCGGCTAGTATTTGCTAATTTAGGGATGCCACACACTTAAATGTTTAATTGCCTGAGTAAATGAGAAATGCCCAGTCTGAAGTGAGGCATACGTATATTTAAAATTTGGTGCACAGATGAACAGTTTGAAGAGAACCAACTTTTCCATTGGTTTATTATTTATTCAAATTATTAATTATTATTATTAATTATTAATTAAGTATTAAAAAATTCACGGTATTCGGGGCTGCTTTTTGTGGGATTGTTGATTTTCAACGGGTATACATTCGGCTAGTGTTTTACTAAAACGTGTCACGACCACGTGACCAAAATGATCGTAGTTTGCAAGTCTGACTTATTTTCAAATAAACGCTAAGAATATGCTGCAATAAGAATACGATAAAATGAAAACTTCATAAATAAAGCATATATATATATATATATATATATATATATAAACTGGTTTATCGGTATCAAAAGCATAAAAAAAACCTTCTTCAGTCGCCCTTCTTCTCTGTCTTGAAGAAGAAACCTGTTTTCTGTCTTTGAAACTGGTAGACCAATTTATAGTTGTGTGTTGTACTTACGAAGTTTTTATTTTATCTATTTCATTTGAAACATTTCTCGCTCTCTCTCTCTCTTCAAAATTGAAACAATGAGTCTTCGATAAATCGTTTAACGCAGTAGCGTCGCCAGAAAAAAAAATTCTGGAGGTGGGTTGGTAACCAAATATTTTATTTTCCATTTCTCTAAATATCATTTCTTCAAAATTAAATGGGTTCGACAGAGGGGAGGGAGGGGTGTATGATCCCTAATCCCCCTGCTCCTTAGCGACGTCACTGGTTCAAGAGATATTTAGTCGTGTAATATATTTGAAACATTTTGAATAGCAATTACATTTTATATATAAGCATTCTCCTAAACTATTTTCTAAAATAATCTGAAATACAAATATTTCGTCAGGAACAGAATACGCGGTTATAAATAGAGGGGGGGAACCATCAGAAGGAAAGAAAACACAATTAATTAACGTTCAAAAATGTTTTCAGTTAATAAAACAAACTTAAATCATTGTTTGCCATCATAAGGCACTTAGTGGAAGTAGTTTTATTCCCTGTGAAAGTTCTTTAGTGCGTCTGCTATTTCTTTTCCTTTTTCAAAGGAGTTTTCTTTTTCTTTTTTCTTTTTTTTTTTTGTCAACGATTTTCTTCCTGTGTTACGTGATGCACCTATTTACTGACAGATGTGTTTTCGCCCATATAGTGTTGTAGTTACTCTGCCTTTTCTCGCCAAATTTGTCGGCAAGCATGCCAGACAGATAGTAAGACAAAATTATTTTGAATTTTCTTTTATTTATATATAAATGCGTAATTTATATGCAATTAGTATTTAAGTCTATCAAAGATAGGGACAACCACTCTTAAAATATTGGGTTGCAGCTATTTTTTTATGTTTTACTTTACACTTAGTCTCGAAAATTGTCGTCTTAATCGAAATCCGCTTTGGTTATATTCTGTTTTGCGGTCGATATTATAAGCGCACGAGGTTTTAGTAGTCACCAGGAGGGGCCTTCTACACTCCGAGGGATTTCTGGAAGGTCTAGAAATACTTTCACAATGTAACTTATTTTTCCCTACTCCGGAGGGTATCGATCGAAAATCCGGCTTCATTAAATTCTGTCCATACTATAAGTATGCATAGATTCAGTCTTCTAGCTCATCTAATGGACTTTTTTTTTGGGGGGGGGGGGGGTCCAGTAAATAATCCTCCCATTTTCTCTTCTCCAGGTGCGGATCGAATATTCGGTTGCGTTAGGATTTCCTCCGTGCTCTATACTATAAGTATGGAAGACCCAGACCTCCCGACTCACCCTAGGGTATGAGCAGCAGGATGAGTGGCCGGGTAATAATATAAGTGTGCAAAATTTCAGCCTACTTGGTCAGTAGGGGATTTCTAGAGGGTTTGGAAGGATAAAAACACATTTAGGCAATTATTGTATAGTTTTGTAGGAATCGTACGTACCTATGCTGCTGCATCCGTTGTTTTCGATGCTGTATATGTTTGGTTTGACGGACAATCGTCTTCCATCCGGAAACATGTGGGATCGGGAAAGTCGCCTTCCCCCTCCGTCGATCCACTCGAAGCCACCGAAGTAGAAAGCTGGAACAAAAATTTGATTGTAAAAATTCATATATTTTTGCATGAGCAATTCATTTGCGAATGGTGATAAAACAGTTTTGAATCTTTTATTTTTATTCTATTTATTTATTAAAAGAATGCAAGCTACAGCACAAAGTCCCAGTAAAATATAATAAAAAAATCTAATGTAGGCAGCACATGACTTTCCTTATATAATGCAATGAATTTACTACTTTTACAGTAAAAAAATAGATTATTGTTATAGTAGATACTTATATTCTTTCCAATATATTGAATTTTCATCAATGAGTCGTCATTTTCATTGATTTAGCGTCATTTTATCGATTTGGCAAGATTTTCGTTAATTTGGCAACATTTGAAAAAGTCGCCTAGTTGGCGACATTCCGCCAAATTCGTCGCCAAAATCTCACCAAGCGTTATGGACGGAGAAACAAGATATTTTCATATAGCAGATAAATTGGCTTTCAAGTACAAAAGTATTACTCAAAGTATATTTTCTCATAAATAGAATGAGCTAGATCAGCGAGAATCAAGTCACCAAATTTATCGCATGATATTACATATGAAAATGAAATTTGTTTCTCTACTCTACAGTTATTGCATATATTTTTTTAATTTATAGGATTTTTTGATAAATTTATTTGAAAAATGTGCAATATCTCAAGAACGGTTCATGCTAGCGTTCTAAAATTTATTTTAACCATTTTCTAATGAAAAATTACATAAGAAATGACTATGTACGTAACTTTATTAAATGTTTTAATTTTTTGATGATTTTTTTTAAAATTTCATTCGAAAATTTAGGGAAGTTCTGGACATTTGATTGCGTTTAAACGCAATAGGCTTCCAGTATTCACGGATTGTGATTTTTGTACCCAATTTCATTCGAATCTTTCCATTCGTTCGTGAGATATCGTCTCCACAGACTCACTGACAAACACACACACACATACTTTCACACACACACACACACATACACACACACACACACACACACACACACACACAGACAGACATCACCTCAAAAATATTTGATTCGTGATCAGGGATGCTTGAAACGTGCTCTCCCGTCGAAAACTCGAATTCGAATTTTTGACCCCGTCACAATGCTTTCCTTATACATTATGTATATAAGGAAAGTAATACATTAAAATGTAAGCTATTGACAACAAATGAGTTTTAAAAGCACTTGCATATGAATAAACACATTAAAATATAAAATATTTACAACAAATGATTTTTAAAATCAATTTCCGATGAATAGAAAACATCAAGATTATCGGGGAAGCTGTTGTAAAGTTCACCGAAATTATTAATCGCACAATACCAACCAATATTTGTACCAAAATTCCTTTCAACAAATAAATTCATGCTACCAGTAGAATACTGGGGAACATGAAACCCGTTTTTAACACTTTCCAACATACAGTGCGCGAAAAAAGTATAAGGACAACATATAATTGAATGAAAATATACTTTATTTTGACTTTATCAAAATGAATTTTTGATATTTCTGACCTTTAATATGAAATTATACAATAACATTTACAACACACAAAACAACAAATATGAACCTTACAAAAGTTGATCTTATAAAGATTATCACTAAAGAAAATATAAAAAAAAGAATAAAGACATGTTCTAAATTGCTTCACATTTCTCTTAATAATCAAGAAAACAATCGTTTTTTTCAATTACTTGAATAAGCCGAGAGGTCATCGATGCAGAAAGTTCTTTTAAAGTGTCTATGGAAATGTTATTCCAAGTTTGTTTGATGGAAAACACAAGATTCTGTTTACACTGATATTGTGTGCCATTTTCATAAACTTTTCGGGCTAGAAGGGCCCATAAATGTTCTATTGGATTCAGATCCGGACTGCTTGCCGGCCAATCAAGTAAACTTACTGAATTAGCTTCAAACCAGAGTGTTGCACTCTTAGAAACGTGTAAGGAAGCGTTATCCTGTTGGAAAATATAGTCTCCTGAAGTAATTAGTGGGGCCTCAGGTAACAAATGTTCGCCTAACATATCAACATATTTGTCAGAATTCATTTTGTAGTTGATAAAGACTATCGGCGTGGTTCCGTTTGCTGCAAAAGCGCCCCAAATCATTACTGTGCCCTCACCGTATTGACTTTTGGAAAAAAACTTCTTTGGTTTTACGCAGATTATACCAAAAATAGCGAAATCTGACCTATCAAGACCCATCTGACCCATCAAGATTCAACTTCTTTTCTTCCGAAAATATTACATCAATCCATTTTGGACCGAGAAAAATGTATTTTTTTAAAAAATCCTGTCTTTTTTCCTTATGTTCCTTTTTAAGAGGCGGACGTGACATTAACTTTCTATACGAAATATTCGGATGGTTATTCGAAACACGTTGAACTGTTCGTGTGGAACATGGTAAGCCCAAATTTCTTCTAACTTCATTTGCAGTTTCTTATTTCTCGCAAGCACTTCTTTCAACCATTCTTTTCTGTCGATGCTTTAGAATCTCTGGTCTTCCAGTTCGTTTTTTCATTCCATACATTCGAGGTTCTTTTAGAAAATTATAAACTACAGTTTTAGATATTTTAATTTTTTTTTTTTTCGAAATTTCATACCCACTCAATCCACATTCTTTAAAACCAAGAATTTTCCCTTTTTCAAGGTCAGGTAGATGAGTTCCTTTTGGCATCGTACAAAAATCGTGAAGAAATGGGACAAGTGTGAATTTTGTTTAGAAACCCAGTCTTTATATTTGACATGATCATTTTCTGCTTTCAAATATGCAAATTTTATTATAATTTTAGATGAAAAGACAGTTGTCCTTATACTTCTTTCCAAGATCATATGGGTTTAAAACTTATAAAGTAAATTTATACATATTTATTTTTGGAAAATTTTACTAATTTACATGAAAAAGAACTTAATTTTATCAATATTTTTACTTAAGAAATTTGCATACATTCCCGTCTAAAAGATTTCTAGATTTAGAGCGTTTTCACTTGTCCTTATCTTTTTTTTGTTCACTGTAGTTGTAAAGTGTTTATGACTTTGTTCATTCTGTCTGTCTGTTCGTTTGCACGATAACTGCCGTAAAAATGGCTTTATCAAAATGAAATTTTAGTATGTTATTGAGACGATCTGTGGGACATACAGAAATGAAAATGAATAATACCACCCAATTAGTTTCGGATTTAACCCGGGTTGAAAACAGGAAATACATTGAACCCTATGGGACCTAATCTTTCAAACATTTTTTAAGCGAAGTTAAAATTCACAAATTGTTTTGAAAATTATAGATACTATTCAAATTATCACGTGAAATGTGTAAAAAAGTTTCAGCAAAATATGTTTGGTAGTTTTTTAAATAAAAATTGGTAATAATAATTACACCCATATTATATGAGGAGATCATGGGATTCGTTTCAAAATAAAATATGACATCCATTTTTCCCTGGGTAAAAATCGTGATATTTAAAGATCGTTTAAATTTATATTTAGTGTTACATCCGTCATAAAATCGGTTTATTTTTGCATATTATCTGTGTATCTAAATTCTGTGCTAACTCAATTACAATTTTTTTTTTAAATGATCACTAAATTATTATTGTTCCTACAACGAAGTCTAATTTCTATAGTATACAGAATATAAACAAATCAAGCGACTGTAAGATGAGTTGTATAAAAATTGCTTAATTTTTATTGCGAAAAATTATTTAGCTCTGGAGTCTAGAATATAAGTGATACGAATAAAATATTCATTGAATTTACACAGAGAAGCAGGCATTGATATTTTTGACTGAGTTTCAAGTTTCCAAGTATAATAAATTATTGTAGTACTGTGATACTTTAAAAAATATGAGTGCTGAATATATCGCATTTTAGAGATGTTTAAATAACATTGCATTTCAGTTTAAAAGTGTTTCATAATTAATGCTTTATTCATGATTGATATTTCTTGTTTATTTACTGTTGTCATTTTCAGTTTGTTTTGTTCTTATGCTTTTTTAATTTAGTGAATGAAGTGAGCTGATATAGCTTCTGAAACCTATTGTTTGTTTTTATTTTCTTGTTAAATTCTATTTTTTTTGTAAAGCACAGTTTATTAAAAACAGCTAAAGTACAGTTTTTAATAAACTGTGCTTTTGCTGTTTTGACTGATCAATGTAATATATAAAACTATTTGGTTTTTCCATTTAGTTCATCGTGACATAGTTGTACTGCGTATTCATTTTCTGTTCGCTCCCATTCCTTCTTAGTTTTTACGCTGCATTATTAGAATCTGTCTGCTGTTCGTTTGCGTTCTAATTGGATTTTACTTTTAATATCTTTTCGTTTCGTTTGGTAGTATTTTCTGCTGCGCTACACGTGCTATTCTATCGACATAAGCCGATCTTGCACTGGCGAGTGTTGGTGGTGATGTTATTTTGCTCTGAAGAAAGAGACTGATTTTTGCCTACGAAACCAGTTGGCATACTTATTTTTGAGTTACATGCTATTTTATACGAATTTTTCTAAACCGTTTTGCCATTTGAGCTTGGAGGGCTTTTTATAAACTAATTTACTTTCCCCCAAAACTGCTATACACATTCTGGAGAACATTTCTACTACATTTGGTTCAACTGTAAGATAATATCGCTGAAGTACGCCATGAAAATAACTTTTGAAATATTTTATTCAGCAATTAAAATAAGTAACATGCACTTCTTTAAATGTATAAACCCATTTCAAAAGAAATAACCTCTTTTTTGTCAAGATAAATGAGACAGAGCAGGCACTACAGGAAAAGGTATAGGATAATTTTTGTCGACAGAATTTTGAATGCTCACGTGACCCAGGAGCCAATCCGAAAAAATAGTAATTAAATGAAAAAACCAAGGAGTTATCAAACAGAGTAAAACAAATAACAGATAAATACAACAAAAATCACCTGAACTATTAAAATTATTTTCGAATATATACAACTGAGAATTTATTGTCACCTAAGAAATAAAAGAAAACAGTCAATTTCGGAAAATAATATAGCTACCTTCATCAGAAATGAATACTACAGAATATACAAATAAAGGAAGCACGTTTCAGAAGCTAAACGGTTTGCTGTGAACCACGAAGCAAAACACCGACAAATAACACATTTTATTTTCCTTTATCTGTTTGTTACTCGTCGGTTTTTCCTTTGTGGTTGATTGCAACCCATTCCGTTTCTAAAACTGGTTTATCTTGAAGAAGACGGCTTTTCTTTTGTCTTTGAAACTGATTGATAGATCTAAATAACTGTCTTACGCGTCTACTAATGAAGAATTTTTATTTTCATATAATTTATGACAGTAGTTTAAGAACACTTTTTATACTACAGCTACTACTACTGCTATTACTACCTATATAAATACCATTACTACTACTACTGCTACTACTACTATTACCACCAAAAATATTAACAACCACTAACTACTAATATTATTTATTTGTTATATTAATCACACCATATTGAGAAAGAAGAAGGAAAGAATATAAAAAAATGTTCATATACGAGTATGTGCTTTATATTACGACACTTTCACCATTTTCCTTGATGCTCAACAGCTGTTTGACTTCTTATTGAAGCAAACTATGATATAGAATCTTTGATAGAAAGGTGGAGAAGTTTTGTTTTAGAAATCGTCTGTTTTGGAAATAAAAATTTAAGTGGCAATAAATTTTCACGGATCGTCGAACCAGAACAAAGTTCTTTCTTGGGTACTTTCTAGAAGCATTCGATATCAAAGATTTCCCCTTTCGCTGTTCGGAAAATTCTCATAAATGTTAAAGGTGAAAAAGTGTATCAGGAATTGTTGATTTTAAAGTGCATTGCGCTGGATATAATTCATGCGATATAAGATATTGAATTTTGTAAAGAAAATTTTCAAAGTTTTGCATATCAAAACTGTGAATAAACTGATTAAGACAGTATACTTTCAGCAATTTCAAGGTGATCCTGTTATTAACCCATGCCTTACATTCGCTTTTACTTTATGCAGAGTTCAAACGAGAACATTTTAATTATGATTTCTTTTGACTAGTGCAGATTCTAACGAAGTCAGATGCAGATTACTCAATAGGTTTTAGGTTTATCTTTAAAAAAATGGCCCAGACCCAGAGACAAACATTAATGTGTATTAAGTTTTGCCACTGGATTTGTGACATTTTTTTTTTAATAAACCTAAAACAGAAAACATTTTGTTGCTCATTTGGTGTTAAAGCCTTAAACAAATAAAAACGAAAACAAAACTTTGATTTAATACACAATTATTTCAAATAAGTATAATTTTTGATGACATTTTAACGAAATTTAACCTTTATGGGGAAAGCCTGGTGTAAAAAAAATAATTAAATTAGATCAATGTATTTTCAATGTTTATGTAAATACAATCACTGTTTTTAAGATAAACTATTCTTTAAGAGAATTTTTGAGTAATAAGAGTGAAATGTTAAGTTTTATCTAGTTCGGATGTAATGAATATTTTGGATTCAATGAAGCTGGATTATGAACGTATGAGAAAGCCGATTGGAGCCTTACACTGTATATATTTCTCTGTGATATTCCAGTTTATAATTGTTAATAAAATCTTTTGCTCATTTATAAATAATATAGATTACAATGGAATTACCTTTCAAAACCACAGCTGTAGATCCGTCATCATCGTTGCGGAATTTTCCGCTGATTTTTAACGAGTCATCGTCATTTCCTGAAAAATATAACAGAGATGGTTTAATAATTTAAGTAAATAAAATTAGTGATTAACTTTTCAGATTCGTAAATTAACAATTATGTGTATTCAACTAATATTTATATAAGTTTTTCAAGTTTATATTTTACTATTTCTAAAATCTACTAATTGAATTAGACAAAACTATATGTTTATAAACTTTATGTTTATACTTAGAGTGGTAACACGTCATAATTGTAAATTGATTTAAATAAATTAAAGATGAAATCTTTATAGAGAGATTTTAAAAGTCATTTAATAAACATCCTATAGATGTACACATAGATTAAAAGTCACTTAAGCTTTATGTTTATATATTAACTTTATATGCATACAAAACTTTATGTTATTTTTTACAAAACTTATGTTTATATTTCTATTATATTAGGTTTAAAAATATGCAGATTCAGTTTCTGTAATGAACCCATACTTTTTTTTTGCACTCATATATTTAGTTTCTTTCAAATTAAAAACTGAATTTTTATAATTAATTTTCGTGGAAAATTTCTATTACACCATTTTCTCAGGTTAATGAGCTACACATGTAGTGTAAAGACGATTTTAGCAGGCAAAATGTGCAGAAATATATAGCTGGAAACCACTGGGGACAAATTGAGATTAGATAATTTAAACTGTTGTTTTTGACTGTTAAAACAGTTAATAACAAAGTCGCGAAACGTTTTTTTTTTTCAGGATTTCTTCGATGTGACAATTCGATTGATGCACAATAATTGTTACGTTTTTATCAAAGCATATTCCATTTCATTTTTCATTTTCTTGTGAAGGGACAAATTAAGTGAACTAATCAAGCGATGAAAGTAAGCGGGATATTTAGTTAGTGAACAATTTAAGTCATGGAACATTGTAAAGTCACGATAACTGTTTTGTTATCATATTCCTCATATTTAAATTATAATTTTCCTCCCTAATAACAGCCTATTAAATCTTCTGGTTTAAAGGGTCTATTACAGGGCTGGACAGATAAACAGCCAACTCTGTTTTGGGATAGAATCAATGTTACGGAATTAAGAGTTGCAAAAAACCCGGTAATTTTTAAAAGCGGGAATAAACCGGGAATTTTGGAAGCATCGGAAACATTGATGGAAAGAAACTAATTTCCGCGTTTTTTGTATGCTTTGGCTAATCCGATACATTACGCAGTAATGATGGATTGCCATTTCAACAAATTTATTAAATATTTGTATTAATTTAAAGGTAAAGTCTATTGAAATATATTTTTTGAGAATTAGAAATTACAAAAATTTTGATGAAAATATGCAAATTATATTAGTCACAAAATATTTAAAATATTACTGGGACTAATATAGATTCCTTTTTATCTTTCAGTATTAAATGAATATGAATGAATTAACCACTTTGTTATAAGTATTTCATCGAGAGAGAGAGAGAGAGAGAGAGACATAGCTTTTCTGACTGAAACAGGAAAAAGGTGTTGCCAACTGCGAGAAAAAAAAAACTGTGATAAACAAACCCAGGGAGGAAAGAACAAGAGGTGGGGGCACAAGAAGTGAAAGGTGCTGAGAAGCAGTTGTTTCTTAATCCAACTCCTTTAATAATGATAATTGTCTTTTCTTCCCTTCTAGCTGGAAATCTCTAGTTTAATTTTCGATTTCGTTACCCTCGTTCTTCTTTTTTTCCTTTTTCGATATTTTTCATTTATTCTGGTTCGACAATTGTTTGAGCTTTTAAAATCAACTATACAAGTGATTTGAATCCTGTCTTAGACGTTCACTTTCCTTTTAAGTATTTTACCATTCACCCATTGTGTCCAACCTCTTGTTTCTTCCTCTCTGGGTTTGTTTACCCCCTTTTCCTATTCTCGCCGTTGGCAGAACCTTGTTCCTGCTTCAGTCACTTTTGCTGTTTGTGCATCAGTCGCCCATCTTTCTCTCACTAGTGAAGGTTGGGATTCTTGTATGTCCTGATGAAGAAGGCTGGGTTTTGCCTTCGAAATTGGTCGATATTGTTATTTTATGTTGTATGCTGCTTCTAACTAAGTTATGTGTGTTAACTTAGTAGCAGTTTGAGCTGTACGGAACTTATAGTTGGCTTAACAGTTTTCAGTGTATAATAATTTCTTGGAAGTTGGGACTATTGGTTGTTAGCATTTCAGTATTGAATATTGTGTTTAGTCACTTTATAGATTTATCATTTAAGATCCCTAAGTGGACTGTTAACTAGCGGAACAGTTAACTATTGGAACAGTTAACTAATGGAACAGCTAACTAGTGAAACAGTCAACTGAGCAATGGAAAAATCAATGAAGTCAAGAAGAGCGGCCAGTGTAATCAACAGTCTTATGACATTACCAATGCAAGATGAATGATATTGGTTACATTTTTATAAAGTGACATATTTCGACGGACTAACTTTTAGGACTGTATAACTTTCTTTATATACTTAAAATTAACGTAATATTGTTGAAGATAATGTACTGGTGTATATTTTTCAATTTTAGAGAACTTTTGACCCTACTAACTTACTTTCTATATCATTCTCTGGCCTTTTTTCTGAGCCATTTTCTTTTCTCTTCTTCTCGCTTTCTTCTTTTTCTTTTTTCTTTTGTCTGTTTACATATATGAAGCGACTTCCGAGGACAACAACTATATATACAAAGTAAAGTGCAACAAATCCTACATAAAAGAAACATATATAAACAAAAAATTAATAAAAGGCTACCAATACAGCAAACAGATCGTAAAATATTTTCAAATGTGAACATTTCACTGCGTACAATTACGAAATTGTGGGCAATATTTACAATCCAATCCATGATTGTTACATTTAATGCATATATTTGTAGTTTTTATATTGTCCAAAAGAATCAGACATTATAGTATGAGTTTCATTCTTCTGAAGGAGAGGTGACAAATGTTCCCACATTGAGATCCGAAAATTCCCATATTTTATTTCAAAAATTAACAATGATATAGAGAGTAGACTATTCAAAAACATTATATATCGATTATTCAAAATTATGTAATGTCGTGATATACACTGGAATTTAACAATGTTATTATCATAATTAAAATGAACCTTATTTTCTCATTCTATATTTTTGCCTATAAATTAATGATGTTAATTTTCCCGATGGCTTTTTCTGGTGTAGCTAACAATATCTTCAGTAAAGTATTTAAAAATAAACTTAGATATTATGGAGTTTCAATATTTTAAATTAGTTTTATTCAATTTGATATTCGGATTAAAATTCCATGTTTATTGTCCGTAAAATCATATAATTTTATTTTATCTTGGTTTATTTTCAAATTCAACCATTATTTTCACCTTTGGATGTCTATTATCGTTTTATATAGTGTTTAGGATCGCCAACAGTGGGTCCGAGCTTTAGTAAAACAATAAATGGCCTCATGATAATTAAACCAGAGAGATCAATCATGCATAAGCATTGATCATGAAGTACTTTCCAACTCAAATGCAATTTTATTTAAACATATCTAAAATGCGATACATTCAGCGCTGATATATTTTAAATTATCACAGTACTACAATCATTTATCATATTTGAAAACTTAAAACTTTATCCAAAAAATAAACTTTATTCAAGTGACGTCATCAACATATAAATCGTCTGGCTTTCTATGTAAAATCAAAAATCAATGAATGCTTCATTCATATCACTTAAATTCCAGACTCTATAGCTAAATAATTTTGTGTGAAAAAATTCAGCAATTCTTATATAACTCATCTTACAATCACCTGTTTACATTCTGCATCCATTAAAATTAGGCTCTGCTATAGAAATAATCAAAGTTTAATTATCATTTAAACTCAAAAATATTGTAATTGCGTTGGCGCAGTATATATAGATGCGCAGAAATTATGCAAAAATAAAGCAGTTTTAGGAAGGATGCAACACTAAATATAAATTTAAAAGAACTTTACAAATCACGATTTTTACACTGGAAAAAAAAGAGGGATACAATATTTGAAGTGGGTCACGTGATCTCTTCATATTATATGGGTGTAATTATTATTTTAATTTTTATTTAAAAAACTACGGAACATATTTTGCTGAAATGTTTTCATATATTTTATGGGATAATTTGAATGTTTTCTGAAATTTTCGAAGCAATTTGTGTAGTTTAACTTCTCTTAAAATTTTTTAAAAAATTAGGTCCCATAGGGTTCAATGTATTTCATTTTTTCAACCCGGGTTCAATCGAAAACTAATCGGATGATATTCCAATTTGATATATTCCATTTGATGATATTCCATCATTCCCATATGTTCCACAGACCATCTTAACAATATACTGAAATTACATTTTGATAAAGTTATATATTTACGGCAGTTATCGTGCGAACGGGCAGACACACAGGCAGAATGATTAACGTCATAAACACTTTTCAACTATGTTGGAATGTGTTAAAAACTACCAACTGTGTGTAAATAAAAAGTGTTCTTCACAATTCCAGACCCAGACCCAGTAGGCAGCACGGGCCCTGCAAATTTTTATCGGCTCCCTCCTTTCTGGGGATCGGTTGGTGGTTAATCAGTTCCAATAACGTTACTGCTTCTGTCAGCTAAGCGTGCAACTTTTCTGTGTTCTGTGAAGAAGTGATGGGAGTCCTCAGTGACTCAGCTTCAAGTTTGATGATGAACTTTACAGATATTTTGGATGAATTTGATATAGAATTTTTTTCTTATAGCGAAGTTTATATCAAAGAAAACTTGAGCAACGTATTTAAGCACAAAAATGATAATTGTGCCTTTTATTTTCTTATTTTTTATTACCCAGGGCGTCCAACTCACCCAAAGCGTATAAAGCAGTATATAATTGGAATTCATCTTCTTCTTCTTCGACACAGACCGTCCGACCTACCCGAAGGTGTAAGGTATCTGTTTGGACGGCCGGGAAGTGCCACCCGATTTAGACCAGAACCGAGTGGGCTCGGCATCCATAGGGACCGTACCCTTCTTCCTCTACCACCAAGCTCTCGGAAGGACTTACGGATCTCCATATATAACGTGCTTATACTCAGCAGGAACACGGCGACAGTTTGGATAGAACCGGTAATAGAACTCGGGTCGTATGAGTGCAATTCCCGCGCGCTAACCACTGGGCTGTCCCACCCCATAATCGTGCTTAAATACGTTGCTCAAATTTTCCTTAATCATTTGAATAATGTTTCCTTTTTATTTATTGAAGTCTATACCATCCACACCTGCGGTTCTTAAAGTTTGCATACATGTATGTATGTATGTATATATGTATGTATGTATGTATGTATGTATGTATGTATGTCTTTCCAGCTATATAAATCCACTTACCTATACCGTGGTAAATGTAGGATCTGTCTGTGAAGAAAAGAGCGAATGTCCATAGAACGGCAGCTAAGTAAAAAGTGACGTCCCTCAAAAATGGACGGATCATGAGGTTGAATGGCCTTGTTAAAAACACACAACCGGCGACGACGGAGGTAACAAAAACGCCGGCTCCTACAACGAAAATATTGTTTACTTTTCACAATGCAGTGGAAATGGAGGTGGTTAAATATGTCAAAAGGCATAACAAGGAGAACATTTAAAAATATTAATTGATTAATTGCTTGGTAGTGACTCTGTAGCCATTGTTTTGGCAGAAAAATCGTTGACTGCAGTGACATACTTGATCCTTGGATACTGCTAATTTTAATTATTGTACCTATTGGGATTTTTAAACGTTTTAAATAAAAGTGAATGTTTGAAATATAAATGTATAAATATTCTTCTTCATAATTCGAACTTTTAAATAGTTGCATTTTATTTGAATATATTTGAAAATAATTTAAGGGTGCAACCATTAAGTATTTAAATACTTTATTTACGTTAAGAATGTAAAAATAATTGCAAAATAATATTTAAAGTTTTAAATAAATGAATTAGTTAAAAGTTGTAATAAAAGTCATTAATATTTATTAAAAATGCTTTTTTGCAAATGCATTTTGTAATAAATATTAATGGGTTTTTTTTTCAACGTTTAACTGATTCATTTATTTAAAATTTTAAATATTTATTTTCACTTAAAATTCGAATAGCTTTTCGAAATTTGAAATATTTTAATTATATATTTGTAAATAAAACACATTAAATCTTGTAAATTTTAATGAGTAACAGCAACATTTCGTAATTTAAACATTTAAAAATAAGGCAACTCATTTCGAATTTTAAATATTTAATATTTAATATATTTAAATAATTTATAATAGAAATATTCAAAATGTAAAGAAAGACAATTATGAATTTGCAGTTTGAATATAGTAAAAATATTCAAGTATATGAGTAATATTGAGGACATTTACACTACCGGTAACTCCTTCCCGGTCGTCCATTCTGTTGCTCCAAGTCCTTTGGACGAGCCGGACGGCCTGGGGCTTTCACACTACCGGTAACTGCTCATTTTCACGTCCGAAACTTATTGCCGTGAAATTGAAGATCTTTATCACTTTCAAGTACATAACACAAAGGACAATAATACAAAATGACCAAACTTCAAAGGCGTTGGATGAACCTCTATTACTTTAAGGTCCCCACCATTGTCAAGAACACAACATAAAGGACAATAATACAAAATGACTAAACTTTAAAAGTGTTGGATAAATCTCTACCATTTTACGGTATACAAGTAATTCCCTAAATAATTTCTAATGCAGTTATAAGTAAAGAACAACAGTTAATTTTTAATATACATATAATTTTTATATATATATTCTATTATTTAGTTTAACTGAACGATCAAATTTTCCGTTGTGGTAAAATAATTAACATTTATTTTATATTCCTGTTTAAATCGTACAAATAGGAATACTGCTACTAAATGTCTACACGTACCGATAACCGATAGCTTAGTATTTTACATTGACAGTTCACTATCTCAGTTCACTCTATTACATTTTTAAATGTAAATTTCGAGACCGACTGGAGCCTAAAATCTTAATAAATAAGTTTCGACCCCAATTGTTGGCATTTTACGTTGCCTGTCCCGGCTGTTAATGATCTCAGCCAAATTCAAACAGTCTTTTAAACATACAGCTCTAGACCGATCAGATCCTAAATTCTTCATGTTTCTACCCCAATTGTTGGTATTTTACGTTGCCTGTTCCGACTGTTCATGATCTCAGCCAAATCCAAACAGACTTTTAAGCATAAAACTCGAGACCGACCAGAACCTAAATTCTGTGCGTTTCGACTCCAATCATTGTTATTTTATATTGCCTGTTTTCATTGTTCATGATCTCAGCCAAATCCAAATTCATTTTTAAATATAAAGCTCGAGACTGACCGGACCCTAAAATATTGCAGTCTCGATCCCAATCGTTGGTTTTTCAAATATATCTATAGATATACATCTTTAATTGAATATATCTATAGATATATAAAACCATAAATCCTAGCAATCAAAGTGTTCAGAATTACGTAAAAAAGTGGTAGATAAGATTCTTTTTTCGTATTTCTACATTTAATAATTTTTCACATATTTAGTGTTAATATTCGATCATAATTTTTTTAAAACCAAAAATATTGTTTGGCCCAATTCGGCCGTAAAATTACCAAATTCAGGTCGAGTTCGATTCATTCCGAATGTTTACAAGATAAATGTGACCTGTGGGAACTTGACGGGCATACGCTCGAGAGTCAGTTCCGACCCCGACCTTGAACTGCTAGCTATCTAAGACTAGCACCCTCACGATATAGTACATTTAGATATATACGAGTAGTTAGTTAAAGCATTCTTTTCAAAATTGTTCTCAAACTCAATTATTCTGAAAGTTAGTTTGAATATTTACAGAAAATACCTTGCAATTAGGGGAGTAATTATGCCACGAGAAACATCATCAAGTAGAATTTATAAAGACTTGAAATCACTAAATGGTTCGAAAGAAGTAATACTTACCAACCAAACTAGCAATGGCAAGTTCTGCAGATGCTTTCTGCAGGCCAGCTACAGATGAGAAAATATCAGGTGATGCATTTCCAAATGCTAGTAATGTAACGCCCTGAATATTGTCAAGGATTACAAACATATCACAGTAAGTTAGATTAGTTAGAATTATAGTTAGTTAGACAATTAGTTAGAAGTTAGATATTGTTCATTTAATCAACTTCATCTTCATCAAGATCCACTTAGTTAAGTTGCAAGCTTGATACCGTACAGTTATTAGTGTTTTTAGTTCAAAAATGTTCTCATTATCTTAGTTTTAAGATGTTCTTTCTGTAAGGGCATCGCCTGGTCCTGTATTTTGTTGTGTTCATATTGGTGGAGTGTTTAGTTTTCCTGCATATATTTGCCAATTTCCTAGTATGAAAGTTTTTGTCTAGTTTTATTATCTAGTGTGAAAGTTTGTGTGTGATTATTTCTGTTCTAATCCCTTAAAGCCCAGGCAGTCTGACATACCTGAAGGTGGTAACAGTTTGGACGTCAGGGATAGTGCCAGCCAATTTATATCGAAACCCAATGGGGGTGGGAACTACAGGAATCGTACCATCATTCCCCTAACTCATGACCTCTTGGATGAACTTTCTACAGATGGATCTACAGATTTAAAGCGTAGATATGAAGATGGTTTTGGGCGGTGACGAGGATCGAACTCGAGTTTACAATGTGCGATAAAATCATCTTAGCCACTGGCCAATCTAGGCCCCTATCCTAACCTCACATTTTTTTCACAAATATGTAATTTTTCCTTTTAACAGTTTCTTTCCAATCGGAGTTTGTATTTTTCTATTTATGTGCGTTTCTCACGCTATATAAATACCCCTCTTCTGCTAGCAAAATATTCGTATAACATATTTCACTTCAAATCGTAAAGGATCAACTTCAACTTGAATTTTATTCATAATTAGCAGAATTCAATTCGACAGCAATAGCTTGCAATTTCATGCCGGTAGCTCAATCGGGAGAGCATCAGGTGACTAGTACAAAGATTCACTTCCCAAGTTCCGGTTTCGACAGCAACGTTCCTTAAAATGGTGCTGGAGCAAAAGTATCATTCAGGTTTGTGCAATAAAATCGGGGGTCTGAATGTGACCTTAAGTATGACTAGCACGGATTCAGTGGAATCTGGGACATTGATCATCAATTTCAAATCGGAAGGCCAATATCCACACAAGAAGATAAGCTGGAGGATAAAAACAGCTCCAGGAGGTAAAATGACAAAATTAGCTCCAGGAAGTTAACTGATAAAAATAGCTGGAGGTGGTTAGTCAAATTGTAAAGTTGCACGTCAAGCGAGGAGAATGCAAAGTTTACTTCGACAATAATAGATTACAATTCCGTTCTATATCTCAATCGGGCGAGCATTGGATGGCCAGTACGAAGATTTGCTGTTCGAATCTCAATTACGACAGCAAAGTTCTATACAATGTCGTCCAAACAAATTTACCCTGTAGGTTTGTGCAATAAAGTTGGGGATTTGAAAGTCGCCCTAGTATGACTAGCACGGATTCAGTGGACTCTGGGACATTGATCGCCGATTTCAAATCGGAAGGCCAACATTTACCCTGTAGGTTTGTGCAATAAAGTTGGGGGTCAGAAAGTCGTCCAAGTATGATTAACCCGGATTCAGTGGACTCAGGGATATTGATTGCCGATTTCAAATCGGAAGGCCAACATCCATGCAAGAAGATAACCTGAAGGAAAGAAATAGCACCAGGAAGATAATTTGTAATAGAAATAAAAGGAGTGGTTTGTCAAATTCTAAAACTGCTCGTCAATAGGCCATTAAAGGGAGGAGAATGCTGTCCACTTCGATAATAATAGCTTGCGATTGCGTCCCAGTAGTTCAACCGGGAGAGCAGCGGTTGACCAGTACGAAGATCCGCAGTTCGATTATTTACTTATTGTTCATGAGAGGTAAATTGTTTATGCAAATCGTCTAAAATCATTGGGAAAAGTTTCAATTTCTTATTTGCGGATATTTTTTACTAGTTTTATGTCGACAGTCAAAGTAAGGCCAACTCAAGGTCCTTCTATGCTAAACTTGTTGTTAGTTCCAATATAGTTCTTCTCAGCTTTGAAGGTAATTTACCACCACTTCTAAAAATGTACATTATTTTGTCTTTGCCTTTTAATATTGTTTGTACATTGAAACATTTTTATTTTGTATCTCCCGAATCAATATTAACTTATTATATAATAATATTATTACTGAAAATGAGACCTGAAATGCTTCACAAGCCCTAATGAAGTAGGCGATAAAATAATGGCATTATATTTCTAATTTAAACACTTTATACATATTATGTGGGTCATTTAACGGGAGTTTTACATGTCACAGGTGTTTTAATAAAAGTTTGCATGACATGGGACTGATTTTGGACGCTGATCAGTTTTACTATATTGTAGTTTATATTTGTCACCCATTAGCTTAAAAAACAATATATATTTTTAATATTTAAAAATTTAGTTTTCTATTAAATGTCATTCCCCTGTGTGTCCTAACAGCCAAATAATAAAATCACAACTTCATTTACAAGCCTTCATTTTCTAGTTTCCTTTTAATTTGATGTTCTATATTAAATTAGACAATTTAATTATTTAAAAACAGTAATAAAAAATCCGCTATATAATATATATATATATATATATATATATATATATATATATATATACGGGGTGTCCCCAAAAGATTGAAATTCGCTTTAATTCATTACCTGTTGGAGATAAGTGGACAATATAAATTGCAAAAATGTTAAAAGTAAGATAGAAAATAAGACCACGTTAATGAAATAGTCATTCCATTAATTTTCAAAATGTTACACTTTTTAAATTTTTATACGACCCCCTTAGACAAATTTGGTCAATCAGAAAAATGTTATTTTTAATGTAACAAGATCATTAAAAGAAACCGCATATCTGTATTTTTAAAATCAACTGAATTATGATAAAGGAAAAAATCTGACTTATGCCACTTTTCCATACCATGTGTAAGGCTGTTTCATTAGTGAAAATAGGGATCATGAACAAATTGACGATGGAAATTGTTTAGATCAAATATACGTTAATATGTGTCAAAATGTTTTATCACAAATGCATCTAAATAAAGCATTACACAGACAGAGATCACATAAAGCAGTGGTACTCACTACGCGGTTGGGGCACATAATTAAAATATGCATGCAATGATCTTTTTTGTGATATGTCACAAATTTACATTTCTAATTTGATATATGGTCCCCATTCACAATGTTCAATTTTCAATTAAATATAATTCGCTCAATTTAAAAATACAGATATGCGGGTTTTTTTAATGATCTTGTTGCATTAACAATAAAAAAATTCTGATTGACCAAATTTGTCTAAGGGGGTCGTATAAAAATTAAAAAAGTGTAACTTTTTGAAAATTAATGGGAGGACTGTTTCATTAACGTAGTCTTATTTCCTACCTTGCTTTCAACATTTTTGCAATTTACATTTCCCACTTATCTCCAACAGATAAAGAATTAAAGCGCGTTTCAATCTTTTTGGGACACCCTGTATATATATATACCTGTATTGTATATGCACACTAACAAAGCAGTTGCCTATAGTGCAATTCCCCTGTCGTGCTGTCATTTTACTTGTCTTGAAAATAAAAATTTGCATTTTCTATTTAATTTCCCCCCAAGAGATCACTGCTACTGTTTTTTTTTCGTTCAAATCTCCCATGTTAAAATATAGTGCAGAAAACAGGTTGAAAAATAGAAATAAAAATATTATAACAAGAAAGATGAAAAAGTCCATTTAGAGAAAATGACCCATATGATTTCATAACTTTAAATAAAATTATAACTGAACTGTATTGTTCTAACGTGTAAGAATTTAGCATTTGGTCACAGCCGTCTACACACAGGCCGTGGCACCACTGAGGAGAAATTGTCGTGACGTCACGGTAAGAGGGGAGCATTCGGAAAGAAGAGAACAAAAATCCAAGCGCGGGCAGCGTCCCTCGTGAAGTGGTTGATGATTGCAAAACGTTTTTGAGGTTTTCAATGTTCTATTAGTTTTATAGCATCGTGTTTTGTGCATAATAAGTTGTTCTTATGTTTTATTATCATTTAACTAACGTTCATGGGTGCTTTAGAGCCATATTTTAAATAGTTTATATCTGCGTAATTAATGCCTCGCACGTGTTCCTTTCCCGATTGCCGGTCGAACTATACGGCAATTTCTAAAAGTATAATGACTTTTCAACAAGAGCAGCAAAACAACAGCCTGCCAACTTTAGAAGATATCAAGGTTTATTTTTGTACTATTCAAGGAGAAAATTGGACCCACCTTTCAATCGATGACAAGCTGTATCTTTTTAAAGTTCGCATTAATGCATCATCTGTGCCATGTGTTATTGCGAGTATCAGCATATGCCAGAAAAAACGTTCGATGTGTTTTTTGAAAATCTCCAGTGCAGTGAGAAGCAGCTATAAAAATGTGGAATACAATTTAGCCTAATTACAAATAAACGTGATCTGGATTTATTAATAAGTGCATGTGAAACAGTGCATTCTACTCTATCACAACTTAATTATATCGAAGCCACAGTGAAGCTGTTGGAGAAACAGAAGCAGGTATGTTTAGAAATTTGCACCGCCAAATTAGACTTTTTAATTGAACAAGTAAAACTGCTAGAAAAACCAAAAAATCAGCTTCGATTTTCACAAGAACTGTTTATTCTATGCTTTAAAATATACTTATCTAGTTCTTCGTGCTATAAGGCATTTATAAATTCAAAGGTGTTGACATTGCCTCATGTGAGAACATAAAGTAGAATTTCAAAAAAGTTAAATGTGGATTCAGATTTTTTTAATCCGTGTAATAGTTATTTAAAACGTAGGGTACAATGTTTAAACGAAGACAAAAATTTGTCTCTCTCTTAATTGATGAGATTTACGATGATCCTAGGTATACGTTTAAATGTGGTAAAGTTACCGGTGATTGTTTTGATAGTAATGAAAAAGCAAAAACTGCCCAAGTGTTTTTGATTACATCTATGTTTTCGAATTATAAAGACGTAATAGCAATTGCCCCAGTTTCAACATTTACGGGACAAAAACTCTATAATTTGGCATCTATGTTAATTTGCAAGTTAAAAGAACTTGACCTTAATGTATTGTTTGTTTTTACTGATAACAATATTAATAGATGCACGTTTGCTTTTTTTAAGAAACACGATAAATTTAATGATGCTGTATATAATCCAAGTAATCCTGATATACCCCTGTATTTGATGTATGATCCTGTTCATTTATTAAAATCTATAAGAAATAATTGGTTAAATGTAAAAGACACTAAATTGCAATACCCTGATTTCCAAAATAATGAAAACCTTAAAGAGGCAAATTTTTCTGATTTACGGAATTTATACAACTTTGAAAAAGATAAACTCCTTAAATTTTCTTACGTGTTAACGTTAAAATTATTATATCCATCTAACATTGAGAGGCAAAAAGTATCTTTTGTATTAAAAGTATTCAATATTCAAAACTCTAATATTTATTAAAACTCAATTGAAGTGATTTTTCTCATCAGCAATGTGAAAATATTTCAAATTATATGTAAAAATAGAATTGTCACATAATATGTTTTTGTATTATACATATGGTTGTAGAAATTTTGATGTCGTATTAATTGCATTGTTTACAGTAGTAGAAAAAAAAATGAAAGCTACTTAATATTCATTAACACTGGGTTTGTAACTGTAAAAGGATCTAGATTATATATAATTTTGTAATCATTTAGACTGAGTAGTTCTTGCTTTGTGGGAGCTTTAGTAAAAAAATATACTTCCCCCCCTCCTCCATCTAAGTTTAGATAATCTTTATGAAATTAACTGTGCTAAAATTTAGGCATAGAAATGAGTAAAAGTGTAATTATTTTGAAATATTTAATAACTCTCAATTTGCAAGTTTTCCCGAGTTAGCGAGAGTTCCCCTTCTAGCGATACCTCATGATTCTGGCGCCACGGCCTGAGTGTAGACCGGCTGTGATTTGGTTCAATTGTTTCATGACATGCTATAATTACACAGCAAAAATGTATTTAAAAATATTTGCTGAAAACATAAATTAGAAACGGAATGTGTTACAATTATATCATTTATAAATAAAATTTAGAGTAGAAATTTAAAAAATGCTTTTAAAAAAAGGATACAGCAACATTCTGCGATAAACCGAGATGGTTTGAAATGGTGAATAAAGCAGGACATAAACTGAAAGAAAAAAATATTTTAGAAATCATTTCTTTTAAACGAAATAATATAATGTTAAATTACATTATTTTTGAATATTAAATTTGAGTGATTCAAATAATATATGAATACTTCAATCAGAAAACGTAAAAACATACCATTTTATTTTAAGCAGCATTACACCGGAGAAACCCTCAAACTTTTGTATACTTTTTTGAGGAGAAAAAATTGAGGCATATAATGTTAAATAAATCATTATTACTTTCCTTATATACATAATGTACAAGGAAAGTATTGTGACGGGGTCGAAAATTCAAATTCGAGTTTTCGTCAGGAGAGCAAATTTCAAGCATCCCTGACCACGAATCGAACATTTTTGAGGTGATGTCTGTCTGTGTGTCAGTGAACCTGTGAAGACGATATCTCACGAACGAATGGAGCGATTCGAATGAAATTTGGTACAAAAATCACAATCCATGAATACTGGAAGCCTATTGTTTCAAAACACAATCGAATGTTCAAAACCCTCCTAAATTTTCGAGTGAAATTCTGAAAAACTCATCAAAAAATCAAAACCTTTAATAAAGTTACGTAAATAAACATTTCTTATGCAATGTTTCCTTAGAAAACGATTGACATAAATTTTAGAAGGCTAGCATGAACTGTTCTCGAGATATTGCACATTTTTCAAATAAATTTATCAAAAAGTCCCATAAATTAAAAAAAAATTATTAACTATTAAGAAACATGTTCACTTTTCATATGTAATATAATGCGATAAATTGGTTGACATCATTCTCGTTGATTTAGCTCGTTCCATTCATGATAAAAGATACTTTGAGTAATGCTTTTGTATTTGAACGCCAATAGTCATTTATCTGATGTAAGGATAACTTATTTCTCCGTCCATAACGCTTGAAGAGATTTTAGCGACGAATTTAACGGAATGTCGCCGACTTGGCGACATTTTTAAATGTTGCGAAATTAACGAAAATCTCGCCAAATGGATAAAAATGACGCTAAATCAATGAAAATGACGACTAATTGAAGAAAATTCAATATCTTTGAAAGAATATAAGTATCTACTATAAGAATAACATTTTTTTTAACTTTAAAAGTAGTAAATTCATGGCTTTATATAAGGAAAGTCATGTGTTGCCCACATCAGATTTTTTTTTCGTAATATTCTTATGAAATCGAATAACTGATGAGAATTCAAGATATTGCAAAATAGTTTACTTTTCAAGACATTGCAAGATATTTTACTTTTCAAGATAATGCAAGATATTTTATATCGAAATCGTTAAATATCATAAAACATTAGACATTCTTGTTATATTTCAAAGAATAATGTTATCATACAAGTCTTTATATGATCACATTAATAAGACTTTGAAATCAGACTGAAACTAAAGGGCTTTCGGACTTCAGACGCTCATCAGTGGTAATTGATAAACCGCGATCAAAATTTACACATGAATAGTCAGATTACTCAAGGAAAATTTTTTTTTTAAATGAAAAGTATTTAATTATAAAATTTTACACCATAGAAGTAAAATACAAATAACAGTTAAACAGTTATAGAAGTCATTATAGAAGTCAAAACAACATAATTAAATGTATAAAAAATGTTTCAGACGTATTGTCATACATTTTAGTAAAAATATCTATAGCACATGACTTTCCTTGCAGACTCATATTCACGTTCTCTTTATTTCTTCAATAATTCATTAAATTGAGTTTAATGGCACAAAATAACTCTCATAATTATTTAAAATTACACTGAATTTGCACTTTTCATTGAATTTTCCTTCTCATTTGGTTAACTGGACTTATTTTCAAAGGTGGTATAGCGAAATTGCGAAAAACTGAAATATCTCGAGAACGGCTAGTCCTAGAGTAATGGGGTTGGTTTTATTCTCTTTATCGTTAAGCATTACATATAAAACAAGCATTTAATTGATAGATTTGATTATACGTAGTCTTTTATTTCAGATTTTGCCAATTTTTGCTGGCCATTTCGCAAAAAAAGCAGATTATTTTCTTCCGAATCGTACCAAAAACTAATTAGCACCAGGGTTACTCATAAGTGACTTACTGAATTTTATGAAATTTGGTCCATTCGTTTTTGAGTTAGAGTGGATACATACATTGCACAGACAGACCCACAGACAGACAGATACACAGACACACGTCAAACTAAAAATAGTTTTTTTCCTATTCTAGAGGTCCCAAAACGTGTAGCTCCGTCGAAAACTCAAATGCGATTTTCGGCATGGTTCCAATACTTTCTCTATACTTTACCATGTGTTGCAGGGAAAGTAAAAATTAGTATAAATTAATATATTATAATATATTATATTTTATAATAAAATATATTAACAATAAAATAAATTCATATTATAATAATATAAATTAACATACTATAATATATTAATATATTATAATTGTAATTTTAGTATAAATATATTTTAATATTAAATCATACCACATATTTTGTAATGGCCACTGATAAAGGATGTTTGACATCGAAAACACGCTTGTTTTTAAAGTTTTATTAACGCTTTATTAATGTGATCAGATAAATGCTTTATTTTAAATAAATATCTTTACTTAAAATACATTTTTTGAAATTAAATGTTTCAGACGTGTCGCATACTTTTTAGTACTTTTGGGATAATTTAATGAGTAAACATTTTAAAGTGTGTTTTGTCAAAAATGAATTGATTACATAGCTTACAAGTTATGTCTCAATCTCGAGACATTAGAAACTTTTACTTTCCTTTCTGTGTGAATTGTATATCTTCAAAGAATTGAGTTTTGGGGATGTGATTTGATACTGTAATTTAAATTGGCCAATATAAGAAGTCTATTAATATTTGTAGAAACCAATTGATTAGAAACACAAAATTTTGTTGTTGTTTTTTCCGCAAATTAAAGTTTTCTAGTTTGTAGGAAAAACCATGCGTTGAATTCATCAGATTTTTATGATGTTTTATCAAAGAGAAATATTTTTTTTATCTACCACTTTAAATATTTTATTTAGTTTCATAAAATTATTTTTATGGGGTTATACAATAATTATTCATGAAGACAAATGCCAAATTAAAGATATTTCAATAATTATACTTACAAATAATTTGAAGTTACTCCTAAAGCATTAAATAACATTAAAAGCCATACTACCTAAAACGGAAAAATAAATATACATTAAAAATGGATGTCCTTATTACAGTGGAGGAATGTGATAGAAAATGTTTAAATCAAATTGCTACTCTTTTGAATAGAATAAAAATAAATTTACTATTGCACTGGAAAAGGTGATAAAAATATTTAAAACAAATTTATCTTTTAAAAGGAAGAAAAATAAATAAATATCAAAAATCATTTACTGTTACACTAGAAAAAAGCGATAGAAATTATCTTAAGAAAATTGCATCTATAGACGAAATAAAAACAAATATATATAAAAAAGTATTTTACTATTGCACTGTTAAAAGGGTGGCAGAAAATATTTAAAAAATTGTTCTTAGACAGAATAAAAATTAATTTGTTTTAAAAAGTATTTTACTATTGCACTGAAGATGATAGAAAATATTTAAAACGAATTGCTTCTTGAAGCGTAATAAAAATAAATATGTGTCAAATATGCTATTACACTTGAAAAAGATGATAAAATATTTAAAGCAAATTTCTTTTTCAAACGGAAGAAAAATAAAAAGTATCAAAAACCATTTTACTATTATTATTATACTGGAAAAAGATGATAGAAAATATGTTAAGCAAATTGCATCTTTAAACGGAAATAGGTATCAAACAGTAATTTACTATTGCACTGTTAAGGAAGTGATAGAAAATATTTAAAACAAATTGCTTCATTAAACGGAATAAAAATAAACAAGTATACAAAAGCATATTACTACTACACTGAAAAAGGATTATAAAAAATATTTAAAGCAAAATGTTCCTTTAAACGGAATAAAAGTAAATATGTGTAAACAAGGAATTTACTACTACACAGATAAAATGGGTTTTATTCTAATATAATGTATTAAGATACATTAAAATTAATACACAAATTTAGCTCTATTTTAGTTCAGAGATATTTGGTATACTAATTTTAATCGGTAAAAACGACCTATCGATTATTAGCGAGATCGAACCATTAAAATAAAATCTCAAATATTTACGATATCATTTCAAATACAATTTCCATATTTTTCAACTTGCTGGAAAATTTATATGTTGAATACACCCGTTTCATTGTAGTTGTATACAATATATCATGCATGCAACTAAAATTACAATAAATTGTTGATACGTTAATAAATCTATAGTTAAAACTATAAAATATTCTCTACACGTTCACGATAGAAAATTAGTTACGAAAAACACTACTTACAAGTGTAATGGACGTGGGCCAAACACGTTTTAGTCCAAAACTGCAGAAGACGTAATAGTTGTAGTCCAGGTACTCAATTATTTCTACACAGTCTTCAGCGGTCATAGCAAACATGCACTGCAGACTAGAATTGATGTAGTGAATTTCGGTACACTGTAAAAAATAAATCATATTTTATAATTGCAATATATATAGTACAATTGCGTTTTGAAATATAACAAATTATATTGCTAAAACTCTGAAAATAATCCATCTTAACATCTCCATAACATAACTCAAAATAACTAGAAATTATTCTGTTCATTCAGCTTTCCTGTAGGATAAAGAGATTTAGCTATCCTGTGTGAAGCAGATAGTTTTATTGTTAAATAATGAATAATTTAACAAAAGTTTTTCTTTGGTCAATGTCAGTAGCGTTCTGATTGGGCTGGATTTAATTGAGAGTCCTTGTTTAGTGTTTGTTAAGTAAAGACGCTGATTTGACATGGAGAGGGGGAAAAACTCCCTGAAAACAATTATTGACATGTAATTTGCATATGTCTGCGCTTTCTTTAAGGAAGTATTGAAAGTGTTATTCTCACAAGCATCAGTTTTATTTTTTTGTTTCTGTAGATCTGGTAGGTCGGACGGTCTGGGTCTCAACAACAACAACAACAGCACTCTACTGTTATTATGCGCGCAATAGTTAACTCTAACTAGGCAGTCAGAGACTACAGGACGTAGCTATTGTAACTGGTTATTTTGATTAAACGTGTCAGATTCCGCCTGTCGTCTTCCAAAGACCTTTACGTTTACTTCCTTTACGCTTACCTCCAAACGTTCTTCCTTACGTTTATCTTCATTTACCAATGACCTTTGCGTTTACTTCCAAACGATATATTTATTTAAGTGTAATCTTTTCTTTAGGAATAAATTTTATAATCAAAATTCCTAAAAAAAATCATTCCAGTAGACATTATACTGTCAAAAGTCATCAAGCAATGTGCTACGTTATGTAGGACTTATGGCCGTAAAAACGAATATCATGGAATTTACTGAGAAAGGTTTTTATGGAGACAAAAGTACCGAACTTTGCTGACTTCAGAGATAGGATTTTCCATCGTACTTTTGCAATCAGATTTCACGCATCTATTTTATCTTCGACAGTCTCTGTTAGTCCGTTTTTGGATCTACCGATACTTTTTGATAACTGTTAAACACTTTCACTCTTTCAGTGATACTCTGCATCTAAATCAATTGACTTTGAAATCAACCTTTAAACGATTTTCTATTTCTAACAGAAAGACCGATGCTCTTAAACTCAACATTCATGTTGAGTTTAAGAGTGGTCCATCTTGCTTTAATTTTTCATCATTCTAGCTTTCATTTCATCGCTTTCAGTTTCATCTTTCATCCTATCTTAAACTCAACGTTTATATTTCAGTTGGAAAGTTAGTAACTTACCTTTATACTATTGAACAAGGATTTTCATATGATTATGTAGCGAAAAATTTGCTGGTGCGATGCCCAGTGACTTTTGACCACATAGTGTACCTATTTATTAACGAAGCCATTTCATTATCTGGATAGCCCATTGGTTAAAGCGGAATCACCGCACGCTGTGGTTTCGCATTTGATCCTAGACGCAAACCCAAACCATCTCCAAGTCTATGTGAACTATGGACATTATAAATCTGTAAGTCTGAAAGTTCTCCTCAAAGGTGATGGGTCAGAGGCAGGAGGATATCGTTCTTGTGACTGCCATTCCCACTGGGTTTCAGTCTAAATTGGGATGTATTTGACAAAAGTAGGCCCATTACCATGTGGTCTTTGGACCAACAGAAGTTGCGATCTGTTTTCTATTAGCACGGATTTTGGTCTTGTTCTTAGTTCCAGATATCTAGGATTTGCAACAACAACAACAACAAGAATAATAATAATAACAACAACAATAACAACAACAATCATTTCAAGAGTTGAAACATTCAATTGATTACCTCGGCGTCGACATCGAAAGGATATGTAAAGTTACCATCTTCCATCAAAAGGGAACTGTCTACCTTCATTCTTCATGGGATCCCACTTACTATCTGAAAAGAAATCATCACAATAAATTTCACATTAATGGGATGAATAACATCACTTGAAAAAACAACAAAATAAACACTTAGAATCTCAGCATCTAAAACTGTTAAACGAGATTGAAAAGCGTTTTATGTAAAATAGAGTATATAAAATTAAATTAATTCTTACAAGAAAACAATATATGAAACAAAAATATATTTTGAAAATGAAACATCTATGAAGATACGTAATTTAATTTGCAAGATACTTCCAAAAATTATTTACATGGACGCAGAGGTATCACGTCTGGGTTCAACTGAGGAGGTTCGTTCCCTGGTTCAGGGCGAGTACTATTAGTTTTTGTTTAAAGTTTGGTCTAATACAGGGTGTAAATAAAATATTGAGCAATTTTTATGACAAAGTAGACATTAACACTCTTAAACTAAGCAGATTTAACGCTCTTATAAATGTTCTTCTATTTTCACACACATGCTGAAATGATAATTTTTACTCTTTGAAATTAGTCAAATCGTACATAATAAAATAAGAGGTCTGTCTGTCCTCCTGTTTGTTTGTGCATTCTGTAGCAAAAAAATCCAAGCTTCGGATAGCCACGAAATTCGGTAATGTGTTAGCTGAATCTTTGATACACCAGACCCCGTCTAGTTTTCTTTTTCTAATTTTGAATTATATTTGAGTTATTTTATGTTGAAACACGATTTTGAGCGATTTTCACATAAATCGATTCCTTAGTGATCGAAAATAATCACACAGTTTCCACCTTGACACCATCCTTTCTAACATTTTTATTAAAAGAATCCGTAGGTCAATTCCTTCATATTTATTTATTTATTTTTAAATACAAAACATGCACATTTTAATTTAATTTTTTTATTTATCGGAATTCTATAGTTTAGAAAAAAAAATATGAATGTATATCTTCGCATTCCAACAATTGTTTTTTTAATTTATCTAGTTTCTGATTTTCTGTTAATTTTCAATCAAATGCATAAATTAAAAATTTTTGATTCCGTCTTTTTTCCGGGTTGCTGAAAGATGCTGCGAAGAAGTGGAATTTGTGCACATGCGTGGCAAATAAAATCGCACGCGACTACACATGCGTTGAAACTGAAGAATTCGGATTCTTCTTCTTCGACCCAGACCGTGCGACCTACCAGAAAGGTATCTGTTTGGACGGCCGGGAAGTGCCACCCAATTTAGACCGGAACCCAGTGGGGGAGGCATCCATAGGAACCGTACCCTCCTTCCTCTGCCACCAACCTCTCGGAAGGACTTATGGATCCACATGTTTAATGTGATCGAACTCCGTATGAACACGGCGGCAGTTTTGCCAGTGGCGGGAATCGAACCCGCGCCGTCTGAATGCAATTCAGACAATTCCCGCGCGCTAACCACTGGGCTGTCGTGTCCCCAAAGGATTTGGATTGAAACGAAATAGGGAATGATTTTGGTTCAAAAGAGGCGGTTTGGAAACTGAGTGTGTTATATCTATCTGTATTTTCTACGTAGCGGGCGCTTATTTAGAACCCTAACACAGCCAGGTAATCCATTTTAGATTATTTAGATGAGATAGTTCAATTAATATTCAAATATTGCTTTAAATCTGTGTATACAGGTGAGCCATCTTAAGGATCATACTGTTCCATGATAGCTATAATCTTCATCACTAGTTGGAAGATGAATAAAGAGGAAGTTCAATAAACTCTACTTGAGTTGAATGCACTTTTATGTTGAATGTTTTTTGCCTCATAATATTATATGTCAGAAAATACTTAAAATATAAACCGATGTAAAGTTGAAATCGAAAGAAATGAAATATTGCATATAAAAGTTCTGAAGAATTATTTAAATAAGATAGTCCAATTAATATTCAAATGTTACTGTGTATATTTGTGAACCCTTTTATGGATAATACTGCTCCATAAAGACAGCTATTAACTTCATCTCTAGTTGGAAGGGGAACAAAGGGGAAGTACAATAAACTTTGCTTGAGTTGAGTGCGCTTTTAGGTTGAATGTTCGTTCGATCATAATATTCCTTTGTGTCTGCGTCAACCGAAGTCGTTTAATTCACGCTGTTGTGTTTATTGTTGAAACTTACATGCATGGAGATATTGATTTTTATATATTTATAATTTTATATTTTATATCATGTTACACTTTCAATGGTTTAGTAAAATCATTGGTGAAACAAATGTTATCATACTATTGTTTTTGCTATTTTTTTTTTGGAACATCTATTTCTCAGGCTCTGCTCTAGATCGGACTTGGATGATGATTGAAATGGATTCAGCATTAAATTCCGGAGGGGGATAAAGTCGGTTTACAAAGGATTTTCATTTCCGATCCTTTTCCCACTTCTGGTTAAAAATATCAATTTTCTTGAAACATCTATTTCTCAGAGTAGGATATGGATAAAGTTTAGATGCTAACTGGTATGGATTCAGAATAAAGTTTCTTAGGGGTAGGGGATTAACTAAGGATTTAAAATTCCGGTTCTTTTCCACTTCCGGTTCAAAAAATTTCCATGAAACGCCTATTTTTTTAATACGGGGAAATTATAGATATAGATTTGATGATGACTCAAATGAATCTTGCGCAAAATTTCGGTGAGGGTTGTTGTTGTTGTTGATGAGGTGGTGTGTGTGTGTGTGTGGGGGGGGAGGGCTTATTAAGAATTTCCACTCCATGTTCTAGAGATGTCACTTCCAATTAAAATAATTACATTTTCCTTCAAATATCTATTTCTCAGGATTGGCTATAGATAGATCCTAGCTGACAACTGATGTGAATTCAGCATTACATTTTGGAACGGTTGAGTTTTCACTAAGGATTTCCACTTTCGGATTTAGATATGTTGCCCAAAATTTGTTTCCAAAATTTGTATGACTGTATGAAATAAGTGTACAAAAGAGGATAAAAATACTTAATAGTTCCATTGAAAATGGAGTGTACACACCACTTGCTTCCACATAAAAGCTCTTTTATACACTTCTTGTTGTTTTTGTTTATATTTGCGTGTGTGTGCTACATAATACTTATACCATTTTTTAAGCGTTAATAGCTGAAATAATAAATATTGCTTCAAATCTGTGTATATAGGTGACACATCTTAAAGATTAATTGCTCTGTAAAAACAGCTATAGTCTTCATCTCTAGTTTGAAGATGAACATAGGGAAAGTACAATAAACTTTTCTTGAGTAGAGTGTGCTATCGGGTTGAATGTTCTTTGACTCAAGATATTCTTTTATGTGTATGTTAAATTTTTCTGCGTCGAACAAAAGTCTTTTAATTCGCGTTATTGTTTCTGTTACTGGCACATGAAACCCACATACAGGGTGATTAAAAACGATGGGGCAAAATTTTAAGGGGTGATAGTACACACCTAAACAGACACTTTTCATCATACAAAGCATGGTCATAACGCACGCGGTTAAGCGATAGAGGACGCTGTCCAGCGAACGCATTAAGCGCTTGTTGTTGCACTCGTCGTCAGTTCTACCGTGGATTTCAAAAAGAATGGATTGTTTCACGAATCAGGAGAAAGCCGACATGCATTTTATGTACAGAGCTGCGGACGGGAATGCGAGGAAAGCCCAAATCCGCATGTGATTCCAACACGACGGAGAGCCACCCCATTTCAGCGTGACTGTGAGAAAAGCCTTGGATGCAACATTCCCAGGTTGATGGATTGGCCAGAGTGATCACATCAGTTGGCCGGCACGCTTGCTCGATCTCTCATGTCTGGACTTTTTCTTATGGATCCATATGAAAAGCCTCATCTACGATATCTCCGTTGATTCCGATGAGGACCTTGTTGCCAGGATTTCTGTTGCTGCTGCCGCTGTATGAGAAATACCTGGTGTTTTCGACAATATACGATAATTGCTATATCGCAGGTGTGGGGCTGCATTCATGTTGACGATCGCTGTTTGAGCAGTTTCTATAAGTTATTCATTACAATTTATTTTGTAATTTCTTCGATTTCTTGTTTTGAAAAGTTTCTGTAAGTTGTTCGTTAAAATGTGTTCTGTGATTTCTTCACTTTCTTCACATCTCCTTTGTCATTCTTGTGTTCCATTATTTCATGCAACAGTACGTGTTAACCCCTAGTGCTTAACCGCTTGAGTTACGACCATGCATTGTATGATGAAAAGTGCTTGTTTAGGTGTGTTCTATCACCCCTTAAAGTTTTGTTCTATCGTTTTGAATCACCTTGTATATGGAAATAAGTAATTTGTATATTTTGATGTTCTGATATGTGACAATTCGTTTGATTAAAGGTTTGATAAAATCATTGATTTTGTTTTTTGTTTTCTTTTATGTTACATCACCCGTACGCCATTCACCGAACTTTAATAGCTCGTATATTACATAATAAAAAAATATGACTCTCTCTCTCACTCTCTTTCTTTCTGTGGGTGTGTGCATCTGTGTCGTCTGTAGCGGAAAATCGGAGCTGCGGATAGCCGCAAAATTCGGTATAAGAGTAGCTGAAATTCTGAACTGAAACTCGGCGAGATTTTTTTTTTTTATCAAATTAGATTTTTAGTTATTTTATGTTGAAGCACAATTTTAAGCGATTTTCACACGAATCAGTTACTTAGCGATTAAAAATATTATCATAGGTTTTTGATTGATAATTGTTAATTGATTGGTAATTGATTGAAAATTTGTTAGATAAGTTACTTGTGGGTGACCCTGGTGCTGATTGGATTTTGGTATAATTCGGAAAGAAAGAACCTGTCTTTTTTTGCGAAATAGCTCACAAAAATTGACAAAATCTAAAATGAAATATACGTATGCTTATCAATTGAATGTTTGTAAATGCTTGCTGCTCAATTTAATGCTGTATCAATTAAATGCCTGTTTTATAAGTAATGTTTGACGATAAAAATAATGAGGCCAATCTCATTACTCTAGGGCTAAACCTTCTTGAGATTCTTTTTTTTTTTTGCCTTTTTGCTATGCTGCCTTTGAAAATACGCCAAATTACCAAATATTAGTGTTATTTAGCACTGGAATATCAGTATTATTTCGTTTGTTATTTTGTGCAATTAAACTCAATTTAATGAATTATCAAAGTAATAAAGAGAAAATGAATTTGAGTATGTAGAAAAAGTCATGTGCTGCCCATATCAGATATTTTATTCTTATTTACTAGAAGTGTGTTCAGTATTTTGATGAAAAAGTGTCTTGAATACTTGAAGATATTTGAATACTTGAATACTTTGATACTTGAATACTTTGATACTTGAATACTTGAATACTTTGATACTTGAATACTTTGATACTTGAATTCTTGAATACATGATTAAGATTTCTCGAATACTTGAATGTATATGTGTATATCGGGGAAGTGTATCCTTAATCACTCTAATCAGCACATGGCTCTATGATATTGTATGTAAACTATAAACAAACAAATAAACAACATTATTTTGCCCCACAATGAGTATAATTTCAATCAATCTTATAGGTAAGATAATAATAGTGCGGCAAGAAAATGCTGTAAAAGGTGCCATAAATGCTAATAATGAGCATATAAAAGATGCTTAAAACTTTTGTAACATTCATTTGTGAACAATGGTCGGTGAAGTGCAACTTAACTTTCATCGCAAACAACTGCGAATGATTTACGACCATCTTTTTGGAAAGAAGGAAGGACTTAAATTTTACAAAAAATAGAGCTCTAACAATCCCCTCCAAGAATCATCCACTGAAATAACCAGTTTCTGCTGTCCTGTTTCGTTTTTATTGGAGTTCATCATCTTAGAATAGATGGTGTGGCTGTGGTAGTAAAAAATCTGGTGCGAGCAGCACATGACTTTCTGTACAGACTGAAATTCATTTTCACTTTCTTTCTTTTATAATTCTTTAGATCGAATTTAATCGCATAAAAAACAGGCATAATTATTTGAAATTACATTGAATTTTTACTTTTAATTCAATTTTAGTTTTCATTCGGTAACTGGACGTATTTTCAAAGGTGGCGTAGCAAAAAGGCGAAAAACATTAAAATATCTTAAGAACGGCTAGTTCCAGAGTAATGAGATTAGTTTTATTATTTTCATCGATAAAAATTATGTGTAAAACAAGCATTTAATTGAAGCATTTGAGCATACGCATTTATTTTAGACTTTTGTGATTTTCACCGGCCATTTAGTAAAAAAAATGCAGGTTCTGTCTTCCAAATAATACCAAATTCCACTAATACCCAAATCTAATCAGCGCCAAGGTAACGCACAATTCATTTATCTATCAAATTTTGGGAAATTTGGTCAAATAGTTTTTTAGCTAGAGTCGATACATACAACTTTTACAATCCATTTTGCTAAAAAAAAAAAAAAAAAAAAAAAAAAGGCAGGTTCTTTTATCCCGAATCGCCACCAAAATCTAATTAGCACCAGGGTAATCCACAATAGACTTATTTACCAAATTTTGTGATATTTGGTCAATTAAATTTTCAGCTAGAGCGTATACATATGATTTTTGTGGGTCATTTCGTAACGGTCAACAGATTATGACCTTTTAATCTACGATTTGTTGTCTTCGATTTAATGCATTATAGAAGTTGACGTGTAACCACTTTAATTATTAATAAATCATGTCCAATATCTGTGGCAAAGTTCGCATCCCCATACTCATGCAAACAAGTATTTTCAACCATGAAACACTGGAAAACCAGGAAAAGTACTTAAAATCCGATTTACTGATGGGCATCTGTTTTCTCTTTTGAGAATCCCCACCTCACCGCTTCTAGATTACGAACAAATTCCGGTAGCTCAGTCACAGTTTTATTCATCTCACACCCCATTATTTTGAACTTTCTGAATGAACTTTAAAATATATAAATATATATATATATATATATATATATATATATATATATATATATTATTTATCATTGCTTTGTATTTTAAATATTTAAAAAAAATTAAATAAATTTTGAAGAAAAGTTATGAAATAAAGTGTTTTGCCAGCCAAAAAAATTTGTTTGTTTCATTTGGCCCTTCTGTAAGCTAATTTGTCCATCCCTGCTCTACTGTGTTTCTCAGAATCTACCGATCTTCATGTTTTATTCTTAAATGAAAGGCCTCGACTAACAGACGCACAATTTTTTTGCCTAAATCAGAAACACAGCCATCCTTCCATTACGACCATTTAGGCCATTTATTGTATTTTATCTTTCTTCGACGTTGTCTCGAAAATTTCGCAACCAATTATTATGATTTAATTTTTTAACGAAAGATTTTGAGGGCATGCAAGCGGCCCGAAGATTAACCCCAATTTTTTCCCTATCTCCAAAACACATTCAAATTTGAATTATGTGACTATTTATTGAATCCATCTGTTCCGAGCGTATTCGCGTAATCTACTGGCTTGATTTTCGTGATTTTATTTCTAAACAGATACATTTCACACAGGAGGTGATCCATATTTATCCTAATCTCTGCCTAACTATGCTATACCACATGCTAGGCCATTAATATAAAAATCGACATACTGCGTAAGAAAAAACAAATGGTGTACATAAAAAAGGCTTTTGATGAATGTAAAAATTCCTTTAAACTGCTGTCAAAAATAATCTCAAAGTATAATTCTTCGTTAAGGTAACGGCACAAACAGTTGATTAAAAGTATCAACCGGTTTTCTAGTAAATACAGCCTTCTTCGTGTTAAAAAGCCACAGTAATTACAGCAATAAAGGTAGACATATGAATTCATGTCTTTGTTATTGTGGTTTTTCTGTCATTTCATTCTAGCAAGTAGCAAAGTGTGTATGAGACAAGATGTGTATAACTGAGTAGAAAAGGACCACGAAAGTGCCTTTCTGACGAATACAGACGTCCGTTGATCAATTAAAGAATCTGCCATCTGTATTTTGTCACTACGAGTATTACAACATCCATGTTATCACCCACCCCCAGGTTTATCTAAATATTAACCTTCAGTCACAATATGGGACTGTGCAATCACTTGTCGGTTTTGTATACAGACTTCTTAAGTTTTACAGCCAGCTGCTGTATAACTTACATCTTGTCAACAAATGCTTTAGTTTTAAGTAATTTGTCATTCTGTTTTCATTTGTTTCCTTAAGACTACTTTGAAATAATACCAAAGTTTGTAATTGTATCACTTTATTTGGCAAGTCTTTAAGAATCCAACTACGGGCGCTCGCTTCCGAAAACCCGGATATGCCTGGGTAATTCGTTCTAGTTAAAATAATTATAAAATTAACTACTTATGGGGGGGGGGTGTTACCCTAAAGTAGTATTTTAAATTCAGTTTGATCAAGTAGCGAAATGTAACGTAACATTTTTGTAGTGTAATGCAACGTTTCTGTAGCGTAATGTAACGTTTCCGTAACGAGTTTAGCTAGCCTTTTACCGAGATGTAAGATGATAAAATTAAAAGCTTCTAAATTTCCTCATAATAACAATACGTCTAACATGGGAGTTTTGATTGCCAATGGGATTTCAGTTGTCCATGTACATCAAGATAACCAAAATCTAGATACGTGCATTTTAACGTAGTGTATAACGTAGTATTTTAATTTCAGATTATCCATTCAAGTAGCGAAACGTAAGGTAACGTATTCGTAACGCAACGCAACGTTTTCGTAATGTAACGCAACGGTTTTGTAACGTAACTCAACGTTTCTGTAACATCCCAACGTTTTCGTAACGAGTTCAGCTAGTCTTTTACTGAGATGTAAGATAGTAAAATTAAACGTTTCTAAATTTCCTCAAAATAAAAATACGTCTAACATGGGAGTTTTGATTGCCAATGGGATTTCAGTTGTCCATGTACATCAAGATAACCAAAATCTAGACACGTGTATTTTAACGTAGTGTACTATAACGTAGTATTTTAATTTCAGATTATCCATTCAAGTAGCGAAACGTAATGTAACGTATTCGTAACGTAACGCAACGTTTTCGTAATGTAACGCAACGATTTTGTAACGTAACTCAACGTTTCTGTAACGTCCCAACGTTTTTGTAACGAGTTCAGCTAGTCTTTTACTGAGATATAAGATGGTAAAATTAAAAGCTTCTAACATATCCTCATAATAAAAATACGTTTGAGATGGGAGTTTTGATTGCCATTGGGATTCCAGCTGTCAATGTATATCAAGATAATCAACGTCTAGACACTTGTATTCGCTAATATAATAGCAATAAAATAACTACATGCTATTCCTAGACCCTACAGATTATAAACCTAATCACATGCGAAACCAAGCATGAGGATTGTCTTTCAAATCTACCTATTTCATAAGAGCGTTTTTATATATATATTAGGAGGGTTATTGCGAGTTCGATCTTTCGAGCACAACCTCCGAATTCTATCGCTGGTTTCTGTCATTCAATCCAAAATTTATTTCAAGGAATGAATTTCACATCAGATTTATGAATCCATTGTGTATTTTAGAGACAGAACATTTTGTTTTCTTTCTCGTACGCGTAGCATGACGGCGCAGGCTTTTTGAAATTTAGATCTAACATCTGCTTTTCGGAATTTTGTAGACTTTCTTGTATTTTGCATTGCTGGGGATTAATATTAATTGGTTATTTATCAAAAATGGGATGCTTGTAATACGCGGAAGTAATGTTGACTATTAGATAATTCTTTACGGTTCGAGACACATCTCAAGGCATGAGAGGGTCGCCTGAAACGTATAGTAATCTTTTGTTTGTCTCACAGGGACGATTTAATAGCTCCGCAATACCTGTGGGTCCCAAACTCGAGGGACCTCGTTATGATCTTAATGTATAAATATTAATAAAAACAGGTTGATGATTAGTAAAAACAGCTCACTGAGATAAACGTGTGGGGCCCAGAATTGAAGACTTGCAGGGGCCCCCGAAATTCCTTAAACCGTTCATGCATCTACGGTGTTCCTAAGAACGCCCTTAAGGGTTGTTCCTAAGAATACCTTACGGTGTCCTTACGGTGTTCCTAAGAATGTCCTTAAGCACACCAATAACGTTGAGAGGAAAGGCGCATGAGTGTTTATGTTAGGTCTAGCTGTAGTAAAGTAACCAGACCATGCCCGATTGAAGAAAAGTAACTACAGAGCCCATAGCAGAGAATTAAAATAGTTAGGATAATGGATTTGACGACAAAACGAGCTAGATGAAAAAAAAAAACCTATCACAACGCTTTAAAGTATTGTCTAATCAGTAGGTATCGTCAACAGTAACGCGTACATGGAAGGCAATAAACATCTATTAAAAAGTCGCATCATATAAGGGCCTATAATACGACGACATGTGCAATGCTTGCCAAAATACTAGATGATACTCTTTCTTGAATTCAAATGTGCATTGCTGCTGACGGAGGGCGTCTTTAACAGGTTGTACTAATGTAAGGGTTGTTTATTTTTGCCTTATAAACATGCAAGGGTTGTTCATTTCTGTATTCATACCATTGTTGTAATTTGTGTAAACATGTAAGGGTGATATTATTTTATTATTTTATTTGTGTAAGCATGTAAGGGTTGTTTATTTTATTATTTTATTTGTGTAAACATGTAAGGGCTGTTTATTTTGGCAGTCCTGCCATTACTGTAATTTGTGCAAGGGTTGCTTATTTTTGCATTGCATGCCTAACATGTAGCATGTAAGGGTTGTTTATTTTTCCATGCTTATCATTTCCCCAAAACCTTGTTGTGTCAAATAAATGCCTTTTGTAACATTTTTATCGTCGATTTCTATTCATTAGACAATGTTCTACAACATTGTAATAGTCTTTTTTTGCCTATCCCTCTGTATTGCGAAGCTCATTATCATGAATAAATTCTCCGCTAGAAGTGCTACATTCCCTTTGCTTCGACCTGGGCGTGCTTATTTTACTATAGATAGACCTAACGTAATCACTCATGGACCTTTCTTTACAAAGTTGTTTGGGTGCTTAAGAACATTTCTAGGAACACTGTATACGATCGCAGTATCAGGAAACTGTGTCGCTATCTTCTCCTACAGTTCTTAACATAATTTTTTGAAATTGGGTGGTAAGACATAATATTAAATTATGTCGTCTTTACCTGAAACTAGGGGTTATTTAAAATACACACATTAGGTTCCAGATAAGTGTTTCTGTTGCCTATTATTAAACCGAATTCAACAGTAACGCTAAATTTAAATATTAAAGTACTTCATTAGTAAGAATTTATAATAGTATATTAAATGACTAGTTGGCAGATGATGTCACAGCTGATTAAATTAACAGATTACTGTTTAAATATACCAACAGATTTTAAAGCCTTAAAATCGGCGGTGGCTCCAGTGCGATGGAGCCGAAATGGTTTTGCGTGAATAATATTGTGTAAAATAAAACTCAACTTTTGTAATATATATATAAAAGAAAAGAACCTGATCCAAAATCTGATTATATATACAAAGAGCTACCCATTCTTGCTTATTGTTTATAGCTATCACTTTTAGTTTCTAAGCATTACAAACTTGAAAAAAGTAAAATTTTCCTACTTCTTCAACTTTGCAAGACGATTACTCAAAGACCATGAGAACATTTAAAAAAAAAATAAATGTAGATTTAGAAACTAAATTTCCTCATACATATTTTGTCGCTTAATATTTATATCTATCTTTCATAGTTTCGAAGATATTTCGAGTGAAAGTATGAAAAACGAAAAAAGATACTCGTTCGGACAGATACTTAGGCTTTACTTGAAAAAACAAATAGAGCTCTATCCAAAATCCAATTATATGTATATACTTGTAGGGTCTTCAAAGAGTTATAAATTCTTGCTTATTGTTCAAAGACAGCTCTTTTAGTTTTTGAAATAAGCATTACAAATTTGAAAAACTGAACATTTTAAATTTTCTTCACCTTGACAAGACTGTTCCTCGAAAACTGTAAGTGCATTTTTAACACTTTACAACATAGTTGAAAAGTGTTTATGACTTTGTTCATACTGTCTGTCTGTCCGTTCGCACGATAACTGCCGTAGAAATGACTTTACCAAAATGAAATTTTAGCATATTGTTGAGACAGTCTGTGGGACTTATGGGAATGTAAATGAATAATATCACCCAATTACTTTTGGATTGAACCCTGGTTGAAAAAATGAAATATATTGAACCCTATGGGACCTAATTTTTCAAACGTTTTTTAAACGAATTTAAAATTCACAAATTGCTTCGAAAGTTTTGGGAAATATACAAATTATCCTATAAAAATATAAAAAAAAAATCAGCAAAATATATTCGGTAGTTTTTTAAATAAAAATTAAAATAATAATTACACCCATATCATAGGAAGAGATGACGTAATCCACTTCTAAATAAAGCACGGCATCCATCTTGTATCAAAATCGTGATTTTTAAAAGTTATTTGTAATTTATATTTAGTGTTGTATCCGTCCCAAACCTGCTTTATTATTACTTGATATCCGTACATCTCTATTCTGAAATAGCGCAATTACAATATATTTGAGATTAAACGATCAATGTCATCCATGTTGTGTCAAAATCGTGATTTTTAAAGTTCTTTTTAATTTATATTTAGCGTTGTATCCGTCCTAAAACCGCTTTACTTTTGCTTAATTTTTGTGCAACTGTATTCTGAAACAACGCAATTAGAATACATTTTAGTTTAAATAATTATCAAACTTTGATTATTTCTACAACGAAACCTAATTTTCACGTATGGAGAATGTAAACACATCAAGCTGTAAGATGAGTTGTATAAGAATTGTTAAATTTCTTTAACGCAATATTGTGTAGCGCTGGAGTCTGCAATATAGTTGATATGAATGAAACAGTCATTGATTTTACATGGAGAAGTAGACGGTTTTGTATTGACTTTTTCGATGAAGTTTTAAGCATGGAGTTAGAAAGTATTTTTACCTCCATGGTTTTAGGTTCTTAAGTAAAATAATTTATTGTAATATTGTGATAAATTTAAAAATATGGCCGTTGAATGAAAGGAATGGAAAAAAGTATAAAAATGAAATATTCATTGCTTTTATATAGAGAGTCAGGCGATTTGTATTTCGATGATGTCATTTGAATAAAGTTCATTTGTTTTCGATGAAATTTTCAAATATAATACATTATTGTAGTATTGTGATAATTTTAAAAACATCACCGCGGAATGCATCGCGTTTTAGAGATGTTTAAATAAAATTGCATTGCAGTTGGAAAAGTGTTTCATAATCAATGCTTTATGCATGATTGATCTTTTTTGTTAATGTTTAATATAGATTTTAATACTAAATTTTCTAGTACACATTTTTGATGTCTATTATTTATATCTATCTTTTATAGTTTACTATATTGTTCGAGAGAAAGTTATAAAAATGGAAAAATACTCTCCCAGAGAGCTATTTTTTTAAATGGTTTTGAAAGAAAAAAAATATCAAAATGTTAAATTTAATTTTGTAGACAATGAAATAATTAATGCCTTGTGTTTCTTCTTGTTCAGCCATCACTGCATTATCACCTCGCTGTTTCTTCTTTGAAAGCAAAACATATTTATGCTATTTTTTTTTCGGTTCTTCACGTTCAGTTTTGCAGAATAAGAATGACAAAGGGGAGAAATCTGATCTAAAATTCTACGTCTTCATTCATTTGACATCACCTTTACTATCTTTAGAGAAGACTTTTTAAATGTGATTTCTAATTTATTGTTTTTAAATATTAATGTTTTGTTTATCTGTATTTCTAAAAATATTTATGCTTCTCTTAAAGCCTATGCGGATAGGACGGCTTTGTTTCGAGAAGAGGATGGGCCAGGGGGGACCCTCGGGCCCCCTATGGCCACAGCATTGCTTGGGACTTGATCTTTAAGCAATGATAAAAATTTTAAGGTGGAAAATGCAGAGTCCACTTCGAAAAGAGCTTGCAATTTTGTCCCAGTAGCTCAACGGGAGAGCATCGGCTGACCAGTTCGGAGATCCAGGGTTCGATTCCCGGTTGGGGCACCCAGGCTCTTTACACAATCAATGCATTTAGGCAACTATGGTAACTGATATACGTTTCAAGTACCAAAATCCTTTATTTGCTAATGATTTTAACTGATTTTTAGCTTAAATGCCTGAAAACGCTGAAAATAAGGCTACATACAGTTATCGGAAATGCAATACCGTTTTACATACATCAATTTCCTTGTAATTAGAACCATAAAATGTGCGTCGTTTTTATGCTTATATTTAAAATGGTTTTTGATATATATTCCGAGTGTTTATTAAGTATGTAAGTGTCACATTTAGTGATCACTAATCACTTACCCGCTACTGAATGGTTTGTATATAAATATAAATAATAAAATCAAATGCATTTGAATTGAAACAAATGTAGGTATTTGAAAATATCTTTCAACAAATTAACATCAGACAATTCTACCTTCCACAAATACTAAAAGGAATTCTCTCTAACTCCTTTCCGAAAATAAAAACTTTATAAAAATACAACATATAAAGGTTAAATGAAGGTATGTATGTATCCTTTTAGACTTTTAAATGTAGTGTGCTCAATTGAGTTTTTATTTCCAGATTCAAATTCTATCTTTTTTCCTATTTGTACACAAGTTCGAAAGAAAATTACAAAATTCCGATTTATCTGAAAATAAAAGCTTTATAAAAACACAGCATATAAAGGTTGAATAAAAGTATATAGCTACCTTTTTAGACTTTTAAATGCAATGCTCAATTAAGTTTTTATTTCCAGATTCAAATTCCAACTTCTATCCTATCTGCTCAAAATTGGTTTACTGTAAAATTCCAAAATATGATATCTAAAGACTTTTTGATATTTAGAATTTATTGATTCCCAGATGAACATCGTGTTTCATCGGAAAGACAACTCTTAATAAGGGTGTAACTTCAGGGTGTAAGGTGTGACATTAAATAACTCAAAATAAGGGTGTAACTTCAGGGTGTAAGGAGTGACTTTAAATGACTCAAAATAAGGGTGTAACTTAAGGGTTTAAGGAGTGACTTTAAATAACTCAAAATAAGGGTGTAATTTCAGGGTGTAAAGAGTGACTTTAAATAACTCAAAATAAGGGTGTAAGGAGTGACATTAAATGACTCAAAATAAGGGTGTAACTTCAGGGTGTAATGAGTGACTTAAAATAACTCAAAATAAGGGTGTAACTTTAGGGTGTAAGGAGTGACTTTAAATAACTCAAATTAAGGGTGATAGAACGTATGAGTGTATGCGTAGAGCAAGTAGAACAGTATGAGCTCTTAACAACCACTAAAAATGAACTGCTAGTGGTTGTTAAGGACGCATACTGTTCTACCCATTCTTTTGGCTTAAAGAAGGTGTTTATAATTCCCTAGAAATAATTGTAGTCACCTGACTGACATATACCTGCTTTAATTATGGAAGTTCTGTAAGTGTTTATCTTATAAGCAGCAGTCTGGATCGGGATAATCCAGTGGTTAGAGCATGGGGACTGCACTCGAAGGACCCGAGTTTGATTCCCGGCTCTGCCTAAACTGTCTCCTTGCTCAAGCGGAGTACGGGCACTTTAAATCTGTGGGTTTGAAAGTCCTTCCAAGACGTTGGTGGTAGGGGAAGAAGGGTACGGTCCCTGTGGATTACGCCCTCACTGGATTTCGGCTTAAATTGGGTGTAACTGTCCCGGCCGTCGAAACAGATACCTTACATCTTCGGGTAGCTCGGGCGATCTGGGTCGAAAAACAAAAAAGGAAGCAGCAGTTTGAATTGTGTAAGAATCCTTTGAGTTTGAATGAATGCAGTTTGAATGGTATTGATCGGATGCTTGAAACACGAGATATAGGTGGGTATATTTTTGCATTAAGCGGACCCAGCAGTATTAACTTGAATATAACACAATGTTTCTGGAGGAGGTTAGGGATATTACATTATCATAAGGTGATTTTACTAATTTCTTACAGAGATTGAGTATGGTAGGTAACATGTCTTATCGCAATGTAAGTGGGTCTTGTCTAATACATAACTTTGGTTGGCATGAGAGCCTATGTTTTACATGACACACATTGTCATTTATGGGCATTTAAGTATGGTTATAATATACAGATTGATATATAGGTTTCAATCAGATGAAACCTTAAATTTCCTCAATTGTTATATTAATAAGGCGAAACTTAAACAAAGTAATTAAGCGCAAATTAATAACGCAATATAGCATACAGATGTTTATTGTATTATTAATTTGCGTTATTGTATTATTTAATTATTAAACTTTGGATTCTATTTTTCAGTGTTTAACAGACCAACAAACTCGAAGTTGAAAAGGCGAAATTTGTTAGCCATAGATAAATGGAAAGTATGGTCTGTTGAAACTGAAGTAATCAATAAATAAAAATATTTTGCGCAATGGATAAAGGAAAAATGTAAACAACTTAATTAATCATAAATAAATAAATAATGCAGCATACAGTTGTTTCGAGGATACATTGGATCTCTTTCTTCAGAGCTAGGCAGAACAACAAGCACGATGTCAAAAATGAAATAAGCTAGCCATAAACAAATGAAAATTAAGGTCTGTTGAAGCCGAGGAAATCAATAAGTGAAAACACCTTGAGAAAAGAATAAGGTGAAACTTAAGCAATGTAATTAAGCACAAATTCATAAACAATGTGGGATATAGCTGTTCGAGTCATTGCATCCTCGTTTTCAGAGCTAGACAGACCTACAAACTCGAAGTTCAAAAAGGGAAATGGGCTAGCTATAAACAAATTGAAATTAAGATCTGTTGAAGCCGAGGAAACCAATAAGTGAAAACACTTTGAAAAAAGAATAAGGAAACACATAAGCAATGTAATTAAGCAGAAATTAATAAATAATGCAGCATACAGCTGTTTGAGTCATTAGAACCTCATCTTAGAGCTAGACAGACCAACAAACCAGAAGTCCAAAAAGGGAAATGGGCTAGCCGTAAACAAATGGAAATTAAGGTCTGTTGAAGAGGAGGAAACCAATAAGTAAAAGCACAGAGAAAAGAATAAGGAAATACTTAAGCAACGTAATTGAACAGAAGTTAATAAATAATGCAGCATACAGCTGGTTAGAGTCATTGGAGCTAGACAGACCAACAAACCCGAAGTAAAAAAAAAGAAATAAGTTAGCCATAAACAAATGGCAATTAAGGGCTGTTGAAGAGGGGAAAACCAATAAGTGAAAACACTCTAGGAGAAGAATAAGGAAACACTTAAGTAACGTAATTAAGCACAAATTAATAAACGATGCAGTATACAACTGTTTCGGAGATACGTAATATACTCTTCTTCGACAAACCAACAAATCCGAAGTCAAGAAGAAGAAACGGGCTAACTCCAGAAAATGTTAGGAAATTCTATTAAATCCTCCAGAAAACCCAGATTCGACCAATAAGTGAAAACACTCGAGGATAATGCTAGCACTGGCCAAATATATTTTCACTGATCTAATTTTATTCTTTGCTTTCTGGCACTTACTTCTTTGAAATGACAACAATCAAAAAATTTTTTAGAAGATTAAAATTCTAAAATATCATAAGCAAAATAATTAAAATTATATTAGCTAGCATTTCTTACCTTCTGCACTTAACTCCTTTGAAGTACCGAAAAAAATCACAACTAAAACTTAAAATTCCTTTAGGTTGCGAATTTGCAATCTTGTGTTGTTTCTCCCAAGTTCTTGAAATATACTGAGATGCAGAGAAAAATGAAAGTTATGTCCCTCTAATGCACGGGTTAGAAAGCATGCTGCATCCTTTGGCGTTTTGACATCTGACTTAAATTATTGGCGATTTTTTTGTTCAGGTTTTCTTGCGCAGCCATAACTTTAAGTGAACGGAAAAAATCAAGGTAGGGATTTTTTTTCGCATTTTCTGTCGTTTCATACTTCAATATCTATCCGGTTATTTGTTTCACTGAGTTATATTGTTCCGATAAAGTATAACGGGAGAGGATAGAGCGACAAAACATTTCGTTCTGTAACGTTTCTATGAAAGTGAAGCACCTACTGATGTGTTTCAGGTGTAAGATAAATTAATTTCTGTGAAAATGCCTCACATGACTTTTAATACGAACTTTCTCATTTAGTATATAACACAGATACTTGTAGTAAAAGGGTGTTTTATTGTACATATCTTGTCGAATAAAAAATCTCATTAAAACGTTCACCTATAATAATAAAGGAAGATGTCTATCTATGTCGTCCGTAGCAAAAAATCTAAGCAACATACGCCATGCAGTTTGGTACGCAGGTACATTAGGACCCTGAAAGATGCACATCGACGTTAATTTTTTTTTTAATTCGAATTCGTCTTTTAGTTATTTTGTGTTGTAGTGCAATTTTCACACACATGCTTTCCTTACAGACCCCAAAAATATTACTTCAGAGTTTTCATCTTGACATCATAGAATAAATCGAAATATTCACTGTCAAACAAACTTTGAACGAAATCCATACGTGTAATAGTAGTTTATTTGTAAATTTTAAAAATATATATACTTTTCGTATGTTGAAGATTCAGATGTATTCCACTCCCAAGATATTCACGCAGAGTTTGCATGTTAACACTATCGGCATATAGTTTTTTTGTTATTATTGTTATAAGCGTTTTTGTTATTGTTGTTATAAGCGTTTTTGTTATTGTTGTTATAAGCGTTTTTGTTATTGTTGTTATAAGCGTTTTTGTTATTGTTGTTATAAGCGTTTTTGTTATTGTTGAAGCCTTCTTTGGTTTATAGATTTCGCTGCGAGTTCCAATACGATTATAATCAAAGACTTGCATTCTAAATCCCTGCCAACGCCAGGAACATTTTCTAGAATGTTCTGTCGTCGCTCGAGATTTATTAATGCAATTATCTGATAACAAGAAAGATCAATCATGCTTAAAGCATTGATTATGAAGCACTTTCCAACTTCAATGCAATTTTATTTAAACATGTCTAAAATGCAATATATTCCTCGGTAATATTTTAAAACTTATCACAATACTACATTAATTTATTATATTTGAAAATTTTAACATTCATCGAAAAAAATGAACTTCATTCAAATGACGGCATTGAAATATAAATTGCCTGGTTTAAACATCTTTAAAATGTGATACATTCCTCGGTTATAATTTTAGAATTATCATAATACTACGATAATTTACTATATTTGAAAACTTCATCGAAAATAACTGAAATTCATTCAAATGACGTCATAGAAAAAATAACACACCCGGCTCTCTCTATAAAAGCAGCATTTCATTCATAAATAATTTCCGATTGATGTCATTCATCACAATACTATAATAATTTATTTCATTTAAAAATTAAGACCATGAGGCTACAAGTAATTAAACTCTATGCGTAAAACTTCATCGAAAAAAATCGTCCTTCTCTTTGTAAAATCAATGAATATATCATTCATATCAGCTATGCAGACTCTATGAACTAAATAATTTTGTGTTAAAGAAATACAGCAATTCTAATACAACATTTTACATATTTTGCTGTTTACATTTTACATAGGTGAAAAATAGGCTTCGTTGTAGAAATAATCAAATTTGGATGAGCATTTAAACTCAAATATATTGTACTTGCGTTGTTTCAGTATGTAGATGCACAGAATTTACGCAAAAATAAAGTGGTTTAAGGACGGATACAACACTCAATATGAATTAAAAAGAATTTTAAAAATCCCGATTTTGAAACAAGATGGATGCCATATATCCTTTTGAAGTGGGTCACGTGATCTTTTCATATCATGGTTACGTGATCGCTTCATATAAGAGGTGTTATTATTATTTTAATTTTTAATAAAAAAAACTACTGAATATATTTCGCTGAATTTTTTTTTATATATTTTATGGAACAATTTGAATATTACCTAAAATTTTCGAATCAATTTGTGAATTTGAAATCAGCTTAAAAGAGGTTTGAAAAATTAGGTCCCATAGGGCTCAATGTATTTCATTTTTTCAACCCGGGTTCAATCCGAAACTAATTGGGTGATATTATTCATTTATATTCCCATAGGTCCTACAGATCGTCTGAACAACATACTAAAATTTCATTTTGATTAAGTCATTTTTACGGCAGTTATCGTGCTAACGGACAGACAGACAGACAGACAGAATGAACAAAGTCATAAACACTTTTCAACTTTGTTGTAAAGTGTTAAAAAACTACATCGAAACTCACAGTACATTCCCGAAAATCAAAGAACGTTTTAACAATAAGCTCGTTTATAATAAAAACAAGAAAGATCAATCATGCAAAACATTGATTATGAAACACTTTCCAACTTCAATGCAATTTTATTTAAACATGTCTAAAATACAATACATTCATTGGTAATATTTTAAAACTTATCACAATACTACATTGATTTATTATATATGAAAACTTTAACCTTCATCGAAAAAAATGAACTTCATTCAAATGACGGCATTGAAATATAAATTGCCTGGTTTAAACATCTCTAAAATGTGATATATTACTCGGTAGTAATTTTAGAATTATCATAATACTACGATAATTTATTATATTTGAAAACTTCATCGAAAACAACTGAAACTCATTCAAATGACGTCACAGAAAAAATAACACGCCTGGCTCTCTCTATAAAAGCAGCGTTTCATTCATAAATAATTTACTATTCATGTCATTCATCACAATACTATAATAACTTATTTTATTTAAAAATTAAGACCATGGAGCTACAAGTAATTAAACTCTATGCGTAAAACTTCATCGAAAAAATTCGTCCTTCTCTTTGTAAAATCAACGAATATTTCATTCATTCAGCTACGCAGCCTCCATGAACTAAATGATTTTGTGTTAAAGAAATACAGCAATTCTAATACAACTCATTCAACATATTTTGCTGTTTACATTTTACATAGGTGAAAAATAGGCTTCGTTGTAGAAATAATCAAATTTGGATGAGCATTTAAACTCAAATATATTGTAATTGCGCTGTTTCAGTATGTAGATGAGCAGAATTTAAGAAAAATAAATTGGTTTTAGGACGGATACAACACTCAATATGAATTAAAAAGAACTTTAAAAATCACGATTTTGAGACAAGGTGGATGCCATATATCATTTTGAAGTGAGTCACGTGATCTTTTCATATCGTGGTCACGTGATCGTTACATATAAGAGGTGTTATCAATACTCTCACATATAAAATGATTAAACTTTTGAAAGATATTTATTATATAATATATCTCTTTTTCCTTTCTTGAGGATATCCCAAAAGTCACAGTTTAATTGAATTTGTTTTTTTCCCAATACTTTATCAATACTCTCACATATAAAATGATTAAACTTTTGAAAGATATTTATTATATAATATATCTCTTTTTCCTTTCTTGAGGATATCCCAAAAGTCACAGTTTAATTGAATTTGTTTTTTTCCCAATATTAAATAATTTTCATTTAAAAAACTGCTGAATATATTTCGCTGAATTTTTTTTATATATTTTATGGAACAATTTGAATATTACCTAAAATTTTCGAAGCAATTTGTGAATTTTAAATCCGCTTAAAAAATGTTTGAAAAATTAGGTCCCATAGGGCTCAATGTATTTCATTTTTTCAACCCGGGTTCAATCCAAAACTAATTGGGTGATATTATTCATTTATATTCCCATAGGTCCTACAGACAGTCTGAACATCATACTAAAATTTCATTTTGATTAAGTCATTTTTACGGCAGTTATCGTGCTAACGGACAGACAGACAGACAGACAGAATTAACAAAGTCATAAACACTTTTCAACTTTTTTGTAAAGTGTTAACAAGAAGGATCAATCATGCATAAGCATTGATTATGAAACACTTTCCAACTGAAATGCAATTTCATTTAAAAATTTCTAAAATGTGATACATTCAGTGGTGATATCTTTTACATTATCACAGTGCTACATTAATTTATTATACGTAAATATTTAAAACTGTATCGAAATATAAATCATCTGATTCTCCATACAAAATCAATGAATATTTCATTCATATAACTTGCATTCCAGACTCCAGAGCTAAATAATTTTGTGTGAAAAAAAATTCAGCAATTCTTATGTAACTCACCTTACAATCGCTTGAGATATTTGCATTCTGCATAAGTTAAAATTAGGCTTCGTTGAAGAAATAATAAAAGTTTAGGGATCATTTAAATTCACAACTATTGTAATTGCATAGGAACGGAATTTAGATACACATTATATTTGAAAACTTCATCAAAAACAACTGAAATTCATTGAAATGACGTCATAGAAAAAATAACACGCCTGGCTCTCTCTATAAAAGTAGCATTTCATTCATAAATAATTTCCCATTCATGTCATTTATCACAATACTATAATAATTTATTTTATTTAAAAATCAAGACCATGAAGCTACAAGTAATTAAACTAACTCTATGCGTAAAACTTCCTCGAAAAAAATCGTCCTTCTCTTTATAAAATCAATGAATATTTCATTCATATCAGCTACGCAGACTCCATGAACTAAATGATTTTGTGTTAAAGAAATACAGCAATTCAAATACAACTCATACTACATATTTTGCTGTTTACATTTTACATAGGTGAAAAATAGACTTCGTTGTTGAAATAATCAAATTTGGATAATCATTTAAACTCAAATATATTGTATTTGCGTTATTTCAGTATGTAGATGCACAGAATTTAAGCAAAAATAAAGTAGTTTTAGGACGAATACAACACTCAATATGAATTAAAAAGAACTTAGAAAATCACGATTTTGAGACAAGATGGATGCCATATATCATTTTGAAGTTGGTCACGTGATATTTTCATATCATGGTCACGTGATCGTTTCATATAAGAGGTGTTATTATTATTTAAATTTTTATTTTAAAAAGTACTGAATATATTTCGCTGAATTTTTTTTATATATTTTATGGAACAATTTGAATATTACGTAAAATTTTCGAATCAATTTGTGAATTTGAAATTCGCTTAAAAAATGTTTGAAAATTTAGGTCCTATAGGGCTCAATGTATTTCATTTTTTCAACCCGGGTTCAATCCGAAACTAAATGAATGATATTATTCATTTATATTCCCATAGGTCCTATAGACCGTCTGAACCACATACTAAAATTTCATTTTGATTAAGTCATTTTTACGTCAGTTATCGTGCTAACGGACAGACAGACAGACAGACAGAATGAACAAAGTCATAAACACTTTTTAACTTTGTTGTAAAGTGTTAACAAAGTCATAAACACTTTTCAACTTTGTTGTAAAGTGTTAACAAGAAAGATCAATCATGCTTAAAGCATTGATTATGAAACACTTTCCAACTTCAATGCAATTTTATTTAAAAAAGTCTAAAATGCAATACATTCCTCGGTATTATTTTAAAACTTGCCACAATACTACATTAATTTATTATATTTGAAAACTTAAACCTTCATTGAAATAAATGAACTTCATTCAAATGACGGCATTGAAATATATATTGCCTGGTTTAAATATCTCTAAAATGCGATACATTCCATGGTAATAATTTTAAAACTATCATAATACTACGATAATTTATTATATTTGAGAAATTCATCGAAAACAACTGAAATTAATTCAAATGACGTCATAAAAAAATAACACGCCTGGATCTCTCTATAAAAACAGCATTTCATTCATAACTTTCTCTCATTCATTTCCTTCATCACAATACTATAATAATATATTTTATTTAAAAATTAAAACCATGGAGCTACAAGTAATTAAACGCTATGCTTAAAACTTCATCGAAAAAAATCGTCCTTCTCTTTAAAAAATACAATTAATATTTCATTCATATCAGCCATGCAGAGTCCATGGGCTAAATTATTTTGTGTTAAAGAAATACAGCAATTCTGCTGTTTACATTTTACATAAGTGAAAAATAGACTTCGTTGTTGAAATAATCAAATTTGGATAATCATTTAAACTCAAATATATTGTATTTGCGTTATTTCAGTATGTAGATGCACAGAATTTAAGCAAAAATAAAGTAGTTTTAGGACGAATACAACACTCAATATGAATTAAAAAGAACTTAGAAAATCACGATTTTGAAACAAGATGGATGCCATATATCATTTTGAAGTGGGTCATGTGATCTTTTCATTTCATGGTCACGTGATCGTTTCGTATAAGAGGTGTAAATATTATTTTAATTTTTATTTAAAAAACTACTGAATATATTTCTCTGAATTTTTTTTATATATTTTATGGAACAATTTGAATATTACCTAAAATTTTCGAAGCAATTTGTAAATTTTAAATCCGCTTAAAAAATGTTTGAAAAATTAGGTCCCATAGGGCTCAATGTATTTCATTTTTTCAACCCGGGTTCAATCCAAAACTAATTGGGTGATATTATTCATGTATATTCCCATAGGTTCTACAGACCGTCTGAACAACATACTAAAATTTCATTTTGATTAAGTCATTTTTACGGCAGTTATCGTGCTAACGGACAGACAGACAGACAAGACAGACAGACAGACCGAATGAACAAAGTCATAAACACTTTTCAACTTTGTTGTAAAGTGTTAATAAAATTAAGCAAGGATAAAATTAAGGACAAAATGTCTTTAAAACGAAAGGTCATTTATTAAAACATCTTAAAAGACGTACAAAACATTTTTAAAACCGCCAGAGCGCTTTCCGGGATTCATACGCCCTTCATCAGTGGCTACAAGAATGGTAAAACATGGAATGTTCATGTATAGAGACCAGTTATACAGCAAATTTGCATAAAATATAAAAATGGTAAATGAACTTACTCTTAATTAATGCAAAATAATCCAAGATATATACACAGAAAATACCGAAATTACTTTAAACGCTTTCAAATTGTAAAAATATTAGAAGAAAAGTACTATCAATACATTATTTAGTTACAGGAAAAGAAAGATTTCGGAAGAACCAACCGTCAAGCGTAATTTTCACAAGAATGACTTCATAAATAACTTTTAAGAGATTTGAATTGCATAGAGTCGAGAATGAATCGCCAAGCATAACTTAAAATTTGAACGGGATCAAAATTACAAATCGACTCACGGTAAATATAAATAAAGACTGATTCATAAAGGAGAATATTACATGGATTGTTACAACGAACTAAAAGGAAATTTTTTTCAAAAATGGGCAGGAATTATTTACCGCATATTGAGCAAGAACCGTAGAAAGTTTACCACATTTGACATCGCGAGCGTGTTCCTCTAAACGGATGCCAACAGTATGTTTTGTACTATCAATGTGAAATTTATAGTCACAATCAGGAGATAACGGGGGACTACATACACCACAGCAAAGCTTTTAAAGTCATCAATATTTCCAAGTTTATCAGAACGAATACGATTAAATAAAGTGGTAATATTAGAGTGAGCAGGTTTGAAACCAAATTCATGACAGAAATGAATAAAAGGACGGAAAATCTTAGGATGGTAAGGAACACTGGATTTATGGACTAAACGATCTTTAATAGCAACAAGTTTAGTATCAAACTGAGTAAACTTAAGGCGAACATGGGAGAAAATCTTATAAATAAACTCAAAAGAATAAGCTGCCTCATGGCCAAGATTAAAAATAAAATTAATTCCATCAGTCAAAGCAGGGATAGAAAGCAAACATTAAATGCGCGATTAAAATAAGCGTTAAAAGAGGCTTTTTTAGAGGATATAGGATTAAAAGAATTTGCGGGGATATAGGAGTTAGTAAAAGTAGATTTACGGAAAACGGAAGTATAAAAACCAAAATCTGAATGGGTGACCAGAACATCAAGGAAAGCAAAGAACAATTGGATTCATGCTCAATGTAATGTAAAATTCATGTAAAATTAATCGAAGGGTAAAAATCATTAACTTTATTCAAAAGGTGAAGGAGATTATTTAAATCACGATCCCAAATAATAAAAACATCATCCACGTAACGGCACCAATGAATAGATTTAATCACTAAAAAAGGCAAAACATCATTCTCTAGCTCCGGCAAAACGGCCTTGGCCAAAATACCAGATAAAGGGCTACTCATAGAGGCGCCAGAAGTTTGCAAGTAAATAGTGTCACGGAAAGCAAAGTAATTTGTCTCTGTAATAATATTCAAAGCAGAAGTGATTGCGCCGATAGTGGGGGTTTTAAATTTGTGATTCTGGAGTTTTTTGGCAATAATATCAATAGCAATGTCAGCGGGGATACTAGGGAAAAGAAAAACGACATCAAAACTATGTAGAGTACTATTAGGATTAAATTTAGTTTTAAATAATAAATCAATGAAATTTTCAGTAGAGCTAATGGAAAATCTATGATTATTAAAATACGGTTTCAAGAAATGGGCAAAGAATTTCTCTAAAAAATAAGCAGGTCCTGTAGATTTGGAAACAATAGGGCGCATAGGATGATTTAATTTATGAAGTTTTATTTGACTAAAAATTTTAGGGAGTTGATGTGAAGTACGAAAAATGGCAGATTTTACATTGGGGGGAAGATCGGTGCATTTTTGAAGTTTTGCGATCCTAGTATTAATCATCGTGATCGGGAATTTTTTTGACCTGGTTGCAGTCCGTCTCGTCAATACACTTCTGCATTGAATTAACATAATCAATTTTATGTGTAAGAATAAGTTGCTTCGTTTTGTCAGCAGATAAAATAACAAGGTCGGGCCTAGATTTAAGTTTATTAATTTCCGCGATTTCAGTATTCAAAGCAATATCATAACTAGAATGCCTATTTTTACTTTTAAGTTTATTAACTCTTCACTCAATAAGTCTCCGGTCTGACACATAGATGGCAACACTGTTGATAGACCCATATGATTTCTGCATAGTACCAACCTTCAAACGGCACGTGTCAAAATTTCATGACATTCTGACAATTAGTTTACAGGTTACAGTGGTTTTAGTGACCCCAGTTTTGTAATTTTCAAAACAATGGATAAAAAAAGGATTTCGTGTGTTGATTAAACATTGCGTTTTGATGGGGAAAAATACTGTTGAAGCCAAACAGTGGCTTAATAAGTGTTATGGAGACTCTGCACCAAGGAAATCAACTATTATTGACTGGAATGCTGAATTTAAACGCGGTCGTACAAACACCGATGATGCTGAACGCTCTGGTCTCCCAAGATCGGCAGTTGTTCCGGAAAACATAAAAAAAGTTCACAAAGTAATTTTGAAAGACCGCAAAGTGAAGTTGCGTGAGATAGCTGACACCTTAATGATATCAGAAGGTAGTGTGTTTACAATTTTACTCGAAAATTTGAGCATGCGTAAGTTGCTTTCGAAGTGGGTGCAGCGTTTGCTCACACCGGACTAAAAACAACAAGACATGCCCCGTGTCACAAGTCGATGAAAACGATGGTTAAATTAAATGAATTACGCTTCGAATTGCTTCCTCACCCTCCGTACTTTCCAGATCTGACCTCAGCGACTACTGGCTTTTTGAAGACATCAAAAAGATGCTCCAGGGAAAGAAATTTGGCTCAAATGAAGAAGTGATTGCCGAAACTGAGGCCTATTTTGAGAGCAAAGCAAATCGTTCTACAAAAAAGACATCGAAAAGTTAGAGGAGCGTTAGAATGAATGTATCACTCTTGAAGGAGAGCATCTTGATGAATAAAGTCGAATTTCTAAAAAAAAAATCGTTTTTCTTAGTTAGGCCGGAGACTTATTGAGTGATGTAGTATCTTTCTGAAAGGCAGAAAGAGCCCGATGTAAAACAAAACGGCCGCGATCTTTATGGCCTTGAGCTACATTAAGAAGAGCATCTTCGACGGGGGAATTGAATTAATAAAACTGGGATTAACACAGGCCCGAAATTAAGGCCCGAAAGCGCTCTGGCGGTTTTAAAAATGTTTTGTACGTCTTTTAAGATGTTTTAATAAATGATCTTTTGGTTTAAAGACGTTTTATCCTTAATTTTATTTGTTGAATGCAGACGTGATACCAATTTTTATTATTAAGCAAGAATTATCAATCATGCATAAAGCATTGATTATGGAACACTTTCCAACTGAAATGCAATTTTATTTAAACAGCTCTATAATGCGATATATTTTAAATTATCACAGTACTACAATAATTTATTATATTTGAAAACTTGAAACTTCATCGAAAAAAAATGAACTTTATTCAAATGACGTCACCTAAATGTAAACCGTCTGACGCTCTATGTAAAAGCAATGAATACTTCATTAATATCACAAATATTCCAGACTCCAGAGCAAAATAATTTTTTATGAAAAAGTTCAGCAATTCTTATGCAACTCATCTTACAACCACTTGGTTGCATTCTGCATCCATTAAAATTAGGCTTCGTTGTAGAAATAATCAAAGTTTGATGATCATTTAAACTAAAAAATATGGTAAGTGCGTTGGCACAGAATATAGATCCACAGAAAATACGCAACAATAAAGCGGTTTTAGGACGGATGCAACACTAAATTTAAAAGAACTTTAAAAATCACAATTTTTACTCTGGGAAATAAAGATGGATTCAATATTTTATTTTGAAGTGGGCCACGTGATCTCATTATGTTATATAGTTGTAATTATTATTTTAATTTTTATTTTAAAAACTGCTGAACATATTTTGTTGAAATTTTTTATATATATTTTATGGCATAATTTGAATATTTCCTTAAATTTTCGAAGCAATTTGTGAATTTTAACTTCTCTTAAAAAATGTTTGAAAAATTAGGTCCCATAGGGTTCATTTTTTCAACCCGGATTCAATCGAATACTAATTGGGTGATATTCATTTATGTACATTCCCACATGTCCCACAGACCGTCTCAACAATGTACTAAAATTACATTTTGATAAAGTTATATATTTACGGCAGTTATCGTGCGAACGGACAGACGGACAGAATGGACAAAGTCAGAAACACTTTTAAACTATGTTATAAAGTGTTAATAAAAGGTTGTAAAAGAGCTACTTATTTTGCAGAAATCTAAGTAATTCACTAACTGTATGCGCACCGGAGTATCTCGCCAATTTCATGAAAATCTGATAGCTCTCATATTACATTTTAATTGCTTAATAATTGTTTAATAATAAGGAAATTCCTTAATAATTTACTGCGCCTGAGCATCGATAGTGTCTATATCGTTAAATTGGCTGCTAAAATGTTAAAAGTGTCAGGTAAGAACATTAGCCGCTAGCCGCAGACACCACAACTGATAAATAATAAACCATACTTCAAATATATATTAGATAAAAAATTAAATAAAATGTTAAAGTATGAATACATTTTACGAATATTTTAGAAATATGAATTATAATTAAAAAACATCCTAATATGCGGTTCTTAAAAGTTACGCTTAAAAGTTGTTACTATATTTTAGAGTTTCATTCAGAATATGTAAGAAATTCAAATAATTAAATTTGTTTTAAACGTTTTATTTAAGAACGTACTGGATTTACAGGTTACATAATTATATGCAGTTTGGATGCGCGCATGCGCAATCGTAATAATATATGATTTTTAAAATTCTTTATAAAAATAATTAAAGATCTTTATAATGTTCCTGCCAATTGCTCTAAATTGACATTGGCGAAATTTTATGAAATCCTTCACATATTTTTATACCTAACAGTTACCTTACACCTTTCTCGTAGGTCGGACGGTCTGGGTCTCAACAACAACAACATATTTTTATACGTGGTAGGGGAAGGAGGGTGCGGTCCTTGTGGATGCCTCCCCCACTGGGTTCCGGTCTAAATTGGGTGGCACTTTCCGGCAGTCCAAACAGTTACCTTACACCTTTCTGGTAGGTCGGACGGTCTGGGTCTCAACAACAACAACATATTTTTATACGTACAACATCAAAATTAACGCGTTTCCTCATAGCCAGTCACTATTGTCTCTGAGAGCGTGTAGGCGTGGTCTGCGGTTGCCTGTTGCGCCTATTTCAATTAGATGTGGTGTTATTCAACGTAGCGTATGGATTTAGGACAGAGAATGGGGATCAGTTAATACACTAAATCATTTTATACGTTGAATATTCTTCTAAAATATCTGATGTGGACATTGCATGACTTTCCGTATGTAATGCAATGTATTTATTTCTTTCATAGTAAAAAAAATATGATGTGGACAGCACATGACTTTCCTCATATAAATGTAATGAATTTACTCCTTTTACAGTAAAAAAAATAATGTATAAAATCCATAATTCCGTGTTTTTAACATTGAATGGTACATTTGGCGATATTCCGGATGACAACATGTAAAACCATTTCAAAGTACCCAATTAACTTATATTTCGCGCAACTTTAGATAAACAATTATCAATATTGATAACATCCTTAATAAGCAATATAGTCCATATATCAAAATATTTTAATTATTAATTCGTCAGTTTCATTAATTTAGAGTCATTTTTGCAATTTTGACGTTATTTTCGTCTATCTGAGTCGAATTATCGTCAAGTTGGCAGTAATTCACTAGATTATTCACCAAGTTCGCCAAGTGCATCACCAAGTGTTATGGACAAGCGAAAAGAAGAGCATTTCTTATATACTAGAAGGCATGTCCGTCATATGGACGCAAATCAGAATTTGGGAAACATTACTTCCTACTTGGCTATATTTTTATCAATTTGGCGACATATTTGTAACTTTGACAACATTAAGAAAGTCGCCAAGTTAGCGACGCTCCGCTAAATTTCTCGCCAAGCGTTATTGACAGACGGACGGAAAAATGGGTCAGTCTTACGTTCTATTCTTTTGAGCTTTCCAAGATAATATTCATTAATGAGTCGTCATTTCATTGATTTAGCGTCAGTTTCCTCAATTAGGCGAATTTTTATCCATTGAGTGACATTTTCGTCAATGTTTGCAACTTTTAAAAAGTCAGTAAGTTGGAGATATTCCGACAAATTCATCAAAATTTTGTCAAATGTTACGGACGGAAAAATAGGTTATTCTTATAGTAGATTCTTATATTATTTCCAAGATATTAAAATTTCATCAATTAGTTGTCATTTTCATTGATTTGGCGCCGTTTTTATCAATTTGGAGACATTTTTGTTAATTTGGCAACATTTAAAAAAGTCGCCAAGTTGGCGGCTTTCCACCAAATTCGTCACCAAATTCTCGCCAAGCGTTATGGACGGAGAAATAAGTTATCCTTATAGCAGATAAATGACTATTGGCGTCCAAGTACAAAAGTATTACACAAAGTATCTTCCCTCATGAATGGAACGAGCTGGATCCACCAGAATTACATCACCAAATTTATCGCATGATATTACATATGATACGTGAACATATTTCACAATAGATAATATTTTTTTTTTGTTTTAAGTGATTTTTTGATACATTTATTTAAAAAATGTGCAGTATCCCGAGAACGGTTTATGCTAGCGTTCTAAAGTTTGCGTCAACTGTTTTCTAATGATAAATGACATAAGAAATAACTATTTGCGTAACTGTTTTAAAAGTTTTTATATTTTGATGATTTTTTCTAAATTTCACTCGAAAATTTATGGGGGTTCTGAACATTCGATTGCATTTAAAAACAATAGACTTCCAGTATTCAAGGATTGTAATTCTTGTCCAGAATTTCATTCGAATCGCTCCATTCGTTCGTGAGATATCGTGTTCACACACACACATCACCCCAAAAGCGTTTGATTCGTGTTCAGGGATTCTTGAAACGTGCTCTCGCGTCGAAAACTCAATTCGAATTTTCGACCCCTTCACAGTACTTCCAAGTCGGAGATATTTCGCTAACTGAGTCGCCAAGATAGTTAAATTTTTCGCCAAGTGTTACAGTATTACAAACAGTCAGGAAGATCATTTCTTATATATAAATGACTGTTGGTGAATTGTTAAGAGCCAAAATACATAACTATTACGCAAAGTATCTCCTCTCGTGAACGGGACGAATTAGATCCCCGAAAATGATGTTAACAAATGTATCGCATAATATTACATATGAACAAGGAACATATTTCGTAATAGCTCATATGTTTTTTAATTTTACTTGAATTTTTTTGATAAATGTATTTCAAAAAATGCGGAAGCTCGAGAAGAATCTGTGTAATGTCATGCTAGCGTTCTAAAGGTTGTGTCAACCATTTGTTTGTTCTCTAGTAAAATTACATAAATGATTATTTATGTAGCATTATTGAAGATTCTGATTTTTTGATGATTATTCGAAATTTCATTCGAAAATTTTGGGGGTCTTCCGAACATTCGATGGCGTTTAAAATCAATAGGCTTCCAGTATTTACTGATGGTAATTTTTGTACCAAATTTCGTTGGAATCGCTCCATTCATTCGTGAGATATAATCTCCACACACACACACACACACACACACACACACACACACACACACAGGGCGCGGTAGCGATGAATGGAGCGATTCCAACCCTCAAGGAAACTTCGAATGTTAAAAATGTGAGTAGACAAATGTGGGCGTGGCTATATACACAATTTATACATGTCCAGGTTATTCATAATTAAATATTATATTAGATGTTTTCTAAACTAGCGAAAGCCCTGTCTTCGATTGGACTCGTGCGTTTGTGGTGTGCAAGCCGTGAAAGATTTCAAATTTAAATTTAATGTAATTTACCAAATAAATTAGAAAATTAAGAGTAAAAAAGATAAATTAAAATTTGAGGATCATTCTACGAAAACGTAATTAATCCTTTAGAATTTAAATATTAAGTTCTAATTTAGAATACATAAAAATAATTAAATGGAAGTAAGACGTTTAATTATGAACACGCATTTAATATACAGAGACACATTTAGATTACAGGTACGTGACGGTGAGTCTCATACGTTATTCTTCACATTTTCGACACATTAGCACACCTACATTTTTTTAATTGTCCAGTGTATATGATGCTTCAAATGCTAAACCGTCAAATGCTTTGAAACGTGACGGTGCAACGTAAGCCAGACTTGAGTTTTTCTTTCTATACCTCTTTATCCAAAGTCAGATCATATGAATTGTGATTGCAAAAGTGGGATGTAATGTAAATTGCATTCTTCTGGTATTAGTGGTGTTAACTGTAAGAATCAGAACGCAGTTAGTGTTCCCATAAATTGGGCTGGTGTAATTATCGAATTTGACATTTTTTGCAATAGGAAGTTTATCAGGCGGACAATGATTTTCTGCATAAAATATATCGTAAATAAATGTTCTTCATAAGTTATATGAATAGAATAATTATAAAATATAATTTTAAATTAAAATTAAACAAATGTAAAAAGCTTGAAATGAATTAGTTGAATTGAAATAAATGGAACACTATCAAAGAATCAATTTGCGTGAAAGTTCACAGGCTTTGATTAGCTGTTTGAAATTTGTTGTTTGCTTGCTAATTATACTAAACGTGAGCATTCACAGTTTAAAACGGAGCGTTTCGCCCTGTTACAGTTTGTTTTAAAAACTGAAATTGCGATTTTGCACATCTGCTGGCACTTTCACGTATGTGTGCAAAATACTATCCCACACATTGTAGTTTTTGTGTAAAATCCAGGCAAATGTTGATTACAATGGAACCGTCCATAATAATGATTATTTTCAATAATTGAACACAACTGTCAGGATTTTCAATTTGTTTAATATCTTATAGGAGGTAGGGGGTTGAAGACCCAGACCGTCCGACTCGTCCAGAGGACTAAGAGCAACTATTTGGACGGCCGGAGGAGGTAGGGGGTAACATAATTCCAGCCAGAATTCCTATATACAAAGGTAAAATATAAGACTTCATTTGCAATTAGTAGAAGGAACATATAAATTGTTCTCCTAAAGTAACGCAGGGATCAGTGAATCGGGCATAATTCTTGAAATTCTTCACTGATTGACTCCATATGCCACCCCCACCAAATGACCCTGGTGAGGTATTTAGTCATTTAAACTTTAATGAGACAAAACATGCACATGTAGGGGTTTTATTTACCCTTAAATTGCTGCAGCAAAATGACACATAGAGAGAAAGAGAAAGAGATAGATTCAGTATTCTGTGTAATGCATAAAAGAGCCAAATGATATAGAACACGGCTCTCTTGGAGCCGAATGCAGGCTTGGCACTGATGATTCTTCCTCTTAATATAGTGGTTCAAAAAGCAATCAATAATGTACCTGTATAAGATCAATTTCCAGTTTTTGGACAATGGCGGGAGGTTTGTATGCGGACAGACAGGTCTCCAAGGGGTATTTCAAACATTTTCGATAGAATTGAGATCTGGGAAATATGCTAGGAACTCCATACGTTCAACACCTTCGCTGTAAAGCAATGGTTTTCAACCTTTTATTAACAGGATTTGCCGAATGCAGGTTCAACACATTGCTTCGTACATTGAGGCTCTGATGGGGGAGACTATTTCATCGATCGTAAAAGCGTTTTTGACTCAGCCGTCAAGATGGTCAATTTCGTTAAGTCAAGGGTTTTGAAGACAAGACTCTTCAAACAAATTGGCCATGAAGCGAGATCTTGTCATGAGGTTTTGGTTCTTCTTACTGATATCCACTGGATGTCACAGGATAAAGCCTTGCGAGACAAATATAAAATGCTACAGACCTTACATTAACGCCACCGATTTACATAGAGTGGATCACCGTGGGGATTGCAGTATCATGATCACTACAGTATGCGTATGAAAGTAAAAAGTGCATTGTAAACAAATTATACATATACTCGTATACTACACAAATAAAACATACTAGCCGAATACCCGTTGAAACTCAACGTTCTCGCAATAAGCAAGCCCTGAATATTGTAATTTTTTAATAATTCGCGTTTCACATTTATTCGGCAAATCGAATATTTTAGAGTGCAGAACCCCCTAAAGAAGAAAATATTGGAAAACTTAAATTCCGCACTTTTCCGTTTCGAACTGTCTACCAGTACACCAAATTAAAGTCTCTATCTCATCCTGAAGCATATTACTTTATCATATACACACTTTATCATATACACTTTCGAAAGTTTTTCTGTGGAGCACACCCATTAAAGAACATTTTTGAATAACTCTGTTCGCATTGGGTTTTTTATCAGATGATTGGCCCATATAACAAATATCAAGCCTCTATCACATTTAGAAGGAAGCGTGTCTGATTTATTCCGAAAATCACACATATTAGTGTGCGGCACCCCCTAAAGTAGCAAATATTGGAAGTCTGAAATTGCACACTTTTTTCCTTTCAAACTATCTACCAGCATACCAAATTTGAAGTCTCTATCCTATCGTAAAGCATGTTTTTCTATCACTTCATCTTTCGAGAGTTTTTCTGTGTTGTACCCCCTTAAATGCCATTTTTAAAAAACCGTAATAATCTTAGGGTTTTTTTATCAAATAATTAGCCCATATACTAAATTTCAAGCCTCTATCACATTGTAAAGGAGGCGTTTATCATTTGTTCGTCAAATCGAACATTTTAGTGTGCGGCGCCCCCTACAATAGCAAACGTTGAAAAACTGAAATTGCACGCTTTCTGTACTGAAATTGCACTATCTACCCGTATACCAAATTTGAAGTCTCTAACTCATCGCGAAGCATGCTTTTTCTATCATTTCATCTTTCGAATGTCTTCTGTGGAGTACCCACCCCCTTAAATATGCATTTTTGAAAAACTCCATTTCTCTTGAGTTTTCTATCAAATGATTCGCCCATATGCCAAATATCAAGCCTCTATCACGTTCTAAAAGGGGTTCTTCACGTTCTAAAAGGGGTGTTTTTAGGGGTGTTGTAAAATCGAACATTTTTGTGTGCGACACTCCCTAAAGTAGAAAATATTGGAAAGCTGAAATTGTATACTTTCTACCTTCCGAACTATCTACCCGTACACCAAATTTCAAATCTCTATCTCATCCCGAAGTATGTTTTCTTATCAATTCACCTTTCTAACGTTTTCTTCTGGAGTACCCCCTTAAACGAACGTTTTTGAAAAACTATATTCGTCTTGGGTGTTTTCATCAAATTATTAGTCCATATACCTAATTTGAAGTCTCTATAAAATTTTAAAGGCGCCGTTTCTCATTTATTCGGAAAATCGAACATTTTGGTGTGCGGCTCCCCCTTAAGTAGAAAATATTGGAAATCTAAAATTGCACACTTTATTCCTTTCGAATAATTTACCCATGAACCAAATTTGAAGTCTCTATCTCATGGTAAAGTATGCTTTCCAATCATTTCACTTTTCGAACGTTTGGTGTGGAGCACCTCCTCTAGAGAACGTTTTCGAAAAATTCGATTTTTCCAGGGGGTTTTATTGAACGATCGAGTCGTGTACCAAATTGCAAGTCTCTATCTATTCAGGAAGTGCCTAAAAAGCGTGACAGACAGACGGACAGATGGACACTTGTCAATTAGTATATATAGATACTCGTATACTACACTGCATACGTAAAGACAACTGAACTAGCGATAAAATTCAGAATTATATAAATTACAAGAAAACATCAGATTTTCCGTAATGCACCAATGATTAAAAAAAAAATTATCAGAAAGGTCCTGTAATGTACAAAATTTCGAGACCTTCTGTAAAAATGAGGCCCCCGAGGCTGCTTGACCTTTGCCCCTGATGTGGACGTCCCTGATGTGGACGCCCCTGATGTGAAAATGTATAAAGAACCTACAAAAATTAGTTACGTGTTATAGATTAATATGAAACATTACATTTTTTGCATATTTCGAACGGGAAAAATTTAATATGTTATGTCTGATAATGGTATAAGCTATATAGGGCAAGGTTCTTTTCAAACTTTTTCTTATTCCAAAATTTAAATTTTTTACAATTTTCTATCAGAATTGTACTTATAATACAGCTCAAAGGAAAAATAAAACCAGAAGATATAGTACATATTGGGTTCTGTATTGAGGTCTGCATATACTCTTACTCATTTCAAGTCAGCAACCCCACTAAACGGTGACAAGCTTATACACCCTCTGTCGAAAGTTCCGGAAAAAGTACGTAACTCATAAGATTATTAAATAGTAAAAAAAATTCGAGATGTTTCCAGAACTCTCCACGTTGATTATATTTCGCCAAATTCATGGCCGAGGTTACCCACATTGTCGCTAAGGTTAAGTGACCCAGACACTCAAATTACAACAGTGGTTTTCCGTTACGTATTCGCAACACTATGATGCCACTTACGTAACATACTTCTCCCATCCGTTTCATCTAAGCCACATTTCATTCAAGTTTTACTCTTGCCCCGAACTCTAAGCTGCTTCACATCAAAACCGGAAAACACCCATTTCCTTTTCAACACTGAAGATTTCTTTGATCTTGAGAATCACAGTGATTTCTCTTCCTATAATTTCACGCTGCTTTCTTTCTTTTGTGCTTTAATTTAATTTATTTATTTGAGATTTTGTCATCGCTCCGAAGTGTGATTTATGTCCTTTCTCTTCCAGAAACATCAATGAAAACGCGCACAAACAAATAAATCCGTAATTGACGTCCGATGTAGTAGAAACGTTGAATCATCACAACATCCTTCCGTTGAGGGACACTCCGGAGTATATGTAGGAGATTATATGATGAATGCTTCCTTCTATACAGTTTGCTGCAACCTTTTTCACGGAATTTATAACAGCTAGATCTTTGCGGTTTTTTCCCATCACAGAAAGTGTGATTATGTCGGCAAAAGATATTGAACTTTTGTTGTAAGATATTTACTTTCCCTTAAAAAATCTGATGTGGAAAGCACATGACTTTCCTTATATAATTATGCAATGAATTTAATGCTCTTACAGTAAAAAAAATAGATTATTTTTATAGTAGTTATTTATATCCTTTCCAAGATATTGAATTTTCGTCAATGAGTCGTCATTTTCCATGTCGTCATCATCAATGAGTCGTCATTGATTTAGCGTCACTTTTATCCATTTGGCGAGTTTTTCATTTATTTAGCAACATTTAAAAAAGTCGCCAAGTTGGCGACATTACACTAAAATCGTCGGCAAAATCTCGCCAAGCGTTATGGACGAAGAAATAAGTTATTCTTACAGCAGATAAATTATATTCTTACAGCAGATAGTTATTCTTACAGCAGGCTATTGGCGTTCAAATACAAAAGTGTTACTCAAAGTATCTGTTTTCATGAATGGAACGAGCTAGATCCACGAGAATGATGTCACCCAATTTATCGTATGGCATTACATATGAAAAGTGAACATGTTTCTCATTAGGAAATATTTCTTTTTTATTTTATATGACTTTTTGATAATTTTTTTGAAAAATGTGCAATATCTCGAGAACGGTTTATGTTAGCGTTCTAAAATTTATGTCAATCGTTTTCTAATGAAAAATTACATAAGAATTATCTATTTGCATAACTTTATTAGCGGTTTTGATTTTTTGACGATTTTTTCAAAATTTCACTCGAATATTTAGGTGGGTTCTGAACATTCGATTGCGTATAAAAACAATAAGCTTCCAGTGTTTACGGATTGTGATTTTTGTACCAAATTTCGTTCGAATCGGTCCATTCGTTCGTCAGTTATCGTCTCCACAGGCACACTGACACACACACACACACACATACTTTCACACACACACACATACTTTCACACACATACGCACACGCGCACACACAGACATCACCTCAAAAATGTTTGATTTCTGATCAGGGATGCTTGAAACGTGCTCTCCCGTCGAAAACTCGAATGCGAATTTTCGGCCCCTTCACAATACTTTCCTTATACATTATGTATACAAGAAAAGTAAAAATCTCTATTAAAAAATATCGGCAGTGGCTTTAGTCCTATGAAGCTGAAATGGTTTTGCGTAAATAACATTATGTGTAGAAGAATATATGATGAATACTTCCTTTAATACAGCTTGTTGCGACCTGTTATATGTTAAATTTACAAGTGGATTTTTGCGGCTTCTTTTCCCGCACAGAAATTGTGAATTTCTTGGCAAAATACATTGCACTTATGTAATAGGATATTTACTTTCCCTACAAATATGCTCTCTGTATTAAAAAAAATCAGCAGTGGCTCCAGTCAGATGGAGCCGAAATGATTTTGCGTGAATAGCATCTTTCTTTGTGGGTGGTTTGTTTCTTTAGGTATGTTCAAAATTGGTTAAAATATTTAAATATCGAAATTGAGAACTTTTAAAAATAGTTTAAAATACTAAAATATCGGAATTATAACCATTCTATTTCGAAAACTAAGGATCTAATCCGAAATTCAATTATATATCCTTGTAGGTTTTTCAAAGCTATCATTATTTAGACTTACAAAGTTAGAAAATGGACTTTCACAGCTAGTACTTTTAATTTTAGCTCCGATTTTAGACGAATACCATGATTATAGCCATTACGTCAAAATATCAAATTATTTTATTAACTTGCTTGGCGGCACATAAACTATAATACCTCTAACGAGATTTAAGATTCAAGCGAATCTATAAACTTGGCTGTCGGTAGATAAATGCGTACTAGAATTTCATACTTCCAATTCTTTTCTTCTTTCTTTATTTCGACTCAGACCGTCCGATCTACACTGAATGTGCAACGTATCTATTTGGGCGTTTGGGATAGTGCCACACCCAATTTAGGTCGGAACCTTCAAGGAGTAATCAAGAAGAGAAAGTCTCGGCAACCCTAACGAAAGACCGAAATCTTTGTCATGTGACTTCAGGAACCCTTCCCGCACAGCGCGTTCCGTTTCCCCTGTAGTTCAATAGGAGAAGGTGAATGGCAAAGCGTCCTTGAAAGAAAAAATATATATTTTTAATTATTTCTACTCCCCTTAAACTTTGGAGGATAAAAAAAAATTATATCAGATATTGCTGAGCTTCGAGAAGAAATTATTCCATCAATGTAATTATAAAACAATATTCATTAAAACATCTTAAACTGAGTTTTACTACATTTTGGCGATTTTTGAAAAATGCAACTGCGAGACAGCACGCTTTGGATGCTTGCAAGAAATAGTTTGTGTTTCCTAAGATATAATTTAAAAATTACAATCCGGGGTATTTTTTATATCCCGGGATATCAGAAATTAAATTTTTTTAATTTCGGTATCCCGTGAGGTTAAAAATATCCTTTTACTTCATTTTATAAATAAAGAAGATATATTTTAATTATCTTACGTTCTGATTTATTTGTCTATAAATATTACGTGTATGTGAACAATAATAGCATGTTGAGATTTTCTTATAACAAACTTTTGGTATAACTATTCTAGCTCTTTGGCCGGAACCCAGTGAGGGGGGGGGGACATCCACAGGGACCGTGCCCTTCTTCCCCTGTTACTAATCTCTCGGAAGGACTTTTGGACTTACAGATTTAACGTGCTCTTACTCCACGTAAACATTGGGATAGTTTGAGCAACGTCGGGAATCTAATTCGGGTCTTCTGAGTGCAATTCCCGTGCTGTAACCACTGGGCAATATCTCATAAACGAACTAAGAGGTTCGAAAATAATTTGGTACGATTATCACAATGAGTGAATGCTGGAACTCTATTTTAGAAGCAATGGAGTGTTCAGCAACCCCCCAGACTTTCGAATGAATTTTTGAAAAAATTATTAAAATTTCAAGATTTTCCATAATGATAAATGAAGATCATTTCAAACGTAGTTTTCAAGTAGAAAATCTAGTTTCTAATGATACACAATTTAAAATGGTTGTATAACTTGTCCTCGAGATATTGCACTATTTATGAATGAATAATTGAAAACATCATTATCGTGCTGTTAGATAAAAAATTATTTCATATGTAATTTTTCATTTCTAGACGAATGACACAATTTTTATTTCGATAGCATGAACTGTTCTCGAGACATTACCCGCTTTTTAAATAAATTTATTAAAAATGACATAAAACTAAAAAAGAAGTAGCGACTATTATCAAATATGTAAACTTTCCATATGCAACATTAAGCAAAAAATCTGTTGGCAAGTTGGCATCATTCTCCTGAATATAATTCTTTCCTTTCACGATATAAGATATTTTTTCTGGTAGTTGTTATTTCTTTTTTGTATTTTTGGATTAAATTAAATCTTTTAATGAAATATTTCAGAAAAGCGATAGGAATGCTTTTACTAGAATTTCCACGCATTTTAATTCGCGAACAAAGGCCGGTGTTTATGATAATTCAAAGTATTGTTAAATTAAAAATTATAAAATTTAACAGAACCACAATGTTCTACCATTTGTAACCACACACTTTTAGAGATTAAAACAACGTCCTGGACTTTGAATCTCTCAACAAGCTCTCCATTTTCTGTTTATATCCTTTATTTACAGAACTCAACCTAATCCAGGGATTATAGCCGCGGCGTATTCAATTACATTGTAAATACACGGTGTGTTATCTCAGAGTTTAAACCTTTCACATATTAAATCCTTTTCCCCCCATTGACGTATGTGTTTGGAAAGTTCGAAATTGTTCCTTCATTGCGCACACAAGGTGTTATATAAGTTGGATAATTACAGATTATCTTCTACGTGCTTCTGTTGGGTTTTGTGACGGCAGGTATAATCAGAATTCTTCATTAAGGGCTCAATATTTTTGTTTCCATGTCTTATTACTTTCTATATGCATAGTTTAATGTATAAGGAAAGTATTGTGAAAGGGTTGGTATTTTACATTCGAGTTTTCGACGGATTTACACGTTTTAATAGTCTCTGAACTTGAAGGAATTATTTTGAGGTGATGGCTGTGTTCTTTTGTGCACGTGTGTGCGTGTTGTGCATGGGTTTGTATGTATGTATGTGTTATGCATGTGTGTGTATACATATGGGTGTGTGCATGTATGTGTGTGTTGTGCATGTGTGTATATGTAGTGTGTGTTGTGGATATGTGTGTGTGTTGTGGATATGTGTGTGTGTTGTGCATGTGTTTGTATGTATGTATATGTTATGCATGTGCGTGTATATATATGTGTGTGTTGTGGATATGCGTATGTGTGTGTAAGTTCGTCCTTGAGTCTGTGGACGCGATATCTAATGAAAGAATGGGGCGTTTCGAGAATAGTTTCAGTGCGATTATTACAATCAAGGAATATTGGAACCCTATTGATTTTAAACATTATAAAAAAAATGAAAATCATAAAATATTAAGAAATTCAATAATGTTTAATAAATAACCATTTTTTCCATTTACGAGAAGATACATTTTAAAATAGTTTTTTATTTTGACACTAAATAATACGCCAATTGCCATTTATTTAACGGGATATTAATAAAATGACAATTGAATTTCGATGCGGATTTTGCAGGTGAGTATCAATGTTATTTTATTTTTCAATCATGGCTATTTTTAATGTTTATATATTCTGTATCTTGTTTTATGACGAGGAAAAATATTTATTACTTTTACTTATAACTGGGGAACTTTAATTTTTAAAAATAATCAAAAGTAGATATACTAAACTACAACACTAGGCATTCCTGTTGTATCAAATGAAAACAAACAGATGGGACTGTACTAACATTAGCGAGACTATAACAATCAAATCATTATGGCATCTTCAAGATTTTTATCTATAGCAGTTTTATCGCCTTCTTTCTAACTCCATGCATGAAATAAATGAAATTCAGAAATATTTTTAGTAATAAAAATGCGTACAATTGAACCAGCCAATATGGCGTTTTTCACTTGATCCCATGATTTTTGCATGATTTTTTGCCTGCTGATTTTTTTTTTCTTTTGTAACTTTATATTTCGTTCTAAAGCAAATATATTGCAGATTTGAATCTATTTTAAACCCTTGGAAATTTTCCTGGTTTTCTCGTTAAATTTAGACTTTTTGTATAGCATTCAACATTAAACTGGATGTTATAAGTCTATTCTAATATCGGCAAATTAATGTACTACTCCTTTAGTTATAACGTAAGATAGTTTATTAAAAGTGTCATACTATAAAGAAAGACACCTCATTTCCTTATAAAAAAAAGGGCTCCTTGTCTTAGAAACTGATTGACACATTTAATCAAATGTCTTATTCTGTAATTAACAAACTATCATACTATTTAAGTTAACAGCTTCAGCAACGTTTTTGTATAACTTCACTATATTTATATAATTAATAATGAAATAAATCTTGTTAAATAAATAAAATTACTTACTTTAAGAATATTGCAAAGTTGTTTCGGAAGGTTCAGGAATTACTGAAAACAATATGAATTTCCCACGCTTTTGGAAAGATTTGCTTGCTGGGATTCTTTTCTCGATGTGTGTTTTTCGGACATGCCGAGATAGCTTTTACTACAGTCTTTCATGCATTTTCGTTATTGAAAATCACGACCTGTTGAAGCATCAATTATTTGCTCCAAATGTCAACTTCATTAACGCTCGGTCACGAAACTTGATACGCCATTATAAAAATATCGAATTGAGGTGTGACAAACCATACATATAAGAATTTGTTTTATCAGACCTGTTTTCTTAACAAGGCATCACATCGGATTTTTTGCCATCGAATTAAAATCATTGTTATTATTAGATGTTCGTTCGTTACTAATTCCCCCGTGGTGAAGGGGCGCCTACGCACCACGTCCACAAGATCCCCCAGGGTATCCCATGACGAAGGGGAGGAGATTTGCAGCTTCACTTTTATAGTGGCTCCCCGAAGGGTGGAAGTCTAACTTGACCTCGACATGACAACATCTATGCCCGTTGGCGGGATTCGAACCCGCAACCCGGCAATCCAGCGATCAGACAGAAACTCATGCCCCTGACCGCTCGACCACCGGATCGGCATTATTAGATGTAACCGTGGCAACAAATATGGCTCCAAGGTCTCATGCAATAACGGTAACATACATTAAAGATACGCCCTCTACACGAGCGCATGTCTGATGCCCGAAACATTTATGGTCGCAGCTTCATCAATAACTTCCTTTATATAAACATCGCATTCAAGTTTAGCTTCTTCTCCAAGAATGTAACATATGTGGCGAATTTAGCTGGTGGACGAGGCAAATTCATCACACCACTAAACATTTTTCAATCAGGCATGCCTCGGCCTATTGATTGCAACGCATAGACATACTTTGTGTTAAGATGGGCAAATTGCTTGATTTATTTTATTCAATATTATGATGAAATGCTTTACTTGAACAAGAGATTTGAGACAATCAAGTGCATGACACAATAAAGTGCATGACGCAATCATTATTTCGCAGCCAAACCTACTCTCATTACTAATTAAATACAATGCTTTTCCCTACATGACTTGCAAACAAGTACTTTTGATATAGCAGAGGCCAGTGTATCTAGCGGTTCCAAAATGTTACAAGCTCTGTTTTCACAAATGCCCTATAAAAGAACACACACACACAGAAATGTCTGCTGCAATTTATCGTGACAGGAGGTGATCATGTGCCTGAAACATTTGGAAATGAAATAAAAATAATATATTTTAATTATGCGAAAAATTTGTTCTGATGCGTTTTGATTATGATGGAAACAAAGTGCTTCTGTTATGTGAGCTTGATTTAACTTCTACGGTCGCTAGGGGGGGGGGGGGGGACCTTTCTTGCCTCGACCCAATTTAAATATTTTTTTAATTATGATTGGCTAGATTTGCGAATTTTATAGATAAGAATTTGATTTTTAAATATATAATTACTTCATTACAAGTTTTCTGTTCAAAAATCTCTTCATTTGCTCTTCAAACCTGAAAGATAACATTTATTTCTTTATTTTGATCTTCGCTTGAACTCCTGGGACCATTTCTAACTTTCAGTTAAATTTTATTTATTTAATTATTAGTGCTTATTTTGACGTATTAAAGGTGTATTTGGGCGTATTAGAGGCGTATTTAGTCGCTTATTTTGTGCGCATTTGAGGATAATGTGGGTTTTAATTTTTAGTTTTTGAACTTGGTTATAAGCCTTCGTGACGGGTGTTTGTTTAGGGCGCATGCCGGCTATGAAGATCCATGCGCCAGCTTACTGCGCATAGTTTTGTTCATTTATTTAACAAAAGTGATTGCTAAAGTGATTATGATAAAATAATGATTGTTAGTTGCAGGCACAGCATATGGATTCTTCTAAAATGTAAAATAGAACTTCGTTTAATTATTTCAAAATAAAGAAACACTCTTTTTTTTTCCACTAAAGTTCATTTACATTTCCAAGAGTAAATAGATACCTTAATCGCTCCGAAAATGCAAATCTCCCTGAAATTCAATGAGAGTGGAACCACATGAAACCACACTTTATTCCTTTTAAAATGAGAGTAATCAAACTTTCCGCATACTGAACATTTTTGTAAAATTTTTTTGTGAAATTTTTTTTAAATATCAATAACTTTATTTTTTTTTTACCGAAAATTTAGTGGGCGGGGAATATATCCAAAAATCCTAATTCATTCCTTTAAAAATAATTTTTTAATTAGAAAATTCTAACATCTGAAAATTATTAGTAAATGTATAAATAGGCAAAGTTCTTATTGTTTGAAAAATTATAACAATGCTGTTTAATTCCATATTTCTATCACAAAAAATGTAGGAAAATCCTATTGAAAACGAGTTGTTTTATTTTATTTTATATATTCTTGTAATTATTTTACATAGCCTCTCAAAACTATGTGTTGCATGAGTGATTTGATTTTTATAATGCCATTTTTATAAATGCGTTATAAATGTGCAACAATAATTAATATTATAATTTCAATATGCTTATCATTATTCTGGGAATATAGCAATATGTATTTATTACTTTCCTTATACATACATTATGTATAAGGAAGGTATTGTGACGGGGTCGAAAATTCGAATTCGAGTTTTCGGCGGAAAAGCACGTTTCAAGCATCCCTGATCACGAATCAAACATTTTAAAGGTGATGTATGTCTGTGTGTGTGTGTGTGTGTGTGTGTCAGTGAGGCTGTGGAGAGGATATCTCACGAACGAATGGAGCGATTCGAATGAAATTTGGTACAAAAATCACAATCCGTGAATACTTGAATCCTATTGGTTTTAAACGCAATCGAATGTTCAGAACCGCCCTAAATTTTCGAGTGAAATTTTGAAAAAATCATCAAAAAATCAAAATCTTTATTAAAGTTACGCAAATAGACATTTCTTATGTAATTTTTCCTTGGAAAACGATTGACATAAACTTTAGAACGATAGCATGATCCTTTCTCTAGATATTTCACATTTTTCAAATAAATTTATCAAAAAATCCGATAAATTAAAAAAATATATTAACTGTGAAAAAGCATGTTCACTTTTCATATGTGATATCCTGCGATAAATTTGGTGACATCATTCTCGTGGTTTCTCTTTCCATTCATGAGAAAAGATACTTTAAGTAATACTTTTGTATTAATACGCCAATAGTCATTTATCTGGTATAAGAATATCTTATTTCTCCGTTCATTACGCTTGGCGTGGTTTTGGCGACAAATTTGGCGGAATGCTTTAAATGTTGCCAAATTAACGAAAATCTCGCCAAATAGATAAAAATGACGCTAAATCAATGAAAATGACGACTAATTGAAAAAAATTCAATATCTTGGAAAGAATATAAGTATCTACTATAAGAATAACATTTTTTTTAACTGTAAAAGTAGTAAATTCATTGTATTATATAAGGAAAGTCATGTGTGGCCCACTTCAGATTTTTTTTTTAATTTTCAGCAAAGTTAAATTGTAATCAGCATTAATCAAGTTTGATATGATGGAAACAGATTGAAGTATAAAGTATCTGTAACATTTGAAGTTCGTCAAAGCTTACCCCATATGTACATATGGATATAAAATACAATTATTGCTTGGCTTTTATTAATTTATAAAAATAAATGTAACAAATTTGTAATAAAGCATGCTTTTTTATTTCCATAGATAAAGGCTTTGAAATTGGCAATATTTGAATTGGCAAACTTTTGTACGCATATACAACAGAAAACAATAAACGTCCTTTGAAACATACCGTATGACATTTTTAAAAAGACAGTTAAAAATTAATGTCATTTTTTATTTCTCATTTCTTGTTTGCATAGCATAATATAGTACAGTATAATAACTGTGCTGTATTATATTATTATTATACAAACTGTTTATAGAATAGCAGTTCATAGAACTAATTTGACATAATATTTTACATGCACTGACAATTTTAATCTTTTCGTGGGTTATTTTAACTAATACGACTAATTAACTATTATTTTATGGGATTGTTTGCTATGTTTGCTGTTATGATTGTTTGGGATTGTATATTATGCTACGCAGTTAAGCACTTCTTTACAAATACTATTTACCTGCTGAAAAGCCCTGGATTAGATTACGATTAAAATGGCTCAAAATATGCTTGCTCACTTCTCAAACCGTTATTAGCATCTAAGTCAAAATTTTATCTACCGCAAATATTTAAAATTTAAATAGATAATAAAATATGACTTTGCATAATTTTGTGGAACTGCAGTCGTGTATTCTGATAAACATTTAGAAAGCTGTCCGTTCGATTACGGATGGAGGCAAATTGCATAAAACTGAATTGGGTCTGACCTCGTTAGCGGATGCGTATTATAATTTTACTTTACATTTTATAAAATTTCGCATGACAGGGTCAGACTAGCATTTCCTGGCAACTTTGGCAAGCTATGTGAAAACACATTGCGCCTTAGCACGATAATCAAATGTGTAGGGTTGCTTAAGAATTCTCTAAATTTCGAACACTAAATTTACTTTAAAATTACGGAAATTCGCTCAAATTGCTATTTAAAATAATTTGAAATTAAAATATATTGTTATTAACAGAATATACGTAGGCTAGTATTGAAGTTTTTAGAAAATAATACACAAAATATTTTTGAATATAAATACATCGCTTTATTACTTTAAGTATTCCCCTTTAGCATCAATATATTTTTTATTCGAATAAACCAATTTTTGAAAACAGTTATACCATTCAGAAGTTGGTATAGCAGAAACATGTGATTTAAAAGCTTCAATTGTTTCTTCTGGGCTGTTAATTGTTTGTTGGGAATAAGAAAAAAAAACATTGGGTGCTAAATCAGTCAAATGACTCATCAAATTGATGTTTTTATGCTTCAACTAATTGATAGTTTGAAATGCAGTGTGTGAGCTTGCATTGTCATGATGAAGAATAATGCGACGTTACGCATTTTGTTTTCTGATTTGAGCAACTATTTTTGGCAAATAAATTGTCGTATACCAATTTGCATTTATTGTTCTACGATCCTCCAAAACAACGGTGGAAACATAGCCGGATTTACCAAAAACCGACGCAATCATTTTTCTTTTAAACACTTAGTGCACGAACTACTTTTGTAGGATTTGGTTCATTTTGGAACACCCAAACAGTAGATTGTTATTTTGTTCCGGATTCATAGAAATAATTAAGCGTTTCGTCACCTGTTACAATGTCAAAGACATGTTCTGAGGCTCCGTAGTTGAATCTTTCGAGATTTTCCTTGCAGCATTTGACACGAGCATCATTTTGAACTTGAGTTAAATTGTGTCGAATTCTATGCTCACATACCTTTCTGAGTTCTAAATGATTATGTAAAATTAAATACACTCGGGTTCTTGAAATGTTCAAAGATACCTCAATTTTATCATATGTGACATGACGATCTAAAGTGGACATTTGTTGCACAGCATAAATGTTTATTAGCGTCACATCAGTTCTTGGCCGTCTTTCGCGAAATTCATCACTGAGACTCCTACGTCTAAGATAGAGTTCTTTAAACTAGTTGTAAATTGTTGCTTTGGATGGTCTTTCACTCACAAAAGTCAAATTCATTTGATCGACACACTGTTGTTGTGTCAATCTTTCTTCGCTCCAGACAATCCGACCTACCCGAAAATGAAAGGTATCTGTTTGGACGGCCGGGTAGTGCCACTCAATTTAGACCGTATCTCAGTGGAGACGGCATCCACAAGGACCGTACCCTGCTTCTACCTACCACCAATCTCTTGGAAGGAATTACATACCCACATATTTAACATGTCCGCTAACCACTGGGCAGTCCCGCACCCTATGTCGTCGAAAGTCATAATAAATCATATAACTCGAAAATCTCTTCGACTTAAATCCATGTTTTGTCAGTACATTATTAATTTCAAAACGACGCATTTCTAACATTTGCAAGTTATTGAGAAATTTTAAAATAATTAGAAAAATACCGACGAAAAATGTCTCTTCCCGACGATATTCCATCTTCATGTAATCTTATGGAAATAAAATTTCATCCATGATCAAACCGAAGAAAAGGGGATTAAACGCCAAATCTGGAAACTCAGTTTCTTTCCTCGAATAGCCAAAGCTGCGTTGGAAACGCCAGTCCTAGTAAACGCCAGTCCTAGTGCATAGTCTTAGTATTCTCTATGCCCAGCATTGAGAATACTAAGACTATGCACTCGTATACTCCGATTCTTCACTAAAGTTACTGTCGCAAACGATCCATTATAAACCGCGGTAAGACCAAGTATGTAGTCATTTTATGATAGTCTTAGATAATTGCTACGCTATAAACGTAGCTAATATTTTGGAAAAGACGGATGGCATCTAATGGGGTAGGTTAAAGAGTAAACTTAATAAGGGTAAACTTAAATATATCTAGAATATCTATATATCTGTAAGATCAATTTTACATTTCGTTACTTAAATTTTTAATGTAAATTACAAATTTTCCTGTCAACTTAGAAAAACTGTAACTAAATTGTTCGATTCTTTGTTTTGTCTCCAAAAAATCCCTAAATAAAGATGTTTTTTCACCAACTTCACAAGCGGGGCATTCGAGAAATAGCTTGGGTTGGAGCATGAGCGAGAAATATTTTTCTCATTTTATGTTTTTGACTACTAAATGAAGCTAGCTTCACTCCGATTGTTTCTTGACCAATGCCATGCAAAACACGCCGTAAAAGATTCCTGAATGGGTGTGTTTGACTTTAGTGATGTTTTAGGAATAAAAGAGAATTTTCTGCTAAGTATTCTCATGTATAACAACCACTTTAAGTTTTGTAAATGGATCAAAATATATTTATATTTATTTTTTGTTCTCTGCAAGTAGATATTAGTAATGGACTAACCGATTACCCGTTAAAAATCAACTGTCTCACAACAAGCAATCGCCGAATAACGTGAATTTTTGAATAATTTGATTTTTCGAGTGGTTCTTTTTAAACTGTTCACCCATGCACCAAATTTCAAATATCTATTCTGTCTTCTATCTTTTCACATTTCGAATACATTGGCGTAGAATCCCCATTAAATGAACATTTTTGAAAAATACGGTTTTCCCCGATATTTTATCGACTCGTGCATCAAATATCTGGTCTTTATTTCTCATCCCACCTTTCGAACGTTTTGGTGTGAAACCCCCTACAGAACATTTTTTAAAAACTTGATTTTTCTTTAAAATTACGATTGACACATGTATCAAGTTTCAATTTTGCATCGCATTGAAAATAAAGCTCTCTTATTATTCCATAAATAGAACATTTTGGTGTGCGGTAACCCTAAAGAAGTAAATATTGGAAAACTGAAATTGTACACGTTCTTCCTTTCGAACTATCTACCCGTACACCCAATTTATAATCTATATCTGATCGTGAAGTTTATTTTTCTATCATTTCACCTTTCGAACGTTTTTCTGTGCGGAGCATTCATTCTACAGAACAGAACGATTGACTCGTGTATAAATGTGCAAAATCTCACATAAATTTTTTTTTCATTTATTCGAAAAATCGAACATTTTAGCGTGCAACACCCTTAAAGTATCAAATTATGGAAAACTGAAATTGTACATTTTCTTCTTTTGCAATTATTCACCATAGTAGTATCTAAAACACCTTACGAGCGCACATGTACTTTATACACTAAAAACTATATTTTATAGCTTATTTTTATCTTTTTTATATATAAAAAAAAGGTATCGATCCATTTTAATATTAAAAACATGATTTTATATCAAAATAAGACCTTTTTTACATTTAGACCAAATTTTAACTTTTTTTTTAGATAAATGCGTGAGATATACTATAAATTTGAAGATATTAAAAATATAATGTCATTTTAAATGGCGTCAAAAAAATCCTTATATTTTAATACTAAAAACTTAATTTTATCTTTTTTTTATATATATAAAAAAAGGTTAATATTAAAAACATGATTTTATAGCAGGCCTTTTTTACATTTAGTTTAGATAAATGCATGAGATCAAGGGAGCTCCATTTTGGAGCTACCTTATTTTGATATTTATGAGGGGACCATTAGTCCCCCCATAGATAAAAAGGATGAAATTAAATAAAAATGCGTGAAAAAAAAGAAATGAATCCTTTAAATAAACTTTAAAAGAGATCCTAAAAATAGGATTACAAAGTGACTTAAAATATATCGAAACGTAATATATGGACGCGTTTGATAGGTTCCTTTAAAATAAACGGTCCCTCCATAAGGTGAAAGAAAAAGGATTTATATGAAATTAGATAAGACTAAATATATTAAAGATCTTAAAAACATATTAAAGTACCCTATTTTTAATAGAAAAACTAAATAAAATTAAAAAAAAAATATGTCGTCTCAGATAAAGATTCCTCTAATTGAGCGTGCTATCAGTGAGGTTGCAAAAAGCTGAGGTCAATTATTATCAAAAACAACCACAGCTCGCAGGATTTTTTTTCAGCACAGCCGGAAAATAATATATTATCGACCTTGCTTCATAGCTTTGACATCGACTAATGAAACAAACACTGTTTTCCGGTGATAAGGGTGTCCTTCGAGAGTTAAAGACTCTCAAAGAGATTTAATAAATGTTATATGATTTAAAATGAAAGATCTGGATTGAGTTCCTCTAATTCGTATTCATATTTATCATTAATCATACCTGAATATTTAAATATATATCTTCCTTTATTAATTTCATATATAGATTCATCAGATAGCATACCGTGTTTATTCGCTAGGTAATAATTCTTGTCGACAACTTCCACATATAACTTTGCAATTACTGTATCTCCATATTTGGTTTTAATTTTTTTCAATGATATCAGATCATATTCCCCAGGATATAAATCATTTAATTTAAGCGTCTTGGGATAACCTCTCAGTCTATTGAACTCTTCCATTTATTAGTAAACATTTTTTTATAAATTCATGACCAATAGAATAAATTCTTTGAAATAACATATAAAACTCCTAATCCTTTCAATTTAATATCTTCATTTTCTTCTTTTTCAATTAATTCAGTCAACCCATGAAAACTTTCTGATAATAGTTTTTTATCATATTTTATATCATACAATTCATTACAAAGATAAGTCATATAGTAAATTTCTTCAGAATTTGTAAAATTTAAAGCTCGAATATCACCTAAGCATTCTTCCATTTATTAGTAAATATTTTTATAGTGTCCTAAAGCTCTAGTATTCATACCATCTTCTAATATAAATCTTTTATCATCTTTTGCTGATAAAGCTATCTTGTTCACTTGAATTGAATACAATTCATGTTTCTTACTTCTAATTAAATTCTGTGTTCTATATTGATCCTTTTTATTTAATAAACAGTCTTTATAATCCTCAAATGATATTCTGTTTTTAACGGTACTAGTCTTAGTACCTTTAGACTTCTTAATCTCAAAATTTTTATCTTCAACACTCTGTTTTTCTAATCTTATTGAATACATTTTACTTCTTAAACCTACAAATTCTTCCATAATCACACCGTTATTTTCATCTTTCATTTTACCTATTACTTTTTTATTACATCTAGGCATATTATACAGATTATTTACTTGATAATCAGATGTATCGAAATAATCAATCATAGACTTCATATCTTCATAAAAGTCATCTGTTTTAATATCATATATAAAACTATCTGTATCCATATATAATAACTTAATATTATCTTTATATCTCGGTTTCATAACATTATAATGAAAATCATACATTAAATGTTTAGATAAATCTAATATACTCATTCCAACATAAATCGGTTTATTAAAATATAGTTTTGTTTTTTTCATGTGAACAGCTACCAAATTTTCATCAAAAATAGTTCTACATTTGAAATTAGGTTTAGCAATTAATTTTTTAACTTGATCATAATTACAACATAATCTTACATCAATTCGTTTTCTTATAGATGCCATAGTTTTTCCAAATATAGAATTATTCATTAATTTATAAAAAATCTTTCTCAAAATCATTAGCAGCTATCTTTCTCATTTCAGTGTTTAAATCTATATATTTTTTTAACCAATTTGATTGTTTAAATTGTAATACTCTATGTACTCTTACAGCCTTTAAACCCATTTTCAAATATTGTTTTAAACTTCTGTAATGAACTACATATTTCTCTTTATCATGTAAAGTTGTTAATAACTTACCTTGTTTCGAATTTTCAGGAATTCTATTTTCAGGACATAATGGTAAATCTGAATGATAATCATGTAACTCTTTTGGATATCTTAAACTAATTTCAAATATATATCCAATATCATCTTTTATTTTATTGTTATATAATTCACGTTTAACATAATTTATTTCATTACACCATTTAAATTCTCCATATGGTAAATATTGACTCATAGCCCATCCATATAAATTATTAGCATCTAAATACATTAAATAATTGGATTCTTTACTTTTATCATAATTTTTCATATATTTATTATTTGCTTTTCCATATCTATTACAACATTGTGAAACATCTCCTCTTAAACCTTTTTCTATCATGAGAATCATATCATAATCATTTAATAAATCTAATTTAACATTTGTTATTTTTAACATTGCATCCCAAGATAAACCAGGAGCTGTAAAATACCAATCTGGATCTAATTTATAAGTTTTTAAACAAACATCTCTAAAATTTTCAAATACATCTGTTAAAATTAATACATCTGTTTTGACATATAAATCTGTATATTCACCTAAATTTTTTATATTAAATTCTTTCCAAACACGTTGAGCATGTTTATATTCTTCATCAGTTATATTACATTCATTCAATTTATTATAAAATTTATCTTTTGAAGGTAATTCTGTTTCTTTGTATTTATCTCTAGAATCCATATAATCATAAGGATATACACCTTTTCTTGTAATGAGATCTAATTTATCATCAGGAAAATGTAATGATGTCTCTCTAAATTTTGATTTTAAGTATTTAATATATTTCATTTTTCGTATTTTTGGAGGATATCTATTTATTTCATTCTCTGGTCTCAAGTTTTTTGATAAATTATCTAAACTGCAAGACATAAATTTAAATGAATCAATAAATCTTAATTTCATACCTCCTATTTTTTTGCTGAAAGATATATATTTTTCTTCAGTATTAGGTATAACATCTATTTTTGATTGATCAAATCCAAGTTCTTTTATAAACAAATGAGAATCATAACCTGTTAAATTATGAATTTTTACTGGAATAAATTTTGGAATTTGATAATTTAAATTACAAACATTATGAGCTGGACCTCTATATTTTCCAGTTATATGACAATGATCAATTACTTTATCATCATTTAAGATTTGATTTTCACATATATGACAAATATTAGTTCTTTTATAATGATTTTCATCGAACTCTATCATTGATTTGATACTTTCATATTTTTTAGTTTTGTCTTCTATAATTTTTTCAATTTTAAGAGTATCCTCTTTTAACATAGATACAAACTTTTTGATTGTATCTGGTCCTCTATAAACAACAGGAGGTTTATAGTATTCCTTTTCATATTTGATATAATAACAAAATGCATCTGCTACATGTTTTTGATATTTCATAGTATATGATTTAGTTTGATCTTGCTCACATGTATCAATTTTAGGTAAGAGAGATTCAAAATCAGCATATATAGTATATGGTACTCTCATTTTTCTTTCATGATTTTTAAATTGAATAACTTCATCTTTTTTAGGCATATTAATTGTGACAGCCTCTTTACAGTATTCCTCATGTATCTTTAATCTTTCCTCAGAATAAAAATGATTTAAACATCTATCACATAAAAATATTTGATTATTATTAATTTGTGATCTGATCAAACTATTCATATTTTTAATCCAACAATAATGATCTTTCATATAAAACAAGTTTACATGTTTTTCTAATTTATTGTTAGTTATTCTAAGTGGATAAATTGAACCATCATAACTATAAACATTTACAGATATATTATTTAGTTTTTCAAATTTCTTAATATTGTCTAATGAAACAGGAAAATCAATACCTTTAAAATTTAATTCATCTTTATATTGTTCATATTTTGACACTCTTTGAGGATCTTTTTTTACAGGATAAATTGCTGATAATATTGACCACATAAAACATTTATTATCTTTATTTTTTACATTTATTATGGCTTGTTTAGATTTAATTTTTTCAGGTAAATCAATATAACTTGATCCTCTCAAGGGTTGATACTTATTTATTCTCAATTCCAAAAATTCAATTTCTTCAAGACTCCAACCGGATCCTTTTGATATAAAATCATCAGATTCATTTATTAAGTTGTCAATAACATAATCATAAAAAGTATGTAAATCATTAGATTTTAATATAATTTGATTCTCAGTTTTGAATATAAATTCTTGAATTTCTTCATTCAATTTATACAAACAAAACAATTTAAAATTTACCTTTATTCCATTAAATTCTTTCATAATATGCTTTATTTTTTCTATTACAACCTTTCTTTTCTCTTCTAAAAATTCTAGAGGGATTTTAATATTATTAAAATTATTAATTCTATATGATCTTAATCTAGATTTATAAGCAGTTTCATATTCCTTAATTTCTACATTACCTTCATCTAATGCTTTTTTATGTTTTCGACTTGATATGTGATTATCTAAATGTTTATAATATATACCGCAAATAATACATTTTCTTTTTTGTTTTGATCTTTTAATCATTAACTCTTTCTTTATATGTTCTTCTTCATCTTCATAATATTTACCACATATACGACATTTTCTATCTACTGTAAATAACTTTTCAAGATTTTCTTCTTCTGTAAATACATTTTCTTCAGGAAAGACAGATTTAAAATCATTTTTATCAAATCTTAAATTAAAAGAATCAAAAATCTTTTTAATTTTTTTACGTTTTTTAGGTTTATCAATAAATATTTTTTCTTTTTTTCCAAGTATGCTGACAAATCTAAATTTAATAAATCTACTAAAACAGGTTTATATTCACCTGTTTTTCTGATATATTTAGTTAATAATTTAATTAAATCAACCTTCTTACAACCTTTAGGTTGTTTAATATTCAATAATTTTACTACTTTTCTAAGTTCATTAATAGTCTTTGACTTTAAGTTGAGCTCCATTTATTAGGAAACATTTTTTGTAATACTTTTTCCAAGATGCTTACTATGATAATTACTTTTCAAATGTCTCTTTTTATGTGTATATGTATATTGCATACCACATTCACATTTAAATTTTTTATATTTGATTATGGAATCACAACATTTGCAATGACTTTGGAAATAAATTTTTTCATTTCTATGATATATGTAAAACTCATTTACTGATTTCATAGTCAAACAGTGTATGCACTTTTTTGTAAGCTCCATTTATTAAGAAACATTTCTTGAAATACTTTGTAAAAAATCATTCCATATTTTTTCATATTTCTTTTTAACTTTTTGAACTTTTATATTATTTTCAATATTTAAAATATCACAAATCTTTTTCATAAAATAGTAATAGTTAATTGATTTCTCATAATACATAAAATCTAAAAATTTTAAAAACATATCCTCAACTTCTTGAGAAATATTATATCTCCTTCTTAATCGATTAAAATAACAAACTCTACTATTATATCTTTGTTTTAAACTTTCGTAATCAATAACATAAAAATTTTCTTCTTCTTCCGAATCATAGATTAATTTCATCTTATTCATTTATACTAATTCAGATGCCCAACTATTAAATGCATCTGGATATCCTAGCCATTTTACAAAATACTTATTTCCTTTCTTTTTTATGATTTTTTCAATTTTATATACATCATCTTTTTTATTATATTTTACCATTTCATTTTCATAAAAAGTTCCTTCAATTTCTTTACTGTTTAAATCTTTTAATCGATAAGTAATTGGATCTGTTTTCAATACTTCAGAAACTATAAAAATCTCTTCAGTGAATGTAGAATCATCTACTTTCCTGAATGTTTTCTTAATTGTAGATATTCTAACACTATCTCCTATCTTAAATTTAGGTTTTTTCATAATCTTTTTAGTATATAAATTTTTATAAACTTGAGATTCATTTTCTCTAGCCTCAACAGGTGTCATTTTTATTGATCTATGATATGAATTGTTATAATTTTTAAGTAATTTGGGTAATACATCAATATATCTTTTAGTATTGTTAGCATGCATATATTTTATAATTTTTTCTCTTATACTTCTATTAAATCTCTCAGCTATTGCAGATTTTATTTCTTTATTTTTAGTTGTAAACCAATGTATATTATTATCTTTAAATAATTTTTGTGTCTGTTTTCCTGTAAATTCAGTACCTTCATCTGTCAATATGAATTTTGGTATTCTTTCTTTAAAAACTTGTTTAAAACCTTGTACTACTTCTTCAGATGTTTTTCTTTTTATAGGAAAAGCCCAAGCATATTTATTAAAAGCATCTATAACCGTTAACAAATAATTAGTTCCATCATTATATTTGCTATAATTTTTTATAAATAACAAATCAGCGTCAAATTGATTATTACTGTTTGGAACATAAACTCTTCTTCTTTTAAATTTACGAATGACAGGTTTATATCTAGTATATACATCTTGTTCATGTAAAAATTCTTCAACATTAGGTAACCCTGTTTTTCTTTTCAATTCATTAATTCCACAATAACCTGTTTCTGGATTATAATAGACCTCTTTTAAATTCCTAAAAAAGTATTCTTTTTACTTCCACAAATAGTACAGATACCTTTACCAACAGGTTTATTATTTTTAGATGTAGTTTTATGATAATTTTTAGTTGGGGTTTTATCTTTACACTTGACACAATATATAGAAAGACCTAATCCAAAAGTTTTTTTAGCTTTAATAATAGGTTTAATAATTCCTCTAGCTAATCTTTCTTGAAATGTTGGATCTTGTATATCATTTAGATTATCTATTAATTTTTGATCAGCAACATGTCTCAGTTTTGTATCTTTTGTTTTATTGTAATCAATATCATGTTCTTTACATGCTTTATCAACTCTATTTATTCCAGGATCACCTCTTTTTAATCTTTTTTCTAATTTTGTAAATGGACCACAATATTGATATCCTGGTAAATGTAATTCTGGAGGAGTTATTTTATCTTGTAACCATCCAATAATATCACCACCTCTAATGAAACCTACATAACCTCCACCTTTTATTTCTTTAAAAATATGAATATTTTTTTTACACACCATTTATTTATTTGGAAATTTATATCCATTCAATTGCATTTGTTTTACGTATTTTTCAACTGGATTAAATTTTAAACTTTTTATGAAATCCTTTTCACACATATAAATTTCTTCTTCTGTCATATCCTTAGCTTTAAACGAGAGTTCTTTATAAAAATTATGACAATGTCTATATTCTTCTTTCCTTTCTGCTATTTTTAATGTAAGATCTATGGATTCTACTATACCAACTGATAAACTTAAAAAAGCAAGCGGTAGAAAGGCTATTGCTGATAAACCCGTTCCACTTAGAATAACCTTACTTACTGATAATGAAATACTTATCTTTTGATACATATTTCTACTCTTTCTGTAAACATATAATCTTTTTTCTAAATATACATCCATTTATATAGGATTAAATTTTTTCCTGTATCTCATTTCTGAATTCACTAAATCTAACATAAAAAAATCATATTTTTCTTGAACACTTTTATTATACATTTGCTTGAATTCTTCAGTACTTAATAAACCATCTATCTCTCTTATAATCTGTTGATTTTCTTTTGGTTGTAGAGTGAAAAATATATCGTAATTACAGTTCCTTCTTATATTGATAGGTGTTAAATAATATGACTGAGTTAAATAAATAAAGGATGCGTTTTTCTTTCTACCTCTGATAAATAATTCTTCGATGCTTTTTTGATCTTTCTCAATCACACAATCATCAAAAATAACTAAATTCTTTAATGTAGGATTTAAATCATCTACAGTAATAAAATTATGATCTGAAGAAAATAATACTTTTTTTTTGAATTTATCATATAATTTTAATAATCTTTTCTTATTCTTTATATTCTTACTTTTCAAAATATCTTCTCTTTCTATATCTTCAAACAATGTATACATTTCTTGTAATTTAGAATATTTAGGTTCGTATAAATCTTTTGCACATATATATAATGTATCAAAAAATAATAAATCATAAATCAAATTTAACAGTAAATTTGTTTTACCTGAACCTGAAGATCCTACTATAAGTAATCTAAATGGATGTTTAGGTAACAAAGGATGTTGTTTAGGATCAGGTAATTCTTCTGGTTCTGTGTAATCTTTAATTTTTATCATAATTTACTAGAAGTAAAAATAAAATTTGCTGCAGTAAAAAAATTAATATTATATAAATGAACTTAAAAAAACGAACGGAAACATAAGTTTTTAAAGCAAATAAAAGATTCAATTAAAATAGTAAAAATAGAAAAAGAAATAAGAAAGAATAATGAAGATCAACTAAAAGAAAAAATAGGTATTCAAAAAACCTTAGAGGAATTTCATAAACCAGTCACTCAAGAAATTGAAAAATATGAAAAATCAAATGAAGAAGTTGTGAAAAGTATTCAAAATGTTGTAGAAAATATTTCATTTCCATCTATAGAAGAGCCTATTGAAGCTGTGAAAGAATTAGTATCTTATACTTATGATATTGATCAAAATTTAAATTTAAAATATTTAAAAGAGGAAAAATTATACAGACCGTCAGTATTTTTAAACGATCAAGAAAAATTAGAGGAGATGTATGGAAGAGCTAAACAGTTAAAAGAAGGATTATCTAAGAAAAGAGGCAACTTAAAAAGTACAATTTCTAGGGCTAAAAATTTTTCAGAGGAACCAGAAAAAGAATGATATAAAAGAAATTAAAAATAAAGAAAATATGTTGCAAAATTATATGCATAGATTAAATATGATTCGAAGTAGTAAAGAAATGAAGGTGGGTAAAGGATTGAATGTATTATCGAATTTAACAGAAAAAATATGTAACGGAAGTAAATCAAAGAAATTGTATAATCAAGTAACTTTATTGTTAGATATGTTATTAAAAAATAAAGAAATGACTTATAATGATGTACAACGATATCATAAACAATTTCTCTGTTAATAAATGATAAAATATAAAGTTTATTTGAGTGAAGGTCAGAAAAATAAACTTAAATCAGCTTTTAGAAATAAAGTAGAAGTAACATTACAAATAAATATATCTAAAACTCCTAATCATGAGATGTATTTAACTAAAACTCAAATTAATCATATTAATGATAAAAAAAGAATTACAATTAGTAAAACTCAATTAGATAAAAATGGAGGATTTTTACCATTTCTAGCAACACTTATACCCTCATTAATAACCGCTGCTAAATTAGCAGTTCCAGCATTAGCAACAGGTGCTTTACATGGATTAGCTAGTTCAACTGTGCAAAAAAAGGGGTCTGGGAAAAAAAAAAAACTTGGAAAGGGAATATATCAACAGTGGGAATCAGTGACAAAATGATTATAGAAAATATGAAAAATGAAAAAGGATTTAGAGGTGTGTTTACCTCCGATTTATTACCTAAAACAATAGGAAAATTTGAAAATGGAATCATTAATTTAGATGTATCAACAGGTCCCGGAACTCATTGGGTTTGTTATTATAATGATCCTAAATATAAATATGTGGAATATTTTGATCCGTTTGGTGAATATGACAATATGAAGAAGGACTATATTCCTAAAAATATTAAATCATTTCTTGTTACATCCAATAAAAAAATAGGTTATAATGATAGTTTTTTACAGAAACCTTCATCTGTGAAATGTGGTATATTTTGTATGAAATATATAAGAGAAAGGAATAAACGTATATCACCTAAAAATGTTCTCAAATCATTTCCTACACAAAAACCTAGTGACTATAATGAAAATTTTGTTATGTATAAATGATAAAATTAAAATCTGAAGGTCATGAGAAATCAGAGGAATTTACTGTAAATTTTATTACACCTCTTAAAATAAAAAAATTAGCTTTACACTCATTCTCTATGGAAGTTTCCTGGTTTAATATAAGTAAGAATTATGGAAATAACAAATTTAGAATGTATACATTAGACAAAGATATAACAATTATTATCTCAAATGGTAATTATACTGTAAGAGGTTTAAATGAGTATATGATGAAAATATTTGGTAAGGATCCACCTGTCAAATTTGGTATTATTGAAGCAAGACAAAGAATATCTATTAAACTGAAAAATGGTTGGGTAATTGATTTTACAGAAAGTAACTTTCATAAAATTATAGGCTTTTTAAAACCGACATATGGAAGTTATGATGAAGAAACAGACATTGAAGGTGAACATATTGCTGATATATCTAATGGAAATGATAATATTTATATTCACTGTGATGTTGTAAAAGGATCTTTAATAAATCAATATAATTCAGAAGTTATATATTCTTTCACTAATAAAAACCCTCCAGGTAGTATAATTTCAAAAGAATTTAATAATTGGATATTTTTTCCTGTTAAAGTAGATCCTGTTGAAAGAATAAAAATGAGGATTACTAATCAAAAAGGTGAATTAATAGATTTAAATAAAGGAGCTGTAGAATTTAATTTTATTTCTTCTTAAATAAATGAATAGAAGAAAAAGTAAAAAAATACAAGGATTTTTAAAGGTTTTATTGAAACCTAAGAATATATTAAATGAAATATTTTCTATGAAAAAGAAAGGAGGTGGTTTAAAAATTCTTCCTAAATAAATGATTTATGATTTAAGTGATACTCGTTATTATTATAATGATCACATTAAAAGTTATGAATTAAGAGAAATTCATCCAAAAGAACATAGTTCAGATGAGAATGCTACCTATGTTTTTCATATTAATGATACTAAAGCAAAAATTTTATATTCTAGAGGATATCTTGAACTAAAATTAAAAATTACAAAAAATGATAAATCATCCATTGGAAACGAAAATGTGAGTCTGGTAAATGGTGGAGGTTTTATCAAAACTTTAAAAGTACATATAGGAGATACCGAAATTGAATCAAATACACAGTCAAATTTTTCAATCATGAATCATGTTTTAAGATTAATTCATTATACTCCTGATTATGTAACATCACAAGCTCAAAATGAATTTTTTTATCTAGATACATCTGATTCAGCTGACCGTAATGAGTTTAAATATGATGGTACTTTAGAAGATACTACTAAAATAACTGAATTTTTTAATAATTTGAAAATGAATAAAGATTATAACGAAGGATTCGTAAAGAGATGGGAACTAACGAAAGATAGCAATGTCATTAAAATATGGACACCTTTAAAAGATATAATCGATTTCTTTAGAGAATATGAAAAGATAATTTCAGGTTTTGAAGTGAAAATAGAAATTCAAAGAAATGAAAATAAAAATATGATATATACTAATATAAGAAACGAAAATTATAAGGTAGTAGTTGAAGGTTTAACCTTACATTTACCTTATATAGAATTAAAAAATTCTGCAGAAAGTTTGTTTCTAGAATCATATCTATCTGATAAAGATATAGAGGTAAATTGGGATCGATATAGATTTAAGATTGTAGGCCCTTATAGAAGCAACAGTGGATCTGTGACAGCAACTACAGCGTCAGATGAAGTTTTAGGTGTCTATGTTATTCCTCAATATGTTGAAAGAGATAATAATTATGAAAAAAATAATATGATATTTGATCATATAGATATGGCAGAATGCTGGTTGATGATTAATAATAAACAAGTTCCTCTTATGCGTTATAAAACAAATTTTGCCAATAAAGATTATATTCGAGTGTATGAAGCTCTTTTACATGAAGGACTTTACGATAATAATACAGAAACAGGACCTTTGATAAATAAGGAGAATTTTGGTAAACTGTATCCTATTTTTCCTTTTGACTCATCAAATCATGAAAACTATACCGATTTAAATAATTTAGATATTGAATTTAATTGGATAACGAATAGTCAAAAGGAATATAAGTTTTATTTTATTTTTAAAGAAAGAAAGAGATGTTTTATAAATTTAAAAAATAAAACTATAACAATGGTTAAGAGTTTAAAATCTTAAAATTAAATAAATGAGTGCTTATTATCCACCTTATGATGATCAAATGAAAGAAGGACCTATTGGACCTCCTGGTATAGGTTTTAAATTAATGAATGATGGAAATTATGATATGGAAAATAGAATTTTAAAAAATTGTGAAAATCCTATAGATGATTTAGATTTAACCACTAAAAGTTTTGTTTTGAATAAAATAGAGAATAATCATCATGAATTGAGAGATCATATAGAAACTAAATATGATGAGAGTTTTTTATCCTTTACTGTAGAAACAGGCAAGAGAATAAAAGAATTAGATGAAACAACTTTACATTCTTCAGAAGGAAAAGCTTTTGATGCAAAAGGAAAAAGAATAGGAAATGTTGCAGATTCTAAAGATGAAAAAAATGTTGTGAATAAAAGATATTTTGAAAAAAATTCGTTAATATTACAGAATGATAAATTTGATGCAAAAAATAAAATAATTACGAATGTTTCTGAACCTGAAAATGATAACGATGCTGTCAATAAAATATATTTAGATAATAGAGATATCTGGGTTACTATAATAGATGATTTTCATACAGATGGGGATTATAAAAAAGTAAATTTCAACATGATGAGCTCAAAATTACTAGATCAAGAGATGCGATTATCTACCGATATGTATATGAAAATTTCTATATATATAGATATATATGATACAGTCGAAAGTAAATATATATATGATAAAAGTCCACTGATATCTCTGGAAATCAATGGTAAGGAAATTTTAAATGTTAATAGATATGTAGTAACCTGTTTTGCTTATGGTAAACGTGATGATATCATCACATTAAAGATAAAATGTGATGGTAACGCTTTAAAACCTTATATGCATATTGAAAAAATTTCTTTCTAATAAATGGATATTGATTGGAATGAATTTTCCAGAAAAAATTTATCTGAAGATGTAATTAGAAATCTTATTAGTCATGTAAATTGGGATTTAGTTTTACAATATTCAACACTGTCTGAATCTTTTATTGAAGAATTTGCTCAACCTGATGATTGGTGTAAAATTTCTAGATATCAAAAATTATCAGAAGATTTTATTGAAAAATGTAAAGATAAAGTAGATTGGGTAAACATATCTCAATATCAAACTTTAAGTAATGAATTTATCATAAAATTTTCTGATAATTTAGATTTATATAAAGTATCAATATTTCAAAAACTTACAGAAGATACCATGAGAGTATTAAAAGATGATTTAAATTGGTTGTATATAACTAGATATCAAACATTTAGTGAAAATTTTATAGAAGAATTTATGCATAAATTAGATTTTTGTTATTTGATTAAATATAAATTTGAGCTATTACCTGATCACTTTTTTAATGTTTATTGGAAAAAAGTACAAGCAATACAGATGAGTGAATTAAATAAAAAGTTTGGTCATCACGAAATAGAACCTTACCAAGAGAAAATTATTGAAGAGATATATGAAGTTAAATCAGTCTTGAGAGAGTGTGTTTATATTTTGAGACAATTAACAAACAAAGATGATAAATTTAATAAAAATGTTTCTATATAAATGGATGTTACATATAATAATGGTATGGGAAAAAAAACTATGTCTTTCTTAAATATAGAGAATCCTACTGAAGTGAAATCTATTTTTATATATAATTGTTCTCTTGAAGGAATAGAAAATTTAACTAATTTAAAGGAATTATATTGTGTGGGAAATAAATTAAAATCTCTTGAAGGAATAGAAAATTTAATAAATTTAGAAACATTAGATTGTAGCGAAAATGATATTACATCTCTTGAAGGTATAAAAAATTTAACTAATTTAAAAAAAATATATTGTGATTTAAATAAATTAACATCCCTTGAAGGAATAGAAAATTTAACTAATTTAGAAACATTAAATTGTAGCATAAATGATATTACATCTCTTGAAGGTATAAAAAATTTAACTAATTTAAAAAAAATATATTGTGGAGGAAATAAATTAACATCTCTTGAAGGTATAAAAAATTTAACTAATTTAAAAGAATTATATTGTGAGGGAAATAAATTAACATCCCTTGAAGGAATAGAAAATTTAACTAATTTAGAAACATTATATTGTAGCGAAAATGATATTACATCTGAATTAATATTTTTACCTAGAATAAATGAGTATGATGAAGAACCCATGAGAAGAAATAATGTAGGATTTCCAGTCTTAAAAAATGTTTACTAATAAATGGAAGAGTTCAATGACCTGAGTTATCCTTTAATAGTTAATATAAGTAATTTAAATCCTGGAAAATATAATCTGATATCATTGAGAAAAACTTTAAACGCTGGGAAAATTTATGTAATCGTAAAATTATGTGTAGAAGCTGAAGAAAAAGAGTATATCCTTGCGAGAAAACATGTAAAACTTTCTGATGAATCAATATATGAAATCAATAGAGGAAGATATATATTTAAGTATTTGAGTGATGATGAATATGAATTAGAGGAAGTATATACTTAAGAGTTATCATAACTGGTTTGACTTCCTAGATTATGAAGTAACTTTACATACCATTAATCCATTGTAAGATCATCTTCCTTCATTTTAATTACATTAGCTTGATTGATAGTTTTTTCCAATTTCGATTTTCTACAGTTATAATCATCAATACTTTCTTCTATAGAAATTAAATCATTACTTATTCTTTTTAATCTCTTTTTTAAATCTCTTCGTTTCTCATATAATTTACGTAATTTATCTTTTACATTTATCAAATCTCTTTCTGTTTGAGCCAATGACCCTACAGTATTTTTTTCAATAGATTTAAAGAAAAATTCGAATCGTGATTTTGCATTTATATTTTCATCATTTGATTCCATTCTGCTTAAAGGAAAGTTTATCACACAGTGAACCTTTATATAAACTGCTCTTATCAGTCAAAAAGTGACCCTCACATCAGGAAGTGGTTTTTGTTTCAGGAAGCGATGTTAAATCTATAAAGCGATGTCAATAAATATTATTTTCTGGTAGTGTTAGAGAAATACACCACAAGCCAGGAAATGTTTTTGATAATAAATGACCTCAGACTTTTCAACCTCATTAAGACTGATTGCACGCTCATATAAACGGATGTATGATTATTTAAGTATTTTGGGTGAGAAAGCATTTTTATAATTATCTAGGTTCTTTTTATGGAGTACTAACAGCCCCTCCATTTATTTTAAAACTTAATAAATTACTATCAAGATTTTATGATCTCTATAAAACGCGTCCGTAATTTACGTTTCGATATATTTTAAGTCACTTTGTAATCCTATTTTTAGGATCTCTTTTAAAGTTTATTTAAGGGATTCATTTCTTTTTTTTCACGCATTTTTATTTAATTTCATCCTTTTTATCTATGGGGGGACTAATGGTCCCCTCATAAATATCAAAATAAGGTAGCTCCAAAATGGAGCTCCCTTGATCTCATGCATTTATCTAAACTAAATGTAAAAAAGGCCTGCTATAAAATCATGTTTTTAATATTAACCTTTTTTTATATATATAAAAAAAAGATAAAATTAAGTTTTTAGTATTAAAATATAAGGATTTTTTTGACGCCATTTAAAATGGCATTATATTTTTTAATATCTTCAAATTTATAGTATATCTCACGCATTTATCTAAAAAAAAAGTTAAAATTTGGTCTAAATGTAAAAAAGGTCTTATTTTGATATAAAATCATGTTTTTAATATTAAAATGGATCGAAACCTTTTTTTTATATATAAAAAAGATAAAAATAAGCTATAAAATATAGTTTTTAGTGTATAAAGTACATGTGCGCTCGTAAGGTGTTTTAGATACTACTCACCATTATATCGAATTTAATGTCTCTATCTCATCGCAAAGTATGTATTTCTATCATTTCAACTTTCTAACGTTTTTTGTGTGGAACATCCCGCTTAAAGAAAACTTTTGAAAAACTCTACATATACTTCTTGACTTTTTTATCAATCTCTTTTATCCGGCCCATGTATGAAATTTCAAGCCTCTATCGCATTTAAACGCAGGCGTTCCTCATTTATTCGGCAGCTCGAGCATTTTTGTGTGCAGAACCCCCTAAAGTTGTAAGTATTGGAATACTCCAGTTGCACACATTCTTCCTTTTAAACTCTCTAGCCATGCACCAAATTTGAAGTCCCTATCCTATCGCGATGTATACTTTTTATATAATTTCATCTTTCGAAAGTTTTAGTGTGGGGTACCTACCCCCGTAAATGAACATTTTTGAAAAACTTTTCCTCTTCTTGCCTCTATGAAAATGCCAAAAAGAATACGGGCTAATAAATGAATAGCTCCTATTAAAAATAAAATATCAAGCTAATAAAATATCAAGCTTCTATCAAACTTTAAAGGAGACGTTTCTCACTTAATCGGAAAATCGAACATTTTGGTATGAAGCACCCCGTAAAGTAGCAAATATTGAAAATCTGAAATTGCGCACTTTCTATTTTTCTAGCGATTCACACATACACCAAAATTGAAGTCTCCATCACATCGCAAAGCCTGCGTTTCTATCTATTCACTTTTCGAACGTTTTGGTGTGAATTATCCCTTCTACAGAACATTTTCGAAAAATTCGATTTTTTCCAGAGGGTTTTATCGTACGAAGGACCTGTATACCAAATTGCAACCCTCTATCTAATCGGAAAGTGACAAAGAAAGTGTGACAGACGGGCACTTGGCAATAAGTACATATAGATTCTCTATGTAGAATTACATAAATTAGTATCTTTGTGTTTTAAATGAACTGCTTTATAAGTTTTTAACACTTTACAACAAAGTTGAAAAGTGTTTATGACTTTGTTCATTCTGTCTGTCTGTCTGTCCGTTAGCACGATAACTGCCGTAAAAATGACTTAATCAAAATGAAATTTTAGTATGTTGTTCAGACGGTCTGTAGAACCTATGGGAATATAAATGAATAATATCACCCAATTAGTTTTGGATTGAACCCGGGTCGAAAAAATGAAATATATTGAGCCCTATGGGACCTAATTTTTCAAACATTTTTTAAGCGGATTTAAAATTCACAAATTGCTTCGAAAATTTTAGGTAATATTCAAATTGTTCCATAAAATATATAAAAAAAATTCAGCGAAATATATTCAGTAGTTTTTTAAATAAAAATTAAAATAATAATTACACCTCTTATATGAAGCGATCACGAGACCATGATATGAAACGATCACATGGCCCACTTCAAAATGATATATGGCATCCATCTTGTTTCAAAATCGTGATTTTTTAAAGTTCTTTTTAATTCAAATTGAGTGTTGTATCCGTCCTTAAACTACTTTATTTTTGCTTAAATTCTGTGCATTTACATACTGAAACAACGCAATGACAATATATTTGAGTTTAAATGCTCATCTAAATTTGATTATTTCTACAACTAAGCCTATTTTTCACCTATGTAAAATGTAAACAGCAAAATATATAGAATGAGTTGTATTAGAATTCCTGTATTTTTTTAACACAAAATAATTTAGTCCATGGAGTCTGCATGGCTGATATGAATGAAATATTAATTGATTTCATAAAGAGAAGGACGATTTTTTTCGATGCAGTTTCAAGCATAGAGTTTAATTTTTTGTAGCTCCATGGTCTTAAACAAAATGTTTAAATAAAATAAATTATTATAGTATTGTGATGAATGAAATGAATGGGAGAAAGTTATGAATGAAATCCTGTTTTTATAGAGAGATCCAGGCGTGTTATTTTTTTCTGTGACGTCATTTGAATTAATTTCAGCTGTTTTCGATGAAGTTTTCAAATATAATAAATTATCGTAGTATTATGATAATTCTAAAACTATTACCGAGGAATGTATAACATTTTAGAGATGTTTAAACCAGGCAATTTATATTTCAATGTCGTCATTTGAATGAAGTTCATTTTTTTCGATGAAGGTTTAAGTTTTCAAATATAATAAATTAATGCAGTATTGTGATAAGTTTCAAAATATTACCGAGGAATGTATTGCATTTTAGACTTGTTTAAATAAAATTGCATTGAGGTTGGAAAGTGTTTCATAATCAATGCTTTAAGCATGATTGATCGTTCTTGTTTTAATGTTAATTTGCTTGCATCTAATCAACATATTTTTGAAACTTTTATAATTTTCATATAATTAATGTTGTAGATATAGAAATGTAGCTAATTTAGGATAGTTCAATGATGCTTTTTCGAATCAATAATGATAGAGTTAAAATAAATTTCGATGATAAAACCTGTTTGAAACCTGCAAGTCATTTAGTCAGTACACACGAAAAATAGTTTGTTGCATGCGTCCAATTAATTGTATGTTCTTGTTGGAGTTGACTATTGGAGAATATCGTTCAAAATAGTTGGACAAAACAATGTTGTTATTAATAAGACAATACGAAAATTTATTTTAGTAAATATGAAGGAGTAATTTTTAAAACTAGTTAACCAATTTTTTACTTTCCTTATATACATATAATGCATAAGGAAAGTATTGCGACGGGGTTGAAAATTCGAGTTCGAGTTTTCGACGGGCGAGCACGTTTCAAGCATCCCTGATCACGAATCGAACATTTTTGAGGTGATGTCTGTGTGTGTGTGTGTGTCAGCGAGTCTGTGGACACAATATCTCACGAACGAATGGAGCGATTCGAATGAAATTTGGTACAAAAATTGCAATCCGTGAATACTGGAAGTTTATTGTTTTCAAACACAATCGAATGTTCAGAACTGCCCTAAATTTTCGAGTGAAAATTTGAAAAATTTATCAACAAATCAAAATCTTTAATAAAGTTACACAAATAGGCATTTCTTATGTAATATTTCCTTATAATACGATTGCCATAAACTTTAGAACGCTAGCATGAACAGTTCTCGAGATATTGCACACTTTTCAAATAAATTTATAAAAAAAATCCAATAAATTAAAAAATATATTAACTGTTGATAAACATGTTCACGTTTTATATATAATATCATGCAATAAATTTGATGACATCATTCTCGTAGATCTAGCTCGTTCCATTCACAAGAAAAGATACTTTGAGTAATACTTTTGCATTTGAACTGCAATCTGCTATAAGAATAACTTATTTCTCCGTCCATAACGCTTGGCGAGATTTTGGTGACGAGATTGGCAGAGTGTCGCCAACTTGGCAACTTTTTTAAATGTTGCCAAATTAACTAAAATCTCGCCAAATGGATAAAAATGACGCTAAATCAATGAAAATAACGACTAATTGACGAAATGTCAGTATCTTGGAAAGAATATAAGTATCCACTTTAAGAATAACCTATTTTCTTTTACTGTAAAAGTAGTAAATTCATTGCATTATATAAGGAAAGTCATGTGCTGCCCACATCAGATTTTTTTTAGAAAGATGTATGTCCAATACCAAAGGAATGAAAATATGCAATTTAACCATTTCTTAGACATGGCCAAGTATATAAAACTTGATATAAGAAGTTTGTACTGAGCAAGCTGTTGAATTGTTCTTTACTTCGTGTGTGTAATGGGATAAATGTGGTAGGTTTATGTTCTTAATGAGTAGAATAAATAGATGTTAAAATCTCTTAACGATATGCACGAAGACAACTAGTTTGTAAAGTAGCTAATCGTAACGAGTTTTTGTCAAAGAGACGAACTCTTAACAACTTGACTCCGGAGTACATATACAACTTTACTCCAAATTAATTTGACATCTTCATCTATTCCATCGCGCACCGCACGCCACTGCTGAGTAATTACTTACACAGTAGGTGTAGCCACCCTCACAGCAAAGATCGTCACGTGTGTGACAGTGACGTTTTAGTCACGTGACACCTGGGTCACAATGTGACATTATATTTGTGACTTCCATGCGAAGTTATGTATTAGTAACTTTGTAACTTCATTGTGACTATATTTTGTGACGTTTCCATAATTTAATTAACACGTAACAATGTGACGACATTACAATGGCAATTACAATGTGACGTCACAAGCAAGTTAATATGCGACGTTACAAACGACCATGAAAATGACCAAAATGACTTCGCTGTGACCTCAATATAACATTCCTGAGAAGTACTGCGACGTCCTGTGACTTCCCAAAGTCACAGTGTGACGTAAATCTTACGTCACTGTGAAAAAAAATGCTGTTAGGGCAAGATCTCGGTGGAAAGAATGAACCTGCCGAATGGAAGTATTTCGATTAAATTATATATTCTTTTTTCAATATGGACCTTATAGAAATACTGCAATTGTTTAGTAAATGGAGTAGCATACAATGCATATATAGTACAGGGAGTTATATGGCTTTAAACTTGTATACTCTGATTATTTTCTATAAACGTATATTATTTTTTTAAACTGTATACAGGGTGATTCTAAAAAGATGGGCCAAACTTTACGAGGTGGTTCACCAAACCAAGTATTTTTCATCATAGTCTACGGGGTCGGAAATGAAAAGTAAAGGCACCTGTGGGCTCTTAATGGTGAAACCGATGAGGTGCAGCGAAAACACAAGAATAACTTGGAAGATATAAAATGAATTTAATAAACAACAATTACAGTAATAGCTCAAAAGAGCAACCGCCAACTTGAATGCACGTCTCACAGCGGCGATGAAGGGATTGGCGAATTCTCTCGAACACACGAGGCATGTCGCGCACTTCGGCAGCAGCGGCCGAAATTCTGGAGACGAGTTCCTCTTCAGATTCAGGCCAGTGTCATAGATAAGACTCTTGAGATATCCCCACAAAAATAAGTCAAGACACGACAGATCGGTTGATTGACTTTTCAAAAGTTGGAGCACATTCGATAAGGCCGTACATTTGGCGTTACGTAATTTTGCATAAGGGTTCTTCTTCTTCCCCAGATGAAATCTGCATACGTGATTTTCTTCTTCAACCAGAAAATAACAACCAGAATGACGCTTTTAAGTTTGAGGAGCTGCCGCTTGCCGACGAGTAAGAGCTCTGTAACACCTTTACGTTTCATTTCCGACCCAGTAAACTATGACGAAAAATGCTTGGTTTGGTGGGTACTACCACCTCGTAAAGTTTTGGTGTGTACTACCACCTCGTAAAATTTAGTGTGTACTACCATCTCGTGAAGTTTGGCCCAACTTTTTTTAATCACCCTGTATATTACAGCAACTTACGTAACTGATTTATTCTGCTCGGACAATAATATTTTTAATCTCTAAATTGTGCTGTTTCAATAAATACGACTAATTATCTATATTATCTTTAGGTAATGTTTAGCATAATATTATACTATACAGTTATGCGTTTCATTACAGTTATGTACCAGATGGAAAGCCCAGGATTAGCATTAAATTGGTTCAAAATATTCAACTTCTCAGACCGTAAACTAGCAAATAAAATGAAAATGATATTTAAGTCGGATTTATCTACCGCAAATATTTAAGAATTTAATGAAATATATATTATGATTTCGTTGAACTTTACGGCATTTTCAATTAAGTTTATCAATTTAGAAAACTGTTCCGATTATGGATCAGAAAATTACTAAATCTGGTTGCGGCTTCAACTCCCACATGGAAAAGAACGGCTAACTTGAGTGCAGATTCCCGCCTAATACCAGTTTGGCTTTGCTTATCGTGTGAGATATTGCAGGGGCAATCCTGAATAACGTTTCATACGTACTATTATATCACTATCGCCACTGTAACCACCGCTATAATTGTTCAAAGAACAATTAGAACACTCTGACAAAGAATCTAGAAAAATTTCTTTGCTTTCATTATCTGGATTCATTTTCTCTGGATTTTGAATCAAGAAATTTAAAAATTATTTAAATCCACAAGGACACTCGACCAACACTCACGTCGTCTTGAATCCACTAATGAAACTGCGCATCTATTCTTTAAAAGTTACTGCAAAAAACATCATTTGCAAAAGCCTATTTATTAGTCAGGTAACCGTTGATAAACGTTGACACCTAAAAGCCTATTTTTAGGCTTGCGACAGATAAAGTGTTAATAATAGCTTGAATGGACAACGCATGCATACGGGTTAGTGCCAGAAAACGGACCAAAGTAACTAATGCTGTGATGTTAACCGTCTTGGAATCATAAGTTACATTTATGGAAAATTTTGCGAGTTGGGCTCAATTGATAAAATCCAAATATTCGCTGCATTTAGAGAAAGAATAATATCTTATGCTAATAGATAGCATAGCAATAGAGCATATATAACATATGTAAATGGTATAGATAGATAATTAATTATAAGATTATGGATTTGTATATTTCAGTAATTTTTTTATATAAATATTATCCTAAACGATTGATTGCAAAATGAGGTATAAAACGGTAGTCACTATTTACAGCATAACAGAGGTGAGAATAGATAATATATGGAAATGGTATAGATAGGGAATTAATGATAGAATTATGGATTGTATATTCCAGTAATTTTTTTATATAAATATTATCTTAAACGATTGATTTCAAAATGAGGTATACAACGGTAGTCACTATTTACGGCATAACAGAGGTGACTATAGATAATATATGGAAATGGTATAGATAGGGAATTAATTATAGAATTGTGGATTTGTATATTCCAGTAATTTTTTTATATAAATATTATCCTAAACGATCGATTGCAAAATGAGGTATAACACGGTAGTCACTATTTACGGCATAAAGGAAGTATGGATCGGTACATGCACAGAATACCATATTAATCTGTGGGTACCTGAGGCGGTTAAAGAGACGAATTTAATTTTCCAATATGGCGCTATAGAAAACTAATGTATGGGAAACATATGGTATAGGGAATTATAGGACTATAAGCTTATATATTTCGATTAATTTTTCAACTAAAAATACGCATAAACGATTTATTATAGTACTAAAAATTCTTGAGATAAATCCCAGTTAATTCTAGTTCTATAATAAATCGCTTACGTAGATTATAAATACATTATATTAATCGTTTATAGATGTGATTCATGATTAAAATTACATCGGAATTCACACCAAGTTATCGAAATCTAAAGAATGCTTTAACGATTAGTCAGCATATAAAAATAAAAGCTTTACGAAAGGATGGACTCACAGCTACACCAAGACTGCTGACCTTTGTTTCGAAGCTCTTAGCTGCAATAGATCTCTTGTGGTAGATCTCTACATCGTAGAAAATGTACTCCGCACGGCTCGGGGTTTAAAGCAAGGTGAATTTATTTATTCAATTTTTCAGAAGGTGTAGTTCGAGAAAACATGTGTAGCGGGGGACACTAGAAATTTACGGGAAATACACGCTAACTGCCCAGCCCATTATGCGGATGTAATGTGCCTTAAATAAGCGTCTAAACACGCCTTAACCCGCTGTGCAGGCTTGTACTACAACTTGAGCCTGGCATTTGGACATATCGACCGCACGCCTTAGTACGGCTGCTTATTACACGCCCTAAATAAGTTTTTAGTCCCTCTGCGTGGGTATAATACAACCTAAATTAGCTGTTTGGATACGCCCTAAAACTTTCTTTGATTTGTCCTTAGCGCGGGTGTAATACCTCTAAAAAAGTTTTTTTGATCCGCCCTACGTATGTTCCTTTGATACTCTCTAAATATGTGCGTTATGTGCGTTATGTGCTGCAAATGGGGGGATGCCTAAAATCAACAGAGCGTTTTAATTCTTCTCTCGTACGTTATATCCCACTTTCTGCATGCGCATGTGGAAAAGACGGGTTTTTCAATTGGATGTAATCCAATCGCACTCCCTCTCCCGGTCTTTTACACGTATGCATGCTTGAAGAAGGGTATGTTTGGATCTCAATCTTTTCTGGAATACTTAGGTTTTCGAAAAAGAAGCGATACAAGAATAACTTATAAAATCGCAATTAATGAACTCATGACCTCAGGAATATCATATTTAGTTCGGAGTAGTGTGTAATATTTAAATAAACTTCTGTCAAAATATAAAGTCAATTTTTCTATATAGTAATTTTAAAATAGATTACGTCTTCAAAAATCGAAAAGTATATACAGGGTGTCCCAAAAAGATTCAAACGCGCTTTAATCCTTTACGTGTTGGAGATAAGTAGACAATGTAAATTGCAAAAATGTTGAAAGTACGACAAGAAATAAGACTACGTTAATGAAATAGTCCTCCCATTAATTTTCAAAAAGTTACACTTTTTAAATTTTTATACGACCCCCTTAGACAAATTTGGTCAATCAGAAATTTTTTATTTTTAATGCAACATGATCACAAAAAAAAAAAAAAAAAAAAAAAAAAAAAAAAAAAAAAAACCCGCATATCTCTATCTTTAAAATTGAGCGATATATACTCGTATTTAATTGAATATTGAATATTGTAAATGGGGACCAAATGTCAAATTAGAAATGTAAATTTGTGATATATCACAAAAAAAAAAATAAAACTGGATGATAATGCATAGGATACCCAACCGCGTAGTCAGTACCACTGCTTTATATGATCTCTGTCTGTGCAATGCTTTATTTAGATGCATTTTTGTTTTCAATGCAACAAGTTCGTTAAATAAACCACATATCTGTATCTTTAAAATCAACTGAATTACGATAAAGGAAAAAATCTGACATATGCCACATTTCCGCACCATGTGAAAGGCTGTTTCATCAGTGAAAATAGGGATCATAAACAAATTGCCGATGGAAATTTTTTAGATCAAAAATACGTTAATATGTGTCAAAATTTTTTATCAAAAATGCATCTAAATAAAGCATTACACAGACAGAAATCATATAAAGCAGTGGTACTCACTACGCGATTGGGTATCCTATGTATTATCATCCGGTTTTATCTTTAGTGTGATATGTCATAAATTTACATTTCTAATTTGATACATGGTCCCCATTCACAATGTTCAATTTTCAATTAAATATAACTCGCTCAATTTTAAAGATACAGATATGCGGTTTTTTTAATGATCTTGTTGCATTAAAAATAAAAATTTTCTGATTGACCAAATTTGTCTAAGGGGGTCTTATAAAAATTTAAAAAGTGTAACTTTTTGAAAATTAATGGGAGGACTATTTCATTAACGTAGTCTTATTTCTTACCTTACTTTCAACATTTTTGCAATTTATATTGCCCACTTATCTCCAACAGGTAAAGAATTAAAAACGCGTTTCAATCTTTTTGGGACACCCTGTATATTTTTATTGATAGTACGGATTTCGTTCGAAGTTTGTGTGAAAGAAAATTTTTTGTTCATCCCATGGTGCTAAGTTCTGATTGTGTCAACATTAAATAACTAAAAAACTAAAAATAAAAAAAAAATCTCATCGAGTCGTTTTTCCTCTGAAGCCGAAGTACCCCTGTACTATATTTCATGGCTGTACAACACTATACCGATAAACAAACTGACAGACATCTTTTTTACTATTATAGATGAAGAAACACTGGGTAGTTACAGTACACTATTGGCGCAGATAGTATTTCAGAAAGGAGGTAGCCGACAAATTGGGGTAGGTTATTGACCTGAATTTCGTTTCCTGATATGGACATAATGCATAAAACTAATGTAATTGCTTAATAATAGGGACTCCGTTCCCTGCTCGTTACGCTCGCCACCTCCTGTAACACTTTAATTCGATTTGTAAGTCAGAGGATTTCGCTCCCTACTAGGTAGCGCTCGATGAGCTCGCTTCGCAATGTCTTCTGTACCACATAACACAGGCATAATGAGTCGGTTAGAGGTTCGCCCCATCGCTCGCTGGCGCTTATCAACTCGAAAACTCATCTCGGGAGCTGTTTCAATCCGATCGGATCACACTACCGACCTCATACCCCTTGCTCACTGACGCTCGCTAATTTCTGGAGGTCGGAAGGATCCGCCACTGTTCGTGGCCACTAATCACTAAAGCTCATCTCGCGATCTTTTTCGTAACGCTTTCCACGTAGGCGTAATACACCGTTTGGGTCTTCTCTCCTTATTTATTGATGCTCACCAAACCCGGAACTTGCTCCTCGAGCTTTTTCATCCCAACCGCATAAAGGGCGTGAGCACATGTCCGGCGTCCATGCCCCCAACTTGCTGACATTTGCCAAATCCCGGAGCGCGGGTGCTTTGTCTTGGTCACTGTCCCTCACTAATCGCCGGCAATAAGTTCGCTTGCTCGTTCGTGCAGCCTGCTACGCTGGCGTAATACGCAGGTTGGTGATCACTTCCTTCATCGCTCCCGCCGTCAATCCCCGAGTTTCGCTTTTCGAACTCATTCAGCCTTACCCGCGAAGTGTAAATATGTCATTTACAATTACATATTTACGATACATATTTTACGATTACATATTTTATCAACGATAAGGAATGCTTTGCGATAATAATTACATTGTAATTGTAACTGTTCATGACAATAATAGTTGTGAAGTGCTCTGTTTATAGAAATTAACAATAAGGCATATCACTGTCCACATTGCTTCAAGTGTACTCAGTAACGTTATAGTCTACCGTGTTTTGACGTAGTCGCACGTTTTTGCCAGCAGCCAATCACAGATAAGTTGGAAATTGGCGCGATCAATGAACTCTTTTCCAATACTGGCAATGAAAAATTTAATTAACTAATAGTCAATTAACTAAGAACCAAATCAAAATTATAAGCCTGTCTTGCATAGATTGGGGTGGTCGGATCTTAGGTCCGTACTTCTTTCTGGTCCTCCGTCTGCTGGGGGAAAATCAATCGTGTTACCTGTTCGGTGATGAACTGGCCGTCGTACCAGTGAGTCGTTCAGGCCCCGACTCTTCCAGGTGGTCGAGCCCATGGACTGTGCCTATTCATGCCGGTGGCTGGTGTCGAGCTTGACGGACGTTCTCTCGGACCCCGCCCGGTGAATGAGTCCGTCGAGTCAGCGACTTGGCTGCGGCTCCGCTGGAATGCAGATTTGGTATCCCCTGCGGCTGGCCTTAAATTAGGCATAAACTTTACGGTTGTCTGACCAGTTCGTGGGGGATATAGAGTTTCGTCCAGAACAGAGCACCAGGCGCGAAGCGCCTTTAATCTCCAATCTCTAGGTGTGGTTCTTATCTTCATATTGTGACATTATTTCATTGTCCCATAGTTGGAGGTTTGAGGCTTTTGATTTACTGTTTTTATTATTTGACCTAGCTCCTAGTGTGGCAGTTTGTTGCACATTTAGAGTTTAAGCAGTTTGGGGGGTTGATGCAGATCGGAGGGTTACCCAGCAGTTTAGGATTTAAGACATTTTGTAGAAAAGCAAAGATCGCGAGTTTTATTTAATATCAACTGATTAAGGTGGGACGTTCCTAGTACCGAATATCAAAGTTAAGTACCGAGCGGGGTCTCTTACGAGATTTAGCCTTGCTATGATCATAGTCATGCAGATTAAATAATAGTTCAGTTGGGACAGATGGCAGATTTTTGTAGAATTGGAGCGCTAGCTTTTTAATTTGGGTTCTAACAGTTTTTATTTTGAAGTCTTTCCTAATTACCGAGTTTCTTAAGTATCTAGGGGCTTTCCTTATAATCCTTAGGGTTTTGTTTTGTCTTGTCTCTAATAAGTCTATGGTAGTTTTACAGGCATATCCCCATACGGGTGCTGCATACAGCATTCCCGGGCGGATGACCGATTTATAAATTAGGAGTTTATTTTGATAACTTAGATTTCCGTTTCCTATCATTGGGTATAAGGCTCCTATGATTATATACGCTTTTTTGATTAAGTTCGTTACGTGCAGTTTCCAAGTTAGGTGGGAGTCTATCGTTACACCTAGGTATTTAATAGATTTTTCCGCTTTTAGGGCATGGTTGTTTATGTACAGAGGAGGCGGAGGTTTACGTTTTCCAGAGAAATAAATCCAATGACATTTATTGGGGTTTAATTTTATTCGCCATTTTTCCAGCCATGTTTGGAGTATGTCTAAGTGTTGTTGTAGCTGTCTGTGCATTACTGAGACTTAAGGGTGTTTTGCAAGTATCGCGCTGTCGTCTGCATAGAGTGCCAGCTCCGTGTCTGGGGTCCTGGGAATGTCATTTAGATAGCCAGTCATTTAGATGGCCAGTCCGCTTAAACCTGTCTTGCACATTTACGCGCTCATATTAGTGTATATGTGAAATTTCAGAACTGTATATTTCGCTGTCTATTTGTAATAGAGCGGCAAAACTTACCTTTCGTTTCTTAGCGAGATAACAATAATAACATTTTAGTGTTAATAATATGTACATGTATGTAACCTTTGAGCTAATACATCTGAGTACATAGATCAAAATTAAAAATTTGGACTTCGTCATGATCTAAGATTATTTCAATCAATGTACCAAATTTCATTCTAATAGGTTAAGTTTTACTTAACGAAACTTTTACACACAATCAGATTCCCCTTCCCGGCCGTCCAAATAGTTGCTCAAGTCCTTTGGATGAGTCGGACGGTCTGGGTTTTCAACACAATCAGATTCCAGTTGGTGTTAAGGAAGCTACTCTCGAAACTCTTTTCGCTTAAACTATGGCTGAAAATTTCTCTTTACTGCTAAAGAGAGAGGAAGCTGTTTTTCTAGGAATACTTGCTGATATAAAGCACCATAATAATATTCAAACGGAGAAATATTTTTAAAAACACCGAAATATGTAGGTCAGTAGAAAACTGAATATCATCATTTGTATGTTACAATCACTTTAAAAATAGTATGTAACTATTTCAACTATTTTTTTCTTCTTTTCCCTACATGTATAGGGAAAGTATTATGACAGGGTCGGAATTCGAGTTCGAGTTTTTAACAGAAGCGTGCGTTTTAGGCGAATCTGAACGCGTATCGAACGTTTTCGAAGATGTCTCTGTGTGTGTATGTTACTGCGTGTGTATTTTAGTGTGTGTGTGTTAGTGTGCGTATGTTAGTGTGTGTATGTTAGTGTGTGTGTGTATTAGTGTGTATGCATGTTAGAGTGTGGACTTGTTCCGTTTTGTATCACTGAGAAATAAATAAATGAATAAGTTATTTTATGTGGAGTAATAAGTTTCCAAGCGTTCCAAACGTCAATTTACATGGTATTAATTCATTGTCCTAAACATCGTTCTGTGGATTTTGTACACTATTATTTCGCTTTGAATGAAGTTAAGTCATTGTATTATGTAGGGAAAGTTATGTGCTGATTTTTATTTATTCTACTGTAATTTAAAACGTAATCTTTTGTTCAAAAATCATTCATCAATCTGCAAAAGAAATTCTAATTGATCGAGCAATATGTATAAATGCCATTTAAAAGAATTATTGCATTTATTGAATTTTGAATGATATGAAAATAAACCCAGATTTCTTTTTCTACTGAAGGATAAAACTATAAACAGAAGATAAAAGGTATGAATATATCAATATTTGTATTGTAATATTTCACCCGATCTGTTCAAATAATGTAACGTCCATATGATTTTATTTTTGTGCCATTCAATCCAATGAAAGAACATTTAACACTTAATTTTTCCTATGTGAGTTCATTCATGTAGCACTCAGGATGATTTATGTAGGTATCAGGTTCGTTTATGTAGTACTCATACATGATACAACAGATACCATTCAGCATATCTGTTGTATCATGTATTATTTTGTGTATATCCCTTCTATTCTCTTAACTATATGTGCTTTATATGATTGCTATTTTCTGAGTGTCACAACATAGAGTTTTATTTAAAGTTAGATATACATTGTTAATAATTAAAGAACGTACTATATAAATAGTAGTTATAATATAAATACTAAATATGTGCTAGTTTATAATTTAAATTGCTTGGTTTCTTGTTAAAGGAATATAAATTGAGGTTTCTATTGATTACACCAACAGAGTCCACGTGTTTTGCCCTGCTTGCTGTTGTTTGGGCTCAGTAAAATTGGGATCAAATTTGTTCAAATTTGCAATTGTGATAAACAGTGCAATAACTTCGGCACTTGGGCGTAAAAATTCCCTCAAATTTTTGAAATGAAATCACACTAAACGTTTCTTCGCAGTTTATAGTAGTAAAGCGGATGTTCAACGCTTTTTCGAATTTTGTAAAAAGTAATTTGCTTCTACGAAAAGTAACTCAATTTAGGGGGGATTATTTAAAAACAAAAATTCTATTTGGATTTGATTCAGTATCAGTGAGTTGACCGACATGAGTTTTTTCAGCTCGTGAAACGACTCAGAACTAACTTTTCTAGAGCATTTCTGACAAAAATAGCCAAACTTTGAGAGATTATTTCTTCAGATACAGGGAGTAATTTGTGAAACAGATTTCAGATTTGGATTCAGTCTGGCCGAATTAGTATACATGATTTTTTAGCCTTCAGGGTTACAATCGGGATAGTGACTCATATACTAACATACCGACACTGCGATTTTGCAATAGGTTTTCTATGTAAATCAAACACAAATAAAAAAGCAATTGCGCTATTAATAAGTAAAATATTTTGTGTACAAGGAAGAACTCATACAAAGTAATTAAGCAAAATGTAATAAAACAAAGCAGCATGGAACTGTATCGAGGATACGTTGGATCCTCTTCTTCAGTGTAAGATAGACCAATAAACCTGAAGCCAAAAAGCCGAAATGTGCATAACTGAAGCCAATTATTTTACGGGATCACTTCTTTAAAATCGCAATATCAGTCTGTCAGAGCACCAATGCAACCCAGAAGACTGAAAAAACTCATGTAAAATATTTTGTGTACAAAGAAGAACTCATACAAAGTAATTAAGCAAAATGTAATAAAACAAAGCAGCATGGAACTGTATCGAGGATACGTTGGATCCTCTTCTTCAGTGTAAGATAGACCAATAAACCTGAAGCCAAAAAGCCGAAATGTGCATAACTGAAGCCAATTATTTTACGGGATCACTTCTTTAAAATCGCAATATCAGTCTGTCAGAGCACCAATGCAACCCAGAAGACTGAAAAAACTCATGTAAAATATTTTGTGTACAAAGAAGAACTCATACAAAGTAATTAAGCAAAATGTAATAAAACAAAGCAGCATGGAACTGTATCGAGGATACGTTGGATCCTCTTCTTCAGTGTAAGATAGACCAATAAACCTGAAGCCAAAAAGCCGAAATGTGCATAACTGAAGCCAATTATTTTACGGGATCACTTCTTTAAAATCGCAATATCAGTCTGTCAGAGCACCAATGCAACCCAGAAGACTGAAAAAACTCATGTAAAATATTTTGTGTACAAAGAAGAACTCATACAAAGTAATTAAGCAAAATGTAATAAAACAAAGCAGCATGGAACTGTATCGAGGATACGTTGGATCCTCTTCTTCAGTGTAAGATAGACCAATAAACCTGAAGCCAAAAAGCCGAAATGTGCATAACTGAAGCCAATTATTTTACGGGATCACTTCTTTAAAATCGCAATATCAGTCTGTCAGAGCACCAATGCAACCCAGAAGACTGAAAAAACTCATGTAAAATATTTTGTGTACAAAGAAGAACTCATACAAAGTAATTAAGCAAAATGTAATAAAACAAAGCAGCATGGAACTGTATCGAGGATACGTTGGATCCTCTTCTTCAGTGTAAGATAGACCAATAAACCTGAAGCCAAAAAGCCGAAATGTGCATAACTGAAGCCAATTATTTTACGGGATCACTTCTTTAAAATCGCAATATCAGTCTGTCAGAGCACCAATGCAACCCAGAAGACTGAAAAAACTCATGTAAAATATTTTGCGTACAAAGAAGAACTCATACAAAGTAATTAAGCAAAATGTAATAAAGCAAAGCAGCATGGAACTGTATCGAGGATACGTTGGATCCTCTTCTTCAGTGTAAGATAGACCAATAAACCTGAAGCCAAAAAGCCGAAATGTGCATAACTGAAGCCAATTATTTTACGGGATCACTTCTTTAAAATCGCAATATCAGTCTGTCAGAGCACCAATGCGACCCAGAAGACTGAAAAAACTCATGTAAAATATTTTGTGTACAAAGAAGAACTCATACAAAGTAATTAAGCAAAATGTAATAAAACAAAGCAGCATGGAACTGTATCGAGGATACGTTGGATCCTCTTCTTCAGTGTAAGATAGACCAATAAACCTGAAGCCAAAAAGCCGAAATGTGCATAACTGAAGCCAATTATTTTACGGGATCACTTCTTTAAAATCGCAATATCAGTCTGTCAGAGCACCAATGCAACCCAGAAGACTGAAAAAACTCATGTAAAATATTTTGTGTACAAAGAAGAACTCATACAAAGTAATTAAGCAAAATGTAATAAAACAAAGCAGCATGGAACTGTATCGAGGATACGTTGGATCCTCTTCTTCAGTGTAAGATAGACCAATAAACCTGAAGCCAAAAAGCCGAAATGTGCATAACTGAAGCCAATTATTTTACGGGATCACTTCTTTAAAATCGCAATATCAGTCTGTCAGAGCACCAATGCAACCCAGAAGATTGAAAAAACTCATGTAAAATATTTTGCGTACAAAGAAGAACTCATACAAAGTAATTAAGCAAAATGTAATAAAACAAAGCAGCATGGAACTGTATCGAGGATACGTTGGATCCTCTTCTTCAGTGTAAGATAGACCAATAAACCTGAAGCCAAAAAGCCGAAATGTGCATAACTGAAGCCAATTATTTTACGGGATCACTTCTTTAAAATCGCAATATCAGTCTGTCAGAGCACCAATGCAACCCAGAAGACTGAAAAAACTCATGTAAAATATTTTGTGTACAAAGAAGAACTCATACAAAGTAATTAAGCAAAATGTAATAAAACAAAGCAGAATGGAACTGTATCGAGGATACGTTGGATCCTCTTCTTCAGTGTAAGATAGACCAATAAACCTGAAGCCAAAAAGCCGAAATGTGCATAACTGAAGCCAATTATTTTGCGGGATCACTTCTTTAAAATCGCAATATCAGTCTGTCAGAGCACCAATGCAACCCAGAAGACTGAAAAAACTCATGTAAAATATTTTGTGTACAAAGAAGAACTCATACAAAGTAATTAAGCAAAATGTAATAAAACAAAGCATCATGGAACTGTATCGAGGATACGTTGGATCCTCTTCTTCAGTGTAAGATAGACCAATAAACCTGAAGCCAAAAAGCCGAAATGTGCATAACTGAAGCCAATTATTTTACGGGATCACCTCTTTAAAATCGCAAGATCAGTCTGTCAGAGCACCAATGCAACCCAGAAGACTGAAAAAACTCATGTAAAATATTTTGTGTACAAAGAAGAACTCATCCAAAGTAATTAAGCAAAATGTAATAAAACAAAGCAGCATGGAACTGTATCGAGGATACGTTGGATCCTCTTCTTCAGTGTAAGATAGACCAATAAACCTGAAGCCAAAAAGCCGAAATGTGCATAACTGAAGCCAATTATTTTACGGGATCACTTCTTTAAAATCGCAATATCAGTCTGTCAGAGCACCAATGCGACCCAGAAGACTGAAAAAACTCATGTAAAATATTTTGTGTACAAAGAAGAACTCATACAAAGTAATTAAGCAAAATGTAATAAAACAAAGCAGCATGGAACTGTATCGAGGATACGTTGGATCCTCTTCTTCAGTGTAAGATAGACCAATAAACCTGAAGCCAAAAAGCCGAAATGTGCATAACTGAAGCCAATTATTTTACGGGATCACTTCTTTAAAATCGCAATATCAGTCTGTCAGAGCACCAATGCAACCCAGAAGACTGAAAAAACTCATGTAAAATATTTTGTGTACAAAGAAGAACTCATACAAAGTAATTAAGCAAAATGTAATAAAACAAAGCAGCATGTAACTGTATCGAGGATACGTTGGATCCTCTTCTTCAGTGTAAGATAGACCAATAAACCTGAAGCCAAAAAGCCGAAATGTGCATAACTGAAGCCAATTATTTTACGGGATCACTTCTTTAAAATCGCAATATCAGTCTGTCAGAGCACCAATGCAACCCAGAAGACTGAAAAAACTCATGTAAAATATTTTGCGTACAAAGAAGAACTCATACAAAGTAATTAAGCAAAATGTAATAAAACAAAGCAGCATGGAACTGTATCGAGGATACGTTGGATCCTCTTCTTCAGTGTAAGATAGACCAATAAACCTGAAGCCAAAAAGCCGAAATGTGCATAACTGAAGCCAATTATTTTACGGGATCACTTCTTTAAAATCGCAATATCAGTCTGTCAGAGCACCAATGCAACCCAGAAGACTGAAAAAACTCATGTAAAATATTTTGTGTACAAAGAAGAACTCATACAAAGTAATTAAGCAAAATGTAATAAAACAAAGCAGAATGGAACTGTATCGAGGATACGTTGGATCCTCTTCTTCAGTGTAAGATAGACCAATAAACCTGAAGCCAAAAAGCCGAAATGTGCATAACTGAAGCCAATTATTTTGCGGGATCACTTCTTTAAAATCGCAATATCAGTCTGTCAGAGCACCAATGCAACCCAGAAGACTGAAAAAACTCATGTAAAATATTTTGTGTACAAAGAAGAACTCATACAAAGTAATTAAGCAAAATGTAATAAAACAAAGCATCATGGAACTGTATCGAGGATACGTTGGATCCTCTTCTTCAGTGTAAGATAGACCAATAAACCTGAAGCCAAAAAGCCGAAATGTGCATAACTGAAGCCAATTATTTTACGGGATCACCTCTTTAAAATCGCAAGATCAGTCTGTCAGAGCACCAATGCAACCCAGAAGACTGAAAAAACTCATGTAAAATATTTTGTGTACAAAGAAGAACTCATACAAAGTAATTAAGCAAAATGTAATAAAACAAAGCAGCATGGAACTGTATCGAGGATACGTTGGATCCTCTTCTTCAGTGTAAGATAGACCAATAAACCTGAAGCCAAAAAGCCGAAATGTGCATAACTGAAGCCAATTATTTTACGGGATCACCTCTTTAAAATCGCAATATCAGTCTGTCAGAGCACCAATGCAACCCAGAAGACTGAAAAAACTCATGTAAAATATTTTGTGTACAAAGAACTCATACAAAGTAATTAAGCAAAATGTAATAAAACAAAGCAGCATAGAACTGTATTGAGGGTACGTTGGATCCTCTTCTTCAGTGTAAGATAAACCAATAAACCTGAAGCCAAAAAGCCGTAATGTGCATAACTGAAGCCAATTATTTTACGGGATTACCTCTTTAAAATCGCAATAGTAGTCTATCAGAGCACCAATGCAACCCAGAAGACTGAAAAACTTATTTATACTAATTAAAACATGCAAAATGCAAATCTGAAATCCGTTTTTCAAATTTGCTCTTAGATCCAGAGGAATAGCTTCTTAAAGTTTTGCATTTTTTGGTAGTTTTGTGTTTATAATGTCAGACCGAATGCGTTCCCACAACATAATGCAAATGCATGGTCATGCTGAAGAAATTAAAGGAAAACTGCATTCAGCTCATGGACTCAGAGGTGAGACTACCTACCTCCATGATTCAGCTGAATAGGAAAATTTAAAAATTCATAATATGAATATTTAAACTATGGAGATCTTCAAATTCGCATTTTAAACAATGCAGCTAATGCAAACTTTGTTTATAGATAGATTGTTTGGAGCTGAATCGTATGACCCATAAAGTTAGAGAGATTTAGTTCCTTTGCTTCCCTGGCGACTGGAAATTGAAAACTGGAGACAAAATGTCTGAGGTATTGAACTTGATAAATTGGTTCGGGTAGAAGGTCTAGGCGAGCATACATACATTACGTTATGTTAGGGGGTTGTTATATATATATTTGGATAGGGAGTCGTTTAAGAAATATTAATATTGAATGGGAGGGGTGTATGGCTCACATGTGTCCATGAATATTAAGAGCGGATGGGAGGATCGGCGAAAGCTGATGTCTACCGACGACATACTCTTCTTCACAGAACGGACTTGGTGAAGCGATTTGGTGCCTTTAGGACGAAGTTATTGAACATATGGAATGGCATATGGAATTGCCTTAGGGCTTTGTTACCAGTATCTTAATCCGATCGAAAATGTTTGGAAGATCTTTGGGAAAGCTATTTGCCCGCTCACATAAAAAACTGCAAATTGCTATTATACAGGAATTCTAATCATTGCTCTCTATACTCCTGAATCACATTGAGATAATGAAACGTTGGTTCCAAGCTTATATGGATCAAAGGAGGGGGGGGGGGGGCGTATTCCATTTTAAGCATCTCTTGGTTTATGTATTATTCAAAATGCTTATCTTCTCTATATATAATTCTGTTGTAGTACTTTAGGGATAAATAAAACACCTGAATGTAAATGTTTTATCTTATTAAAGTTTGTATAACTAAAGAGCGTGTATTTTAATGGGAAATTTGCAATCGATCGGTGCAGAACATCATTAGTTGCGCCTGATTTATTCTTCTTAACTTTTGTAGGACGCTGCATGTCTACCTCTTTTAATAATTGTAGAGGATGCTTTCTACTTTACTTTTATATAGAAGCTCAAGCAAGAATCCTGTATCCTATAAAAAGATAATTTTCTATAATTGAAATTCTGACAATTAATTTCAATTATAGAAAATATGAGTTATTCAGAAAACATCTATATGATTTAATTATAGATTTATTTATTACAAATGATCAGGTACTTGATACATTCAATCATTCGCCTATAATCGGCCAGGGACTTGATCTATTTAGTCACCAGATGATGTTGCTCCAGCGCACCAGAGGGAGTACTACGCCTTTAGAGGACACCATAACATCCATGCCCACAGGTGGGACTCGAACCCATAACTCGGTAGTCGAGCGAGTACGAGGAACGAGGAGGCACTCTTGCCTTGTATTGCTCAGACACCGGGTTGGCAGTTAATTGTAAATACTCAGGAAATGTATATGACTATGCCCACATTTGTTCATTCCCAATTTTAGCATTCGAAGTTCTCTTGGTGTATTTTAATTGTTATTTGCAATAAATATATATGAGAGGGAGATAAATTTTAAAGGAGATGACCTCATTCCAAATCATTGTTTTAGCATTCGAAGTTCTCTTGGTGTATTTTAATTGTTATTTGCAATAAATATGTATGAGAGGGAGATAAATTTTAAAGGAGATGACCTCATTCCAAATCATTGTTTCTATGCGTACATAAATGACGAAAGAAAAATAACGAAGTTGAAATAACATTTTGGGTGAATTTTATATTGGCACTTATTCTGCCATTACATGCCTAAATGTAAATTTATTTTATTTATAGCACAACAGGTCATAGTTGAGTTTTTTAGACGGTAGCCATTTGAACATCCCTTAGCCAAGCCTAAAACAGATAATATAACAGATAATATCAATCTATCTCCCGAAAGAGAATGATATTGTGAAACATTAAAAGTGAAAAATTTTATTGTATTGTCCATATCTATCGGTAATATTGTAAAATTATATTTTATATAAATATGATTGCGTTTAATTATATAACAGAGTTAGAAATAAAGGGGATCTAGAGAGCTTTGACGGATTAAGGTCACAGTCAATTGAAGTTTGTAGAACTATCCGCAATGTCTCCAGACATGGCCACGAAGAAACCGCTGCAATTTTGGTATTGCGGGGCATAAAAATCCTCCGTGCAGAGATGCTTAAAATGTATCTAATGGTAATTTAAAGCAGGGATGTGGAACGCTTTTATGTTTAAAGGCCTCATTTATGTATTGCCTTGCAATAAGCCGAATACAAGATATATTAATATATATAACTGCAAATTGCAAATATTTAGTGGAAAATCTGATCAAGATACAGAACTTAAGAAGGAAGGTTCTTTGAGAAGGCCGCACACTTGACGCCCATAAGGCTACAGTTTCCCCACCACTGATTTAGAGCAACTGATCCATTCTTAACTATTTTGTAAAAACCTTTAATTACTGTATGCACTGCATATCTGTACTTCTGCAGGGCTGTCCAGTTGCGGCCCAAGTTATAGGCCCCATCCAGACTGTGAAATATTTTTGTATCCCATGTAACCAATACGCTTTTTAAATAAAACGTTTTAAACAAATTTAATTATATGACGTTTCCACAATTTCTGAATGAAGGTCTAACATAAATTAACAATTTTTAAGCGTGACATTTAAAAAAGGCGTGTCGTCATGCTTTTGACTGTAATTCATGATTTTGAAATATTTTTATAATTTATTCAAATTTTTAACTTTTTATTAAATTTCTTTTAAATCATTTTTAATATTTACCAACTGGAGGTTCATTTTTTCAGCTGCCACTTTTAAGCGGTGACTGTTTCAACAAAAGATGCCAACACTGAGCGCATGCCAGAAATCCACGAATTATAAATGCTCTACTAATTCACAAAAAGAACGATCGTATTCTTAATAGGTCCGTTTTTAAGGCAAATAAGGCAGATGGTAATTGGCAGAGAAGGCAAATGCTAGAGACCCGCAATTATTAACGGCCCCACTTCCCTTTTCTCATCTACATTTCGCATAATTTGTGAAATAGCTTTTATTCTTTTCCAAACAGAGCACTTTTAGAACTGAGAACTATATTGTACTGAGAACTAACTATATACGGAATATTTAACGCAATTTTAACTTTTCTACTATATGCTATGCGTCGGAAATGCAATATAACAGAGTCGAGAATCGGAAATAGTGTTTTTGTTTGATTTACACATTTGTGAATGTCAGAACACGATTAAATTATTTTCAGAGGCACCACTGTTTGTGTAAATGCGTGTGTGGGGCTGTGCTATCCGTCCAATAGAAGTGCAGTGTAAGTATGCGTCAACTATAACGTAAGAATTATCAGACTTTCATGAAATTTATATTTGATGATTCAGTCTGCTGCTTGTTGCAATGTTTTCTGATTTGAGTTCTCTCCATTGTAATATTATTGTCCTCTGTGACCTTAAATTCCAATGTATCATCACAGCGATGCTTGCGAGCATCAGGTTGAGGATGATTGGTATGGATTAATATAAAAGTCAAATAATTCGGAAAATTTGAATTAAGAGGTGACGATTTGAAAGAATAATAAAAATAAAAAACGACGGTATAGATCGATCAGGTTGAGGATGACAGGTATAGATTAATGTAAAAATCTAATAATTTGAAAAATTAGAATAAGAGGTGACGATTCGAAGGAATAATTATAATAAAAATAAACTCAAACTCTGCTTAGTTATCGCCATTTTGTATAATTATCGAGCTAGATTTACCACTTTAACCAGAATTTCAATTTTGGTTTCATTCGATCCATCTCATTTTCTAAGTCAACGGAAAATTCTAGTATTTTGAAAATTCGAATTACGGGAGGGGCGATGCGAAGGGTCTTCAAAAATACCAAAATGATTTAGTATTTCCACACTAGCTAGAATCTTCGTTTTAGTCTAATTTGATTTGTCTCAATTTGCAGATCAACGGAAAAAAACTAAAAGTCGAATTAAGGGTGGCGATGAAAAGGGATTTTCAAAAAACTTATATCGCTTTGCCTTTCATAAATAATCAAAAATTCATTTTGATATTCCTTTTCTGCCAACAACTAAAAATTGAAAAAGAAAAAAAAAATGAATATAATGCGCTATAATGCTTCTAATTATTACAATTACATTATTTTGTTACGCGCAGAAATAAGTTTCAAAATATTTTACCATTTAATGTCGCAACGTGATTATAAATTGTGCTGTGTTTTAGGTTTAAATCTGACAGGTTTTTGATTTTCAGAAAAGTTATCAACAAGGTGACACATTTAATGACCACTGGCAATTCCATATTTGATTCTCGCCTGATTTTATTTGTAGAATATCTGATGTGGGCAGTAATATGACTAACTATAAATACAGCGATGAACATAAGAAAAATTTTTATTTCTACTACCAATTACGCCAACGTTAAAGAACTTATACCACAAAATTATAATTGGCAGCTTTGGGAAATGAAATTATTTATTCATACGTCTGTACAGAATTCAATTCGAAATAATATTGGTATTTATTATTATTGTTACTGTTATTATGAATACAGTCAAACCTGTTTGAAATTAAACCTGTAGGAAACGGAATACTGTATTAGGCGGAAAATATTTTTGGCCTCGTACGAAAATATATGGAATTTATGTTATTTTCCCCTGTGTGAAACGGAACGCTTAAAAGGACTGCCAATTTAAAATATTTTGTTAATAAAAGCATCTATTAACGAATAAAGAATGGAAAAATCATCCAATTATTTAAGCCATTTATATCCAAGAGAGCCATTTTTAATAGAACTTTGTATTAAATAATATCCCGGTTTTCTCAAAGCTGTTTCAGAACTTCAAGAATTTTTATTTAATCAGGGAGATTCTGGGAGCTAGAAATATTAATCAATGCACAATTTTAAACTGAAAGTTGCAATATTAGTAAAACACATATCCATGTTGAACTATGTTGAATTATTTTTAAAGTTCATCTCAATAAACCATGCTTTTTTAAAATTTACTTTATTGTTTCATGGAAAAGAGTAATATTTAAATAATTATAAATAAACAGTATTATTTTAATTATTTAAATATTACTGTTTATCTTTTCATGGTAAACAGTAATACTTTATCAATTCATCTATGTTTTAAGGCATGGTAATAAGCTAACATTTAAGGACATTCGGGTACACTATATTTTTACTTACATATACTACCTTGATTGCGTGTAAAAATGTATGTATATACATATTTAAAATAATTAAATTAGTTATTGTGGTATAAGATAATATTAATCAGATGTATATAAATATACTTTTCGGAATTTTTAAAGTCTGATGTATAGGTGAGAAATTACATATGGGCTATCTGCATTTCTAGCTGAACTTTAAACTTGACATGACCTGCATGAAATGGAAACCTTTTCAACACGGAAAATTCTTCCGGTCCCCTGAAATTCCATTTAAGGCATGTTTGACTGTGTCAAGTTGAATTTGGCGAATTAGTAGGCGTTGAAACACCAAATAAGTATCTTTTTCGAGAATGGAACATGCTAAAAACCCGAAAATGATGTTAATGAACTTGTCGCATAGCATTACAAATGGAAAGCCAAATTTTTAACATTATTTAATATATTTTTAATTTTAAAGGCGTCACATATACAGTTGGCCCTCAATTCCATGCGATTAAGCAGGGTATGCAATTAAACGGTCTTTTTATTATATACTATACAGATCATGAATATAAAATGATTATAATAATTTACATACTAAATAGTAGTAATTTAATACTATATACATAATACATTCCTATTATTTATTATGCGTGAACTACACAGGAAAAAACCTGGAGTTCACTCGGTAGGCCCGGGTTCGATACCAGCCACTGCCAAAAAACTGCCGCCGTGTTCACGCGGAGTACGATCACGTTAAACATGTGGGTCCGTAAGTCCTTCCGAGAGGTTGGTGGTAGGGGAAGGAGGGTACGGTCCCTGTGGATGCCTCCCCCACTGGGTTCCGGTCTAAATTGGGTGGCACTTCCCGGCCGTCCAAGCTGTTGCCTTACAACTTCCTGGTAGGTCGGACGGTCTGGGTCTCAACAACAACAACAGGAAAAAACCGCAGGTTGCCAAGTTTGGCAATTTATCGCCTTTTCTCCCATGTCTTCCAATACTGAAACTGAAATTCAAGAGATTAATGTCTCAGTTTTTATGCAATTTACCGGGACTTTCTATGTTGTTGTTGTTGAGACCCAGACCGTCCGACCTACCAGAAAGGTGTAAGGTAACTGTTCGGGACTTTCTATGTGATAAAACGGGTATGTTTAACATCAAAGCCATGGAGTTCGTTTCTGTTCTACAATATTCGATGCATATAATGCGAATATCCCTTACCCGATTAAATGGGGGCTGATTGCACTTTTTGAAAGATCAAAAATCGATTTATATAATGAATTGAAATAATTTTTATAATGAATTAAAATAGAAGGGATTTTTTATCTGCATTTTAAAATAGACCCCATATAAAAATTTATACTAGAACGCCTGTTATAGTCAGAATAATGCACGTTTGTGTTTTCAATTGGCAACATTTAAAGGTTTGTTTGTTTACATTTTTGATCAAGGTGCACAGATTTTTGTGTAGCGCTTATAAATTTTATGTTAAATTATTGAATACGAGGACAAATTTTTCAAATCCACTTTTCAAGAAAAGAGTAAATTGGGAAAACCTTCTGATAAATTTATTCGAAAACTGTGTAATTTCTCGAGAACAGTTTCTCTCAAAGGAGAACTTGTCGTTTACTAACGCATAAAACTATTGCTTATTTAGCATGGTTAGACCGTTATGATTTTAATATGTTATATACTTTTTCAAAAATTAATTCGAAAAGTTGAGACTTCCAAATCTTTGATCCCGTTTATAATCCATAGTATTCCAATATTTACTGACTATGATGATCGCACCGATTTTTATTCGAAATAAACCATTTGATCGTGAGATATCACACATAGACGCACAGACTGACGTTCATACAGACATAAAAAAGCATTCGATTCGTTTTCAAAAACGTTCAAAACATGTAAATTCATCGAAAACTTGAATTCGAATTTCTAATCCCGTTACAATATTTTTCCTATATATATTATCTGTTGATAAAGTAAAAATCTGCGAATAGCGTAAAAATGAATTTTTTTTAACGCCTACTAAAAAAAAAATGCACTAAAATTTCATAAACAGATTTAATATACTCACATTACTTGCTATTAAATTGTCCTTCTTCATAAATTCCAATATTTTCTCATTTTTAAATTACATTTTGTACAGATAAATTTCTCGAAAATCGAAATATTATCACTAGTGATCTCTTTACTGATTAGTGATTATCTAGAGCAGCGACTTGCAGTATCACGATCACTGCGATTATGTGTCATCTGATTGTTGACTTCGCGAACGTAACACGAAGCCTTTGAAAAAATCCATTCAACGGTCTTTGCAATCTCTTAGGCCGTAAATTATCCCAGCTATCGTCTTGTTCTAACTCATAAGTATTAGAATGGTCGAGAAGGGTAAAAAATATACCGCATTGTCCAGAAAATACAATGAAATATGACCAAAACGAGATGTGACATAAATAATACCTGTCTTAAATAAATTGCCGCCCAAAGTAGAATTTACTTGAAAATGGAAAAGTTATTAAATTTTAAAAAACTTGTACTATATGAGAAAATCCCTTATCTATGGTTGTCTTATTTAGCGACAGATTTAACGTGATGTCGCGAACCCAGAGATCGAGCTAGAATTTTTCCAGAAGAGTAAAAATATTCCCTGACTTGATTTGGAGGAGTATTTTGCTTTCCAGAGGAGTAATTTTTAATAAATGCACAATTACCCTAAAAAAAAAATCTTTTTTTGTTTACAAAATCGGGGCGTAAAAATAAGCATGACTTAATTTATAGAACTTATTTTAAAGCGTGAAATACGCGTGTAGAGATATTATCTGGATCCCTGTGCAAACGTGGAAACTACTGGAAGTGCAAAGTTCATTAATAATTTAATATATTTAAAAATCTAATTTAATTTCTGGCAGAGGACCTGTCGCAATTATTACTTTGATATTCTTGATTCAAATTATAGCGAGTTTCACTATTCCCGAAGCAGTTATGTTCTAAAGGAGTTCATTCAGTAATTATATTTTTTTACTTTCCCTACAATACATGGTAATGTATAGGGAAAGTATTGGAATCATGCCGAAAATCGCAACTCGAGTTTTCGACGGATCTACGCGTTTCGAGACCTCTAGAATACGAAAAAACTATTTTTAGCGTGACGTCTGTGTGTGTGTGTCTGTGTGTGTGTCTGTGTGTTTGTCTGTGTGTCTGTCTGTCTGTCTGTGCAGATTTTGTATCCACTGTAACTAAAAAAGTAATTGAGGTAAGTCACTTGTGGTCGAAGTCACTTGTGGGGTAAGTCACTTGTGGGTAAGTCACTTGTGGGCAGGTAAGTCACTTGTGGGCGAATCTGGTGCTGATTAGTTTTGTGTATGATTCAGGATAAAAAAACCCGCCTTTTTTTGTGAAATGGCCTGCAAAAGCTTGTATCCACTGTAACTAAAAAAGTAATTGAGGTAAGTCACTTGTGGGCGAAGTCACTTGTGGGGTAAGTCACTTGTGGGTAAGTCACTTGTGGGCAGGTAAGTCACTTGTAGGCGAATTTGGTGCTGATTAGTTTTGTGTATGATTCAGGATAAAAAAAAACCGCCTTTTTTTGCGAAATGGTCTGCAAAAGCTTGTATCCACTCTAGCTGAAAATGTAATGGACCGAATTTCACAAAATTTGGTAGATAAGTCGCTTGTGGGTCACCCTGGTGCTGATTAGATTTTGGTATGGTTCGGAAAAAAATAACCTGCCTTTTATTGCAAAATGGCCGCAAAAATTGACAAAATCTAAAATAAAAAACTACGTATGCTGAAATATATCCATTAAATGCTGGTTTTATACGTAATTTTTAACAAAGAAAAGAATAAGACCAACCCCATTACACTAGGACTAGCCGTTCTCGAGATATTTTTGTTTTTTTCTCTACGCCACCTTTGAAAATGAGTCCAGTTACCAAATGAGAACGAAAATTGAATTAATAGTGAATTAAATTTAATTAAAATAAGAGAATGTATATATAACTCTGCAGGGAAAGTCATGTGCTGACCACATCAGATTTTTACTTTCCCTGCAATACATGGTAATGTATAGGGAAAGTATTGGAATCATGCCAAAAATCACAACTGGAGTTTGCGACGGATCTGCACGTCTCGAGAGCTCTAGAATACGAAAAAACTATTTTTAGCGTGACGTCTGTGTGTGTGTGTGTGTGTGTCTGTCTGTCTGTGTGTCTGTGCAATGTATGTATCCACTCTAACCAAAAAACTAATGTACCGAATTTCATAAAATTTGGTATGTAAGTCACTTGGGTGAGACCCTGGTGCTGATCAGTTTTTGGTTGGATTCGTAAAAACAAAACCCGCCTTTTTTGCGAAATGGCCCTTAAAAATGTCATGTGTACACTCTAGCTAAAATACTAATTGACCCAATTTCACAAAATTTGGTAGATAAGTTACTTGTAGGATGATCTGGTGCTGATTAGATTTTGGTACGATTCAGAAAAGAACAACCTGCCTCTCTTTTACGAAATGGCCCTCAAAAATCGACAAAATCTAAAATAAAAAAATACGTATACTTAAATATATCCATTAAATACTTGTGTTATACGTAATTTTTAACGAAGAAAAGAATAAGACCAAGTCCATTACACTAGGACTAGCCGTTCTTGAGATATTTCAGTTTTTTCTTATTTTCTCTACGCCACCTTTGAAAATAAGTTCAGTTACCAAATGAGAACGAAAATTGAATTAAAAGTGAATTAGATTTAAATAAAATAACAACAACGTGGATCTAAGTCTGCAGGGAAAGTCATGTGGTGTCCACATCAGATTTTTATAGTTTCGTAGAGAAAGTAGTTTTGATATGGAAAAGTGTGTGGTTTGCGTGTGTTCAGAGATTTTAGGAGTGCAAGTGTTGCAGGCGAGTGGATGGGAATAGTTTCTATATATAACTTTATGCATCCATTATGTGACGAGATTATCATCTAATTTTTGAGAAAAGACTGTTTCAACTTAAGTTATTAAACCGATATTGTAAATACTGGGTGACAACAATTTAAAAAATCTGTTATGAACAGCACAGGACTTTCTCTATAAATTCAAATTTATTTTCATATTTTCATTTCATAATGCATTACATAGAGCTCAGTTGCGATAAATAACATAGATACTTTTCTGATATTATATCTAGTTTGAAGTTTTAATGCATGTTTGTTTCATTTGGCAACATAATGCATTTTAAAGTATTCAGCTCTTCAAAATTCCAGAACTTTAAAATATTTCGAGAACGATTCATACAAGAGTCACGAAGTTAGTCTTATTTGTTGTACTGTCGAAAATGACATGAAGAATAAGTAATTAATTAATATATTTCAGCAATTTTAGTCATTTATTTCACATTTTCACAACCTTTGAGGGCCATTTCGCAAAAAAAAAAAATCTGATGTGGGCAGCACATGACTTTCCTTGTATAATGCAATGAATTTACTACTTTTACAGTAAAAAAAAAAAGATTATTTTTATAGTTGTTATTTATATTCTTTCCAAGATATTGAATTTTCGTCAATGAGTCGTCATTTTCATTGATTTAGCGTCATTTTTATCCATTTGGCGAGTTTTTCGTTAATTTAGCAATATTTAAAAAAGTCGCCAAGTTGGCGATATTCCACCAAATTCGTCTCTAAAATCTCGCCAAGCGTTATGGACGAAGAAATAAGTTATTCTTCCAGCAGATAATTGACAAATGGCGTTCAAATACAAAAGTATTACTCAAAGTACCTTTTTTCATGAATGGAACGAGCTAGATCCACGAGAATGATGTCACCTAATTTATCGCATGGTATTACATATGAAAAGTGAATATGTTTCTCAATAGGAAATATTTTTTTTTTATTTTAAGATACTTTTTGATAATTTTTTTAAAAAATGTGCAATATCTCGAGAACGGTTCATGTTAGCGTTCTAAAATTTATGTCAATCGTTTTCTAATGAAAAATTACATAAGAAATGTCTATTTGCGTAACTTTATTAGCGGTTTTGATTTTTTGACGATTTTTTCAAAATTTCACTCGAAAATTTAGGGGGGGGTTCTGAACATTCGATTGCGTATAAAAACAATAGACTTCCAGTGTTTACGGATTGTGATTTTTGTACCAAATTTCGTTCGAATCGGTCCTTTCGTTCGCCAGTTATCGTCTCCACTGTCTCACTGACACACACACACACACATACTTTCACACACACACACACACATACTTTGACAGACATACACACACACACGCAGACAGACATCACTTCTAAAATGTTTGATTCGTGATCAGGGATGCTTGAAACGTGCTCTCCCGTCGAAAACTCGAATTCGAATTTTCGACCCTGTCACAATACTTTCCTTATACATTATGTATATAAGGAAAGTAAAAAGAGATTTGTAATATTTTTCCGAATCATTCCAAACTCTAATGAGTATCAGAATAACCCTTAAGGAACTAAACTACTAAATATTAAGAAATTTCATTAAGTAGTTTTTTCACTACAGTGAAAACATCGCCCGTTCCCCAATGTAATAAACTTAAATACATATGTGGAAATTGGTCCATTTGTAAAGAGGGTTGATCTTATCCTTTTCATCGTTAAAAATTACGAATAAAACATGCTCTTAATTGATACATTTGTAGTATTTTATTTTAGATCTTGGCGAATTTTGTGGGGCCATTTCACAAAAAAGGCAGATTATTTTCTTTCGAATCATAACCAAGATATAACCAGCACCAATATAATCCAATCCACAAGCAACTTATCTACCAAATTTTGCGAAATTTGGTCTATTAGTTTCTTAACTAGAGTCGATGCATACAATTTTTGCGAGTCATTTCACAAAAAAAACAGGTTCTTTTATTCTGAATAGTAACAGAATCTAATCATCAGCAGGGTAACTCACAAGTGATTCATTCACCTACAACATTTTATGAAATTCGGTAAATTAGTTTTTGAGCTAGAGTGGATACATATATTGCACAGACAGACAGGCACACACACACAGACGTCAAGCTAAAAATGGTGTTTTCGTGTTCCAGAGGTCCAAAAATGTGTAGATATGTTGAAAACTTGAGTTGCGATTTTCGACATGATTCCAATACTTTCCTTATACATTATTATGCATTGCAGGGAAGGTAATTTGCTTTTTTAAAGAATTTTGGAGACATACAGGGTCTTTCAAAAGTCCATATAAACTTTAAAAATGCATTAAAAATCGAAAAATCATCGCATTGAGGTACAATTTATATCATAAGTATTGTCAGGACGGGTTTTTTTTTTTGACCTGAAAAAATTTTGTAGTTTAAAAAATCACCTATAGGAGGCGCTTAGCCGAATACATCTTCCAGAAGTATGCAAATGAAGCTATTATAAAAGAGCTGTAGTGCTCTGTAGATTCTTCATTTCGTTCGTTACAAATTTCTCCGTGGTGAAGGAGCGGCTAATTACCACGTCCACAAGACCCCCCAGGTCATCCCATGGCGAAGGGGAGGAGATTTGCAGCTTCACTTTTTATAGAGGCTACTTTTTATAGAGAAGGGCGGAAGTCTGACTTGGCCTCGACATGACAACATCCATGCCTGCTGGCGGGATTCGAACCCACAACCCGGCAATCCAGCGATCATACGGAAACTCATGCTCCTAACAGCTCGACCACCGGATCGGCGTAGATTCTTCATTTGATTCATTAGTAAACGGTGCAAAGAAGAAGCTTTTGCGAGAATGTTAACTTTGATCGAGAAAGCCTTGTTAGTGAAGCTGTATTACGTGAGCGGCGAATCTGCATCAGACGTTTTGCGAAAATTCTGATTTCGGAAAAATCTAAAGAAATGAAAAGGTCCTATCACCTGTTCAAGGTTATTTAGGCTTGTCACACGATTTGACACGTACAGTAAGTTATTTTAACTGTCTTTCCAATGCGTTCAGCGCCACCTATAGGTGATTTTTTAAACTACAAAATTTTTTCACGTCAAAATAAACCCCCGTCCTAGCAATACTTATCGTACATGCGATGATTTTTTTGATTTTTAATGAATTTTTAAAGTTTATACGGACTTTTGAAAGACCCTGTATTTATCAGATGAAACTGATTCATACTTAGGATGCATAATTTGAGCCCTCTTATCACAGTAATATTATCCATAGATAACAGAATCAAAGATAATAAAATCACATATAACAGCATCACAGATAAGAGCATCTCATTCTGAATTAGTAGCTATCTTCAACTTTCTACAAAATTGAGCTGAGGCTACACGGGATTGCACGTACAAATTCAACATCAAAGAAGTATTGTGTACCGTAAATCTACTTATGTGTGAATAGAAATAATAATTGTAAATAGGGTAAACCCGGGTTAGATGGCAATTGTTGCTATTTGTTTAGTAACCAGTAGATGATGGCAACGCTAATCACACAGTCATGACTCAGATGTTGGAGATGAAGGTTCGTCTTGTCGAGCGCACAATCAAATTTTTTTTTTTTTTTCAATTCTTTAATGATTCACAAAATTGAGTATAAATGCACAAAAAAGCACGCATAATAATTTGAAGTGACACTGAATTTGCACTATTAATTCAATTTTCGTTTCCATTTGGTAATTGGACGTTTTTTCAAAGTCGGAGTAGCAAAAATGAGATTAAAACTAAAATATCTCGAAAACGGCTAGTCCTAGATTATAAATTAAGTATAAAATAAGCATTTAATGGATGTACTTATGCACCGAGTAGCCTTTTATTTCAGATTTTGGCAATTTGTGAGTGTCAATTAGCAAAAAAAAAATCTCTCCCGAATCGTACCAAAATCTAATCAGCACCAGGGCAAATCACAAGTGACTTATATACCAAATTTTGTGAAATTTGGAATCAAACAAAATCTAATCAACACCAGAGTCACCCACGTGAATTACATATAAAATTAGGTTAATTAGCTTTTGCATTGCACACACACACACAAACAGACGTTATGCTAAAAATAGTGCTTTTGTGTTTTGCCCGAAAACGCGCAGATCCATCGAAGACTCGAGTTGCGATTTTCGACGCGATTCTAATACTTTACCTATACATTACTATGTATTATAGGGAAAGTGAAAATTTGATGTGGGCAGCACATGACTTTCTCTACATGTTTAAATTTACTTTCGCTTTATTTTTTCAATAATTCATTAAATTGAGCATAATTGCACAAAATAACACTCATAAATATTTGAAATTACACAGAATTTGCACTTTTAATTCAATTTCCGTTTTCATGTTGTAACTGGACGTGTTACTTTCCTTATATACAATAATGTATAAGGAAAGTATTGTGACGGGGTCGAAAATTCGAAATCGAGTTTTCGATGGGAGATCCCGTTTCAAGCATCCCTGATCACGAATCGAACATTTTTGAGGTGATGTCTGTGTGCATGTGTGAAAGTATGTATGTGTGTGTGTGTGTGAAAGTATGTGTGTGTGTGTGTCAGTGAGTCTGTGAAGGCGATAACTGACGAACGAATGGAAGATCGATTCGAACGAAATTTTTGCTACAAAAATTACAATCCGTGAATACTAGAAAAAAGATTGACATAAATTTTAGAACGCTAGCATGAACCGTTCTCGAGATATTTCACATATTTAAAAAAAATTGTAAAGAAATCATATAAAATTGAAAGAATTATTACCTATTGCGAAACATGTTCACTTCTTATATGTAATATCATACGATAAATTTGGTGACGTCATTCTCGTGGATCTAACTCGTTCCATTTATGAAAAAAGATACTTTGAATAATACTTTTGTATTTGAACGCCAATAGTCATTTATCTGCTGTAAGAATAACTTATTTCTCCGTAAATAACGCTTGGCGAGATTTTGGCGAAGAATTTGTTAAAATATCGCCAACTTGGCGACTTTTTTAAATGCTGCTAATTCAACAAAAAACTCGCCAAATGGATAAAAATGACGCTAAATAAAGGAAAATAACGACTCATTGAAGAAAATTTAATATCTTGGAAAGAATATAAGTATCTACTATAAGAATAACCTATTTTTTTATTGTAAAAGTTGTAAATTCATTGCATTATATAAGGAAGGTCATGTGCTGCCCACATCAGATTTTTTTATACGCGGCGTTGCAAAAACACGAAAAAACTTTAATACCCCGAGAATGGATAGTCCTACAGTAATGGTGTTGGTTGTCAAAAATTACGTGCAAAACAAGCATGTCACGGATAGCAATATCAGGATTAGAGCAATCTCAGCCTTTTACTATTTCAGATTTTGACGATTTAAGCCGGCGATTTTGTAAAAGAAAGGCGTGTTCTTTCATCCAGAATCGTACCAATATTCAATCAGCACCATTGTAACCCATAAGTGATTTACCTGTAAATTTTCTGAAATTCGGTCAATTAGTTTTTGTGTTAGAGTGGATACATACATTGCACAGACAGACACACAGATTCACAGACGTCACGCTAAGAATAGGTTTTTCGCATTCTAGATGTTCCAAAATGTTTAGATTCGTCAAAAATCGAGTCGCGATTTTCGACAAAATTCCAATACTTTTCCTATACATTACCATGTATTGTAGGAAAAGTAAAAATCTGATGTGGACAGTACATGACTTTCCCTGCAGATTCAAATTCATTTAGTAATTTTTATTTTCCTTATATACATAATGTATAAGGAAAGTATTGTGATGGGATCGAAAATTCGAATTCCAATTTTCGACGGGAGAGCACGTTTCAAGCATCCCTGATCACGAAACAAACATTTTTGAGGTGATGGCTGTGTGTCTGTGTGTGTGTGTGTGAAAGAATGTATGTTGGTGTCTGTGTGTGTCAGTGAGCCTTTGGAGACGATATCTCACGAACGAATGGAGCGATTCGAATGAAATTTGGTGCAAAAATCACAATCCGTGAATATTGGAAGCCTATTGTTTTTATACATAATCGAATGTTCAGAACCGCCCTAAATTTTCGAGTGAAATTTTGAAAAAATCAATACCTTTAATAAAATTACGAAAATAGACATCTCTTATGTAATTTTTCCTTAGAAAACGATTGACATAAATTATAGATCGCTAGCATGAACCGTTCTCGAGATATTGCACATTTTTCAAATAAATTTATAAAAAACCCATAAATTAAATAAAATCTATTAACTGTTGAGAAACATGTTCACTTTTCATATGTAATATCATGCAATATATTGGATGACATCATTCTCGTGGATCTAGCTCGTTCCATTTATGAGAAAAGGTACTTTAAGTAATAATTTTGCATTTGAACGCCAATAATCATTGATATGTTATAAGAATAACTTATTTCTCCATCCATAACGCTTGGCAAGAGTTTGGCGACGAATTTGGTGGAATGTCGCCAACTTGGCGACTTTTTAAAATGTTACCAAATTAACGAAAATCTCGCTAAATGGATAGAAATGACGCTAAATCAATGAAAATGACAAGTGATTGACGAAAATTCAATATCTTGGTAAGAATATAGTATCTGCTAGAAGAAAAACCTATTTTTTTTACTGTAAAAGTAGTAAATTTGTTGCATTATATAAGGAAAGTCATGTGTTGCACACATCAGATTTTTTTATTTCAGTATGCATTAAGTTGAGTTTAATTGCAGAAGATAACTTATATGCTTTTCTTATATTGCATCATGGTTGCGTTTTATTGCATTTTTCTTTTCATTTGGCAACATTTAAAGCATTCACTTTAAATTCTTCAGGTCTTCAAAATTCCAAAGAACTAACATATGTCGAGAATGAATCATCCTTCAGTTATGGATGAATCTTATTCGATTAGTTGACAAAATTTTCCTGAAGAACAAGTACTTCATTAATATATTTTAACAATTTTAGTCATTTCTTTCAGATTTTCACTATCTTTGCAGGGGCCAACGGCCGTACCGTGCTGAAAACACCGATTCTCGTTAGATCACCGAAGTCAGGCAGCATCGGGCGCGGTTAGTACTTGGGTGGGTGACCACCTGGGAACACCGCGTGCTGTTGGCACATTTCGGGTGCGGTAGCTCGGTGGTTTTCTGGATTTTCTGGTACGCTGGATTTGCACGCTGCCACAACTGACGCCGTGTTCATGCGGAGTACGATCACGTTAAACATGTGGGTCCGTAATTCCTTCCGAGAGGCTGGTGGTAGGGGAAGGAGGGCACAGTCCCTGTGGATGCCTCCCCCACTGGGTTCCGGTCTAAATTGGGTCGAAAACCCAGGCCGTCCGACTCATCCGACGATATAGAGCAGCAAACATGGGCGGCCGGGAAACGGTCTGAATTGGGTGGCACTTCCCGACCGTCCAAATAGTTACCTTACACCTTTCTGGTAGGTCGGACGGTCTGGGCCTCAACAACATCAACAACTATCTTTGCAGATCATTTCGCAAAACAGAGTCGATTATACGTTTTCGAATCATATCGAAATCTAATCAGCACCAGGATAATCATCAAGGAACTTGACTACTAAGTTTTAAGAAAATTCATTAAACAATTTTTTTAATTATAGTGAAAATAGGGAAAAACGTCTTCATTTGTTCAAAATTATAGATTAAGATATCTCGACAATGGTTTATCTTAGACTAATGGGGTTGATCTTGTTCCTTTTGTCGTATAAATTACATATAAATCAAGCATTTGATTGATACATTGGAGCATATGTAGTATTTTATTTTAGATCGGATTATTTAGATTCACGGGCCGTTTCGATAAATAAAAGGCAGATTCTTTTTTTTCCGAGTCATACCTACCAAAATCTAACCTGCACCAAAGTATCCTATAAGCGACTTATCTACAAAATTTTGTGTAATTTGGTCAATTGGTTTGTCAGTTAGAGTGGATACATACAATTTTTGCGGGTCATTTCGTAAAAAAATGCAGGTTATTTTTTTTTCGAATCGTACCAAAATCTAATCAGTACCAGCAGCCGTAGCGTAGCATCAGTACCAGCGGCCGTACTTTGGTAGGCAAGAGACTTACCTACCAAATTTTGTGAAATTCGGTCAAATAGTTTATCAGTTAGAGTGGATGCATTAATAGAACAGGCAGACACACAGACACAGACATCAGGCTAAAAACAGTTTTTTCGTGCTCAAAAGTCTAGAAGTCGCAAAAATTGTAGATGAGTCGAAAACTCGACTTGTGATTTTCGGCATGATACCAATATTTTCTTCATACATTAGCATGTATTTGTAATTCAAAGAAAATGGAAGTTTACTTCAAATTATATAATTTCCAGTTTTTAAATTATTTAATTTTTACTTCGTAATTTGTTGTTTTTATTGAGGTGAAATGGCTAAAATTCGCATGAAAGGAAAATTTCGTCAAAACGGATTATTTTTGTATATCGGAATTGACTTTGTGTTATTTCTCATGAAAAATCTCATTGAAAAGAATCGTTTGCTAAATGTAGATGTGCATGTTTTATTTCTTATTTCAATTTTTTAATTTTTTTTGAAGCCTAAGGCCAAAAATTAAATATTTCTATTGTTTCTAACACTTTCTAATATAGTTGAAAAGTGTTTATGACTTTGTTCATTATGTCTGTCTGTCTGCCTGCCTGTCTGTCCGTTCACACGATAACTGCCGTAGAAATGACTTTATCAAAATGACATTTTAGTATGTTGTTGAGTCAGTCTGCGGGACATATGGGAATGTAAATGAATAACATCACTCAATTAGTTTTGGATTGCACCCGAGTTAAAGAAGTGGAATACATTGTACCCCATGGGACCTCATTTTTCAAACATTTTTTAAGCGAAGTTAAAATTCATAAATTACTTCGAAAATTTTAAAAAATATGCAAATAATCCAAATTATTCAAATTATATATCTAATCAAATAATAATATAATATATAAAAAAATTCAGCAAAATATGTTCTGTAGTTTTTTAAATAAAAATTAAAATAATAATTACACACATGTAACATAAATTTCATAATAAAAATTTCAGGAAATATTCAAATTATCCCATAAAATATATAAAAAAAAATTCAGCAAAATATGTTTGGTATTTTTTAAATAAAAATTAAAATAATAATTACACTCATATTATATGAAGAGATCACGTGACTCACTTCAAAATAAAATATGGCATCCATCTTTTTTTCAGAGTGTTAAAATCCTGATTTTTAAAGTTCTTTTAAATTTATATTGAATGTTGCATCCGTCCTAAAACCGCTTTATTTTTGCGTATTTACTGTGAATCTATTTTCTGTGCCAACGCAATTACAATATTTTTGAGTTTAAATGATGATCAAACTTTGATTATTTCTACAATGAAGTCTAGTTTTAATGGATGCAGAAGGTAAACAAGTGATTGTAAGATGAGTTATATAAGAATTGCTGAATTTTTTCTCACAAAATTATTTAGCTCTGAAGTCTGTAATAAAAGTCATATGAATGAAATATTCATTGCTTTTACATAGAGAGCCAGGCGATTTATAATTGGATGACGTCATTTGAATAAAGTTAATTTTTTTCGATGAAGTTTTAAGTTTTCAAATATAATAAATTACTAGAGTACTGGGATAATTTAAAATATATCAGCGCTGAAGGTATCGCAATTGAGAGATGTTCAAATAAAATTGGACAGTGTTTTCTGTTGGACAGTGTTTCATAATCAATGCTTTATGCATGATTTATATTTCTTGTTTTAATTGTTACGAAATTGTAGCAGGAACCGGATTAAATCACAAAATGCAAATTTCATGAAAATGTAATAGTTCTTCTGTTATAGTTGGCATTTACATTAACTTTCAATTGAATCGATAAGCACACCACACACTCATTCACAAAAACATCAGTACCTTTAAAAATAGTTGAATCGTGTTCTAACATCCACAAAATACGTAAATCTAACAGAAATACTATCGCAAATGCTCCACTTTGTTGCAATACATTTCCTACACATATAGTAAATGTAAAATTGCGTTAAACATTGTGAAATGGCTAAATTGATGAGTTTTCAGGTACATAAAATATTAAAATATATTTTAAATGTAGATCAGAAAGAAATTAAATAACAAGTTAAAAGTTTGAATAAATTGTACTAATATCTTGGAAATATGAATTGCAATTAAAAACATGCCAATACTCCGATGTTAAAAGTCAGTCTTAAAAGTCGTTAATTTTTGAACTTAACTTTTAGAACTTAATTTTTAAACTGTAGATAATTAATATAATTTAATTTAATAGTTTTTTTTAAATAAAACATGTTGGTTTCATGGGATACAAAAATACAGTCTGTTGCAAAAAAATATATTCACAAATAAAAAATTGTGTTGGAGTCGTAAAACTTGGCATAACGTGTCATTTTAAGAGTTATGCAAATAATAAAACTGCCAGTGCCGATGATGTTATAGAGCTCATGCAACGCTTATGAGAATGACGCATCGTGCAGCATTTAAAACAACCGGTGTTCTCAATCATGGGCAATTGGAACTGGATTTTCTGCTGTGATACTGCCAGTTCTGTACAAAATATCTTTGAGACGTATTCGACGCGCTACGAACAATTGTCGGATTTAGAGAGAGATCGCATTATAGGCCTAAGGGAAGCTCGTTGTTTCAACAAATCGCCATCTTGGTCGAAGCAGTATGGTAGTTGATCGGTGTTGGCAACAGTGGATAAAAAAAAGGCACATGTAACCGCCGCAAAAACTCAAGACGCACTAGACAGACTACTCATCAAGAAGATCGTACAGTTAGCAGGGGAGACACGTCCACACCGATGGCATCTCAGCCATTTGTAGGTGTTCGCATTCGAAGATATTGGCCATCTTCCATGCATCCTGTATAAGGTGGGATTAGGTGTCGACTTCCATTAAGGCGTCTGTCACTGATCCTTCAACATAGACAGAGCAGCCTGGACAGTGTCTGACTGGAGGCATGTTGTTTTTAGTGAAGAATCCTGCTTACTTCTCAGTGCTGATGACCGTCGCATACGTATTTGTTTATTCGACCCAAACCATCCGACCTACCTGGAGACGTAAGGCATCTATTTGATGGCTGGGACAGTGCTACACAATTTAGAACGGAAACCAGTGGGAGAGGTATCCACAGAGAACGTACCCTCCTTCCCTTCCCATCAACTTCTCCGAAGGACTTACGAACCCACATATTTAACCTGTCCGTACTCGGGTAAACTCGGGGACACTTTGGGAAGAACGTGGATTCGAACTCGGGTCGTCTGAGTGCAATCCCCGTTCAATAACCACTGAGATGTGTCACCTCTGCAGCATAAGTGTGTGGAGAAGGACTGGCCAGCGTTTCGATTCTGAATTTATTGTCGAGCGACACACGGCCATCACACGTGGTGTGACAGTCTGGTGAGTCATCTCGTGGGACAGTCGATCTCCTCTAGTTGTGTTGCAAGCCAATCTGACGACTCGCTTGAGCATCGACGATATTCTTCAGCCGATTATTCTACCTATGCTTTCAAGCTGTCTAGGTTCTATTTAACAACAAGACAACGCTCGGCCACATACTGTACAACTTTCTCAACAATACCTTCGAAGATTAAATACCTTAGCATGATCTTTCAGGTCTCCAGACCTATCATAAATAGAACACGCCTAGGACATGCTGGGACGGCAATTACAGACTTCTCAGAATACAACTGAATTAGCTGGTTGCAACATTTGTAGCAATATCTTCCGCAGAGGGACATCAGCAACTTAATTGACTCAATGCCGCACCTAATATCGACTATACCTGCCAGGGGAGGATTATTCACTTACTACAATGTAATCCTCTTGTTGCCACCATTTCTTAATAAAATTTTTTCTATTAAAATTCAATCATCTGCAAATCTCCTCAAACCATGCAAACAGCCGAGAAGACTGTAGCCCATTTTTTATGATCGGTGTATATATATTCTTCGCAACAGTTTTTATGGGGTCTGCGGCTCGAAATGCAACTGACAGTCGTGTATAACATACACGTAATATATGTATTATATATAATTGTCTCTTTAAAGAAACAAAGAAGCTTTAAATTTCTTTAACTTAACAATGGCGAAAGTTTAAGCAACTGTGCACAGCGGATCGGATATACATGTTTCCTTCTAGCTAATCAATGTTATTCGTTCTGTCTATTGCAATTCATTCTGAACTGTTTCCGCTCAGCTTTCTAGATTCAATATACCACGACTTATTATGCATACTAATTTAACGAAATCCATTTTTATGTAGAATATATTTTCAAAATATTATTGGTAGATATCACTGGTTTAACTTATTTCACTTTTAAATTTTAGCAATCTCATACTCCTTGAGGAGTTAGAATAATGTTGTCCGTTTTGGGCTTGACTAAGGGCTGTCCAAATAGCTGCGTCTAAAATGCTTCTCTATGATCTGTCGGATTATAAATAAAATAAACTTAAATTTAGACCTGAAATGGTAGAATAAGTGGCAATATGAAATCCACACCTAGATGCTGTTTCAGTTTCGTTATTTTTCTTTGGTCATTTGAGCCCCTGCTGAAACAATGATTTGGAATGCGATATCTCCTTTAAAATTTACCCCCCCCCCTCACCTCATTCATATCTATTGCGAATGACACTGTTAAAATACTCCAAGGAAATTCCGAATGATTTATGTATGATTCATCTTTCTTGTTTTAATTATTACGAAATTGTAACAGAAATCAGATTAAATCACAAAATGTAAATTTCATGAAATGTAATAGTTCTTGTGTTATAGTTGGCACTTACATTAACTTTCAATTGTATCGATAAGCACACCCCACACGCATTCACAAAAATCGCAGCAGTGGCGGATTTCAGGAGGGGCGATCGAGGCGATCGCCCCCCCCCCAAGCGCCTGACAAACGTCGACGTTTTATCAAATAAATTATAAAATTAAAAAAATACATATATATCATTAGGGAGATACTTTGGCCTTGCTTTCCCTCCCTCAGTTTATCCACGAAATCTCGCCCCAATAATAAAAGTCAAAAGTCTGCGCCTATGGAAGGCTGTGACGTCATATTTGGCGAGCAATGCTTGTACGAGACTACCGACTATGTACCACGTGAACAGTAGCCAATAAGAGCCTCTGGTTGGCTACTGCACACGTGGTACAGAGTCGGTAGCGTCGTATAAGCATTAATCGTTCTCAAAACTTGCTTCACCTCTGATATCTTTATAACAAAAAATAAAAAGGATGCGAAGTTCAATACCCTACAACTTTTGATGCACGGATACCCTGAAAAACACTTTTTGAGCGAAATTGAAGAACTTTAAACGCTTAACAAAACAAAAAATATTTGAAAAATTTTGCACTTTTCATTATTTAATAATTCACGATCAAAAAATGGGAAAAAAGCTAGAGGTTGAAAGAAAAAACTCGTAAAAACTAATTTGGAATAATAAATTTGATCATGGAAAATCATTAAGATATAGCTCCTCATGTTTATATGATCAAATTTATTATTCTAAATTAGTTTTTGCGAGTTTTTTCTTTTAGCCTACAGCTCTTTTCCTATTTTTTGGTTGTGAATTATTAAATAATGAAAAGTGCAAAATTTTTCAAACATTTTTTATTTTGTTAAGTTTTTAAAGTTCTTCAATTTCGCTCAAAAGGGGTTTTTTAGGATATCCGTGCGTCAAACGTTGTAGAGCATTGAACTTCGTATCCCATTGAAATAACATGGAAGTGATTCCATAATTTTTGCCAGGGGTAGTAAACTCGATCAAACCATTGGTCTTTTCTTTTGATGTTTTTGCGTAATGTTTTTGCGTGATGTTTATACGTGATGTTTTTCGCGTAAAAATTTATTGATTCCTGTGTAGCTAAAATGTAAAAAAATGGGAAAATGTAAATCAATATTCAGTGCTTATTAATACCTATATTAACTGTATTTACTCATGTTCATCCTCATTTTCTACCACAGTCTAAGAAAAATAAAATTTATTTGTATTGTATTGTATGATAACCATATTTAGTGAATAGAATATACATGTGTGTTTATTTAGTTAATATTCAGTATTAATCTTCTCACATGGAAATCTCTTACTTGTGTATACTTTTGTGTATACTTAATACAGAATATAATTTAGTTTCCTGTTTCGACTTCAACAATAAGTTTGTTTTCTTATATAGTCGCGTAATTTTTTTTTCTTCCAAACTTCATTGTTTTTCTTTGGTCTTAAAAAATGATAGGTCGTATTTTATAAGCTGCAAAGAACTTACTATAAACTTCCGAATTTGTTCTAATTATTTAAAAAATGTCAAATATCCGTATATAGGAAGCCGTTAAGAAAATCCTAAGTGAACAAACCTCCGAGAACATTTCGATCTACAGATCGCCCCCCCCCCCCAAACAAGAGGCCAAAATCCGCCACTGAATAGCAGTACTTTCGAAAATGGTTGAATAGTGTTCTAACATCCACAAAATGTGTAAATCTAACAAAAGCACTATTGCGAATGCTCAACTTTGTTACAATACATATCCTACATATATACGAGAATGTAGTAAATGTAAAATTGCGTTAAACATTGTGAAATGGATAAATGGAAGGCTAAATTGATGAGTTAAGGCATATAAAATATTAAAATATGTTTTAAATATAGATTAGAAAGACATTAAATAGCAAGTTAAAAGTTTGAATAAATTATACTAATATTTTGGTAATATGAATTGCAATTAAAAACACGCCAATATGCCACTGTTAAAAGTCAGCCTTAAAAGTTGTTCATTTTTTTATTAAAACTTCATTTTTAAATTGCAGAAAATTAATAAAATTTAATTTAATAGTTTTTTTTATAAGACATGGTGGTTTCATGGGATACAAAAATACTGTCTGTTGCAAAAAAATATATGCATCCATATAATATTGCGGAGTCGCGAAACTGGCATGAAGTGTCATTTTAAGAGTTATTCAAATAATAAAACTGTCAGTGCCAATGATGTTATAGGGCTCATGCAACGCGTATGAGAACGAAGTATCGTGCAGCATTTAAAACAGCCGGTGTTCTCACTCACTGGCAATTGAAACTGGATTTTCTGCTGTGTGACTGCAAGTTCTGTACAAAATGTCTTTGAGACGTATTCGACGGCGCTGCGAACAATTGTCGAATTTAGAGAGAGCCTACATCACAAGCCTAAGAGAAGTTGGTGGTTTCAACAGATCACCTTCTTGGTCGCACCAATATGGCACTTGATCGGTGTTGTCAAAAGTGGATCAAAAAAGGCACATGTATCCATCGCAAAGACTCAAGCCCCACCAGACAGCCAACTCATCAAGAGGATCGTGCAGTCAGCAGGGGAGACACGTTGCGCACCAACACACCAATGGCATCTCTGCCATTCGTAGGTATTCGTATTCAAAGGCATTTGCCATCTTCCATGCATCCTGTATCAAGAATATTTGGAGACAACAGGCAGAAGGTGGGATTAGGCGTCGACGTCCATTAAGGCGCCTGTCACCGATCCTGCAACATACAGCCTGCACAGTGTCTGATTGGAGACATGTTGTCTTTAGCGAAGAATCCTGCTTATCTTTCAGTACTGATGACCGCCGCATACGTGTTTGTTTGTTCTAATCAAACCATCCGACCTACCAGAAGACGTAAGGTATCTGTTTGGTGGCTGGGATAGTGCCACACAATCGGATATCCATGCCCCGTAACGTGAAGTTTAACACACTATGTTTTCTTGTAGCTAGTCGATTGTTTGGAGATACTGTGATTTGCACTTATTCGTTCTGCCTATTACAATTCATTCTGAGCTGTTTCGTTCAGCTTTCTGGATTCTATATATTATAGATTGCCACTCATAGGTTTCGACTAAATCCATTTTTATGTAGAATATGTTTTCAAAATATTATTGATAGATACCACTGGTATGTAAACTTATTTCACTTTAAAATTTTGGCAATCTCATACTCTTTGAGGAGATAAAATGATGTTATTCGTTTCGGGCTTGACAAAGGACTGTCCAAATGGCTGCCGTCTAAAAATTTTCTCTATGATATGTCAACTATAAATAAAATAAATTTAAATTTAAACTTGAAATGGCAGAATAAGTGACCATATGAAATCTATACCAAGATGCTGTTTCAGTTTCGTTATTTTTCTTTGGTCATTTGAGCACCTGCTGAAACAATGATTTGGTATGCCACCATCTCCTTTAAAATTTAACCCCTCTCCCTAATCTCATTCATATTTATTGAAAAATAACACTGTTAAAATATACCAAGGAAATTCCGAACGATAAAAATAAAAGTGGACATAAAAATGGGAGTGGCCATATGCATATCTCAGGTATATACAATAAAATCTTATAGCTGTTTACTGCATAATGCAGATTTTATATAACCGTGTAGATTTATTAGGATTTAAAATTTGTTTAATTTCTTATAGATGTCAGAGCTTTTGCTTGAACTCCTATACAAAAGTAAAATATAAGACATCCTTTGCAATTGTTACAGGGGTACACACACACTGTCCTCTAAAAGTTAAAAATGAAACAATAAGTCCATTGTAATTCATGCATTGATCGATTCCAATTTCCCATAAAAATACGCTGATGAACTTTTTAGTTATACAAACTTTAATAAACCAAATACGGTACTTTTATTTACCCCTTAATTACTGCAACAGAACGATATATGTAAAGTGATGGTTTCTTAACCTTTTTAGTGATCGGCACCAACATTTAATCTGAAAATAATGTAGAGGTTTATGTATATGCAGGTATGTTATGCATATGTAGGGGTTTTATGTGCCCCTGGGGTTTCATGCATTGATCGATTCCTAATTTCCAATAAAAATACGCTGATGAGCTTCTTAATACGCTGATGAGCTTTTTAGTTATACAAACTTAATATAAAAACTTAAAATAAAATTTAAAACTTAAAATAAAACTTAATATACAAACTTAAAATAAAACAAGTATATGTAGGGATTTTATTTACCCCTGGGGTGTCATGCATTGATCGATTCCTAATTTCCCATAAAAATACGCTGATGAGCTTTTAAGTTATACAAACTTTAATAAAATAAAACAAGTATATGTAGGGATTTTATTTGAAACTGGGGTTTCATGCATTGATCGATTCCTAATTTCCCATAAAAATACGCTGATGAGCTTTTTAATGGGCTGATGAGCTTTTTAGTTATACAAACTTTAATAAAATAAAACAAGTATATGTAGGGATTTTATTTACCCCTGGGGTGTCATGCATTGATCGATTCCTAATTTCCTATAAAAATACGCTGATGAGCTTTTAAGTTATACAAACTTTAATAAAATAAAACAAGTATATGTAGGGATTTTATTTGCCACTGGGGTTTCATGCATTGATCGATTCCTAATTTCCCATAAAAATACGCTGATGAGCTTTTTAATGGGCTGATGAGCTTTTTAGTTATACAAACTTTAATAAAATAAAACAAGTATATGTAGGGATTTTATTTACCCCTGGGGTGTCATGCATTGATCGATTCCTAATTTCCCATAAAAATACGCTGATGAGCTTTTAAGTTATACAAACTTTAATAAAATAAAACAAGTATATGTAGGGATTTTATTTGCCACTGGGGTTTCATGCATTGATCGATTCCTAATTTCCCATAAAAATACGCTGATGAGCTTTTTAATGGGCTGATGAGATTTTTAGTTATACAAACTTTAATAAAATAAAACAAGTATATGTAGGGATTTTATTTACCCCTGGGGTGTCATGCATTGATCGATTCCTAATTTCCCATAAAAATACGCTGATGAGCTTTTAAGTTATACAAACTTTAATAAAATAAAACAAGTATATGTAGGGATTTTATTTGCCACTGGGGTTTCATGCATTGATCGATTCCTAATTTCCCATAAAAATACGCTGATGAGCTTTTTAATGGGCTGATGAGCTTTTTAGTTATACAAACTTTAATAAAATAAAACAAGTATATGTAGGGGTTTTATTTGCCCCTGCTTAATTGTCTTATATAAGTTTATAAATATATTTAAATTTCACTTTGGGCTAAATCCAATAACTGATGATGGATATATTCTGGTTCAATATATCCTTCTAATACTGATTATATACAAAATTTGCCTCCAGGTATTATAGTATACAAAAATAATTTGCAGAGACATTCCGAAGAAATATAATTGTTAAAAGGAAAATCAGTTTTTTACTTAGGTCTCAGTATATATTATTTTTAGACATAAATTATTGATCCATTCCAATCCAAGAGATTGGTATATATAAAAATAAACCTTTGAAATCATTTTCAAGGGCTTAGTAGTCATAAAGTAATCAAATGAATTAAGTATCTTATATAAATTCTCTTAGATAAGTTAATAAATATATTTAATTTTATCTTTGTAAAGAATGCAATAACTGATGATGGATATATTCTGGTTCAATATAATCTTCTAATACTGATTATATGCAAAATTTGCCTCCAGGGTAGTATAGTATAAAAAAAAACATGCAGAGTCTTTCTGAAGAAATAGCATTTTTAAAAGGAAAATCAGTTTTTTCTTAGGTTTCAGTATATATATTTAGACATAACATATTGATCCATTCTAGTCGAAGAGATTGGTCTATATAAAAATAAATCTTTGAAATCATATTAAAGGGCTTAGTAGTCATAAAGTAATCATATGAATTATGTATCTTATATTAATTGTGCTATATAAGCTTATAAATATATTTAAATTTCTCTTTGTAATAAATCCAATAACTGATGATGGATATATTCTGTTCAATATATTCTTCAAATACTGATTATATACAAAATTTGCCTCCAGGTATTACAGTATACAAAAATGAAATGCAGAGAAATTCCGAAGAAATAAAATTTTTAAAAGGAAATTCAGTTTTATACTCAGGTTTCAGTATATATTATATTTAGACATAATATATTGAACCATTCTAGTCCAAGAGATTGGTCTATATAAATATAAACCTTTGAAATCACTTTAAAGGGCTTTGTAGTCATAAAATAATCATATGAATTTAGTATCTTATATTAATTGTCTTACATAAGTTTATAAATATATTTTATTTTCTCTTTGAAATGAATCCAATAACTGATGATGGATATATTCTGGTTCAATATATACTTCTAATACTGATTACAAACAAAATTTGCTCCAGGTATTATAGTATACAAAACTAAAATGCAGAGACATTCCGAAGAAATATAATTGTTAAAAGGAAAATCAGTTTCTTACTTAGGTCTCAGTAAATATTATATCTAACATAAAATATTGATCCATTCCAGTCCAAGAGATTGGTCTGTATTAAAATAAACCTTTGAAATCATATTAAAGGGCTTAGTAGTCATAAAGTAATCATATGAATTAAGTATCTTATATTAATTTTCTTACATATGTTTATAAATATATTTTATATTATCTTTGTAATGAACCCAATAACTCTGATGATGGATTTATTCTGATTCAATATATTCTTCTAATACTGATTATATACAAAATTTGCCTCCAGATATTATAGTACACAAAAACAAAATGCAGAGACATTCCGAAGAAATACAATTGTTATTAGAAAAATCAGTTTTTTACTCAGGTCTCAGTATATACTATATTTAGACATAAAATATTGATCCATTCTAGTCCAAGAGATTGGTCTATATAAAAATAAACCTTTGAAATCATATTAAAGGGCTTAGTAGTCATAAAGTAATGATATGAATTAAGTATCTTATATTAATTTTCTTACATATGTTTATAAATATATTTTATATTATCTTTGTAATGAACCCAATAACTCTGATGATGGATTTATTCTGATTCAATATATTCTTCTAATACTGATTATATACAAAATTTGCCTCCAGATATTATAGTACACAAAAACAAAATGCAGAGACATTCCGAAGAAATACAATTGTTAATAGAAAAATCAGTTTTTTACTCAGGTCTCAGTATATACTATATTTAGACATAAAATATTGATCCATTCTAGTCCAAGAGATTGGTCTATATAAAAATAAACCTTTGAAATCATATTAAAGGGCTTAGTAGTCATAAAGTAATCATATGAATTAAGTATCTTATATTAATTGTCCTATATAAGTTTATAAATATATTTAAATTTCTCTTTGTAATAAATCCAATAACTTATGATGGATATATTCTGGTTCAAATATATCCTTCTAATACTGATTATATACAAAATTTGCCTCCAGGTATTATAGTATACAAAAATGAAATGCAGAGACATTCCGAAGAAATATAATTTTTAAATGTAAATTCTGTTTTTTACTCAGGATTCAGTATATATTATATTTAGACATAAAATATTGATCCATTCTAGTCCAGGAGATTGGTCTATATAAATATAAACCTTTGAAATCACTTTAGAGGGCGTAGTAGTCATAAAGTAGTCATATAAATTAAGTATCTTATATTAATTGTCTTACATAAGTTTATAAATATATTTTATTTTCTCTTTGTAATGAATCCAATAACTGATGATGGATATATTCTGGTTCAATATATTCTTCAAATACTGATTATAAACAAAATTTGCTACAGGTATTATAGTATGCAAAACTAAAATGCAGAGACATTCTGAAGAAATATAATTGTTAAAAGGAAAATCAGTTTTTTACATAGGTCTCAGTAAATATTATATTAAACATAAAATATTGATCCATTCTAGTCGAAGAGATTGGTCTATATAAAAATAAACATTTGAAATCATTTTATAGGTCTTAGAAGTCATAAAGTAATCATATGAATTAAGTATCTTATATTAATTGTCCTATATATGTTTATAAATATATATAATTTTCTCTTTGTAATGAATCCAATAACTGATGATGGATATATTCTAGTTCAATATATCCTTCTAATACTGATTATATACGAAATTTGCCTCCAGATATTATAATATACAAAAATAAAATGCAGAGACATTCCGAAGAAATATAATTTTTAAAAGGAAATTCAGTTTATTACTCAGGTTTCAGTATATATTATATTTAGACATAAAATATTGATCCATTCCAGTCCAAGAGACTGGTCTATATAAAAATAAACCTTTGAAATCATATTAAAGGGCTTAGTAGTCCTAAAGTAATCATATGAATAAAGAATCTTATATTAATTTCCCTGTATAAGTATATAAATATATATAAATTTCTCTTTGCAATAAATCCAATAACTTATGATGGATATATTCTGGTTCAATATATTCTTCTAATACTGATTATATACAAAATTTGCCTCCAGGTTTTACAGTATACAAAAATGAATTGCAGAGACTTTCCGAAGAAATATAATTTTTAAAAGGAAATTCAATTTTTTACTCAGGTTTCAGTATATATTATATTTAGACATTAAATATTGATCCATTCTAGTCCAGGAGATTGGTCTATATAAATATGAACCTTTGAAATCACTTTAAAGGGCTTTGTAGTCATAAAATAATCATGTGAATTAAGTATCTTATATTAATTGTCTTACATAAGTTTATAAATATATTTTATTTTCTCTTTGTAATGAATCCAATAACTGATGATGGATATATTCTGGTTCAATATATTCTTCCAATACTGATTATAAACAAAATTTGCTCCAGATATAATAGTATACAAAACTAAAATGCAGAGACATTCCGGAGAAATATAATTGTTAAAAGGAAAAGCAATTTTTTACTTAGGTCTCAGTAAATATTATGTTAAACATGAAATTTTGATCCATTCTAGTCCAAGAGATTGGTCTGTATAAAAATAAACCTTTGAAATCATATTAAAGGGCTTAGTAGTCATAAAGTAGTCATAAGAATTAAGTATCTTATATAAATTCGCTTTGATGAGTTAATATATATATTTAATTTTCCTTTTGTAATGAATCCAATAACTGATGATGGATATGTGCTGGTTCAATATATTCTTCTAATACTGATTATATGCAAAATTTGCCTCCAGGTATTATAGTATACTAAAATAAAATGCTGAGACATTTTGAAGAAATATAATTCTTAAAAGGAAAATTAGTTTTTTACTTAGGTTTCAGTATATATTATATTTAGACATAAAATAATGATACATTCTAGTCCAAGAGATTGGTCTATATAAAAATAAATCTTTGAAATCATTTTAAAGGGCTTAGTATTCATAAAGTAATCATATGAATTAAGTATCTTATATTAATTCTCTTATATAAGTTAATAAATATATTTAATTTTCTATTTGTAATATATCAAATAACTGATGATGGATATATTCTGGTTCAATATATTCTTCTAATACTGATTGTATACAAAATTTGCCTCCAGGTATTATAGTATACAAAAATGAAATGCAGAGACATTCTGAAGATATATAATTTTTAAAAGGAAACTCAGTTTTTTACCTAGGTCTAAATATATATTATATTTAGACATAAAATATTGATCCATTCTAGTCGAAAAGATTAGTGCATATAAAAATAAACCTTTGAAGTCATTTTAAAGTGCTTAGTAGACATAAATTAATATGAATTAACTATCTTATATTAATTGTCTTATATAAGTTTGTAAATATATTTAAATTTCTCTTTGTAATGAATCCAATAACTGATGATGGATATATTCTGGTTCAATATATTCTTCTAACACTGCTTATATGCAAAATTTGCCTCCAGGTATTATAGTATACTAAAATAAAATGCTGAGACATTTTGAAGAACATATAATTTTTAAAAGGAAAATCAGTTTTTTACTTAGGTTTCAGTATATATTATATTTTGACATAAAATAATGATTCATTCTAGTCGAAGAGATTAGTCTATATAAAAATAAACCTTTGAAATCATTTTAAAGTGCTTAGTAGTCATAAAGTAATTATATGAATAAAATATCTCATATTAATTGTCCAATATAAGTTTATAAATATATATATTTTCTCTTTGTAATGAATCCAATAACAGATGATGGATATATTCTGGTTCAATATATTCTTCAAATACTGATTATATACAAAATTTGCCTCCAGGTATTATAGTATACAAAATTGAAATGCAGAGACATTCTGAAGATATATAATTTTTAAAAGGAAAATCAGTTTTTTACTTAGGTCTCAGTAAATATTATATTTCACATAAAATATTGATCAATTCTAGTCCAAGAGATTCCTCTGTATAAAAATAAACCTTTGAAATCATATTAAAGGGCTTAGTAGTCATAAAGTAGTCATATGAATTAAGTATCTTATAATCATTGTCTTACATAAGTTTATAAATATATTTAATTTTCTCTTTGTAAAGAACCCAATAACTGATGATGGATTTATTCTGGTTCAATATATTCTTCTAATACTGATTATATACAAAATTTTCCTCCAAGTATTATAGTATACAAAATTGAAATGTAGAGACATTCCGAAGAAATATCATTTTCAAAAGGAAAATCAGTTTTTTACTTAGGTCCCAGTATATATTATAGTTAGACATAAAATATTGATCCATTCTAGTCCAAGAGATTGATCTATATAAAAATAAACCTTTGAAATCATATTAAAGGGCTTAGTAGTCATAAAGTAATAATATGAATTAAGTATCTTATAATCATTGTCTTACATAAGTTTATAAATATATTTAATTTTCTCTTTCTAATGAATCCAATAACAGATGATGAATATATTCTGGTTCAATATATTCTTCTAATACTGATTATATTCAAAATTTGCCTCCAGATATTATAGTATACAAAAAAAAATGTGCAGAGACATTCCGAAGATATATAATTGTTAAAAGGAAAATCAGTTTTTTACTAAAGTCTCAGTATATATTATAGTTAGACATAACATATTGATCCATTCTAGTCCAAGAGATTGATCTATATGAAAATAAACCTTTGAAATCATATTAAAGGGCTTAGTAGTCATAAAGTAATCATATGAATTAAGTATCTTATATTAATTGTCTTACATAAGTTTAAAAATATATTTTATTTTCTCTTTGTAATGAATCCAATAACTGATGATGGATATGTTCTGCTTCAATATATTCTTCTAATACAGATTATATATTAAAATTGCCTCCAGGCATTACAGTATACAAAAATAAAATGCAGAGACTTTTCGAAGAAATATAATATTTAAAAGGAAAATCAGTTTTTTACTTAGGTTTCAGTATATATTATATTTAGACATAAAATATTGATCCATTCTAGTCCATGAGATTGGTATATTTAAAAATAAACCTTTGAAGTCATTTTAAAGTGCTTAGTAGACATAAAGTAATATGAATTAAATATCTTATATTAATTGTCTTATATAAGTTTGTAAATATATTTAAATTTCTCTTTGTAATGAATCCAATAAATGATGATGGATATATTCTGGTTCAATATAATCTTCTAATACTGATTATATGCAAAATTTGCCTCCAGATATTATAGTATACTAAAATAAAATGCTGAGCCATTTTGAAAAAATATAATTTTTAAAAGGAAAATCAGTTTTTTACTTAGGTTTCAGTATATATTATATTTAGACATAAAATAGTGATCCATTCTAGTCGAAGAGATTAGTCTATATAAAAATAAACCTTTGAAATCATTTTAAAGTGCTTAGTAGTCATAAAGTAATTATATGAATAAAATATATCATATTAATTGTCCAATATAAGTTTATAAATATATATAATTTTATCTTTGTAATGAATCCAATAACAGATGATGGATATATTCTGGTTCAATATATTCTTCTAATACGGATTATATTCCAAATTTGCTTCCAGATATTATAGTATACAAAAAACAATAAGCAGAGACATTCCGAAGATATTTAATTGTTAAAAGGAAAATCAGTTTTTTACTTAGGTCTCACTATATATTATATTTAGACATAAAATATTGATCCATTCTAGTCCAAGAGATTGGTCTATATAAAAATAAACCTTTGAAATCATATTAAAGGGCTTAGTCATAAAGTTATCATATGAATTAAATATCTTATATAAATTCTCTTAGATGAGTTAATAAATATATTTAATTTTCTTTTTTTAATGTATCCAATAACTGATGATGGATATATTCTGGTTCAATATATTCTTCTAATACTGATTATATGCAAAATTTGCCTCCAGGTATTATAGTATGCAAAAATCAAATTCTGAGACATTTTGAAGAAATATAATTTTTAAAAGGAAAATCAGTTTTTTACTTAAGTTTCAGTTTATATTATATTCAGACATAAAATATTGATCCATTCTAGTCGAAAAGATTAGTGCATATAAAAATAAACCTTTGAAGTAATTTTAAAGTGCTTAGTAGACATAAAGTAATATGAATTAACTATCTTATATTAATTGTCTTATATAAGTTTGTAAATATATTTAAATTTATCTTTGTAATGAATCCAATAACTGATGATGGATATATTCTGGTTCAATACATTTTTCTAATACTGATTATATACAAAATTTGCCTCCAGGTATTATAGTATACAAAAATGAAATGCAGAGACATTCCGAAGAAATATAATTGTTAAAAGGAAATTCAGTTTTTTACTCAGGTTTCAGTATATATTATATTAAACGCAAAATATTGATCCATTCTAGTCCAAGAGAATGGTCTGTATAAAAATAAACCTTTGAAATCATATTAAAGGGCTTAGTAGTCATAAAGTAATCATATGAATTAAGCATCTTATATTAATTCTCTTATATAAGTTTATAAATATATTTAATTTTCTATTTGAAATAAATCCAATATCTGATGATGGATATATTCTGGTTCAATATATTCTTCTAATACTGATTATATACGAAATTTGCCTCCAGATATTATAATATACAAAAATAAAATGCCGAGACATTCAGAAGATATATTATTTTTAAAAGGAAATTCAGTTTTTTACTCAGGTTTCAGTATATATTATATTTAGACATAAAACATTGATCCATTCTAGTCCAAAAGATTGGTATATATAAAAATAAACTTTTGAAATCATATTAAAGGGCTTAGTAGTCATAAAGTAATCATATGAATTAAGTATCTTCTATATACTCTCTTATGTAAGTTAATAAATATATTTAATTTGCTCTTTGTAATGAATCCAATAACTGATGATGGATATATTCTGGTTCAATATATTCTTCTAATACTGATTATATACGAAATTTGCCTCCAGATATTATAGTATACTAAAATAAAATGCTGAGCCATTTTGAAAAAATATAATTTTTAAAAGGAAAATCAGTTTTTTACTTAGGTTTCAGTATATATTATATTTAGACATAAAATATTGATCCATTCCAGTCCATGAGATTGGTATATTTAAAAATAAACCTTTGAAATCATTTTAAAGGGATTAGTAGTCATAAAGAAATCATATGAATTAAGTATCTTATATTAATTGTCCTATATATGTTTATAAATATATTTAATTTTCTCTTTGTAATGAATCCAATAACTGATGATGGATATATTCTGGTTCAATATATTCTTCTAATACTGATTATATGCAAAATTTGCCTCCAGGTATTATAGTATACTAAAATAAAATGCTGAGCCATTTTGAAAAAATATAATTTTTAAAAGGAAAATCAGTTTTTTACTTAGGTTTCAGTATATATTATATTTACACATAAAATAATGATCCATTCTAGTCGAAGAGATTAGTCTATATAAAAATAAACCTTTGAAATCATTTTAAAGTGCTTAGTAGTCATAAAGTAATTATATGAATAAAATATCTCATATTAATTGTCCAATATAAGTTTATAAATATAATTTTCTCTTTGTAATGAATCCAATAACAGATGATGGATATATTCTGGTTCAATATATTCTTCTAATACTGATTGTGTACAAAATTTGCCTGCAGGTTTTATAGTATACAAAATAAAATGCAGAGACATTCCGAAGAAATATAATTGTTAAAAGGAAAATCAGTTTTTTACTTAGGTCTCACTATATATTATATTTAGACATAAAATGTTGATCCATTCTTGTCGAAGAGATTAGTCTATATAAAAATAAACCTTTGAAATCATTTTAAAAGGCTTAGTAGACATGAAGTAATATGAATTAACTATCTTATATTAATTGTCTTATATAAGTTTATAAATATATTCAAATTTCTGTTTGTAATGAATCCAAAAACTGATGATGGATATATTCTAATTCAGTACATTCTTTTAATACTGATTATATACAAAATTTGCCTCCAGGTATCATAGTATACAAAAATGAAATGGAGAGACATTCCGAAGTTATATAATTGTTAAAAGGAAATTCAGTTTTTTACTCAGGTTTCAGTATATATTATATTAAACATAAAATATTGATCCATTCTAGTCCAAGAGATTGGTCTGTATAAAAATAAACCTTTGAAATCATATTAAAGGGCTTAGTAGTCATAAAGTAATCATATGAATTAAGCATCTTATATTAATTCTCTTATATAAGTTTTAAATTACATTTAATTTTCTATTTGTAATAAATCCAATAACTGATGATGGATTTATTCTGGTGCAATATATTCTTTTAATACTTATTATATACAAAATTTGCCTCCAGGTATTATAGTATACAAAATAAAATGCAGAGACATTCAGAAGAAATATGATTGTTAAAAGAAAAACCAGTTTTTTACTTTGGTTTCAGTATATATTACACTTAGACGTAAAATATTGATCCATTCTAGACGAAAAAATTGGTCTATATAAAAGTAAACCTTTAAAACTATTTTAAAGGGCTTAGTAGTCATAAAATAATATGAATTAATTATCTTATATTAATTGTCTTATATAAGTTTATAAATATATTTAAATTTCTGTTTGTAATGAATCCAATAACTGATGATGGTTATATTCTGGTTCAATACATTCTTCAAATACTGAATATAAACAAAATTTTCTCCAGGTATTATAGTAAACAAAACTAAAATGTAGAGACATACCGAAGATATATAATTGTTAAAAGGAAAATCAGTTTTTAACTTAGGTCTCAGTAAATATTATATTAAACATAAAATATTGATCCATTCTAGTCCTAGAGAATGGTCTATATAAAAATAAACCTTTGAAATCATATTAAAGTTCTTAGTAGTCATATAGTAATCATATGAATTAAGTATCTTATATTAATTGTCTTACATAAGTTTATAAATATATTTTATTTTCTCTTTGGAATGAACCCTATAACTGATGATGGATTTATTCGGGTTCAATATATTCTTCTAATACTGATTATATAAAAAATTTTCCTCCAGGTATTATAGTATAAAAAATTAAACATAGAGACATTCCGAAATAATATAATTTTCATAAGGAAAATCAGTTTTTTACTTTGGTCTCAGTATATATTATATTTAGACATAAAATATTGATCCATTCTAGTCCAAAAGATTTGTCTATATAACAATAAACCTTTGAAATCATTTTAAAGTGCTTAGTAGACATAAAGTAATATGAATTAACTATCTTATATTAATTGTCTTAGATAAGTTTATAAATATATTTAAATTTCTATTTCTCTTTGTAATGAATCCAATAACAGCTGATGGATAAATTCTGGTTCAATATATTCTTCTAATACTGATTATATACCAAATTTTCCTTCAGGTATTATAATATACAAAAATAAAATGCAGAGACTTTCCGAAGAAATGTAATTTTTAAAAGGAAAATCAGTTTTTTGCTTAAGTCTCAGTATATATTATATTTAGATATAAAATTCTGATCCATTCTAGTCCACGAGATTGGTCTATATAAAAATAAAACTTTGAAATCATATTAAAGGGCTTAGTAGTCATAAGCAATCATATGAATTAAGTATCTTATATATACTCTCTTATGTAAGTTAATAAATATATTTAATTTGCTCTTTGTAATGAATCCAATAACTGATGATGGATATATTCTGGTTCAATATATTCTTCTAATACAGAGTATATACAAAATTTGCCTCCAGGTATTACAGTATGCAAAAATGAAATGCAGAGACATTCCGAAGAAATAAAATTTTTAAAAGGAAATTCAGTTTTTTACTCAGGTTTCAGTATATATTATATTAAACATAAAATATTGATCCCATCTAGTCCAAGAGATTGGTCTGTATAAAAATAAACCTTTGAAATCATTTTAAAGGGCTTAATAGTCATAAAGTAATCATATGAATTAAGCATCTTATATTAATTATCTTATATAAGTTTAAAAATGTATTTAATTTTCTATTTGTATTAAATCCAATAACTGATGATGGATATATTCTGGTTCAATATATTCTTCTAGTACCGATTGTATACAAAATTTGCCTGCAGGTTTTATAGTATACAAAAATAAAATGCATAGACTTTCAGAAGAAATATAGTTTTTAAATGGAAAATCAGTTTTTTACTTAGGTTTCAGGATATATTATATTTAGACATAAAATATTGATCCATTCTAGTTCAAAAGATTTGTCTATATAAAAATAAACCTTTGAAATCATTTTAAAGTGCTTAGTAGACATAAAGTAATATGAATTAACTATCTTATATTAATTGTCTTAGATAAGTTTATAAATATATTTAAATTTCTCTTTGTAATGAATCCAATAAGTGATGATGGATATCTTCTGGTTCAAAATATTCTTCTAATACTGATTATATACCAAATTTTCCTTCAGGTATTATAATATACAAAAATAAAATGCAGAGACTTTCCGAAGAAATGTAATTTTTAAAAGGAAAATCAGTTTTTTGCTTAAGTCTCAGTATATATTATATTTAGATATAAAATTTTGATCCATTCTAGTCCACGAGATTGGTCTATATAAAAATAAAACTTTGAAATCATATTAAAGGGCTTAGTAGTCATAAGCAATCATATGAATTAAGTATCTTATATTAATTGTCCTATATAAGTTTATAAATATATTTAAATTTCTCTTTGTAATAAATCCAATAACTTATGATGGATATTTTCTGGTTCAATATATTCCTCTAATACAGAGTATATACAAAATTTGCCTCCAGGTATTACAGTATGCAAAAATGAAATGCAGAGACATTCCGAAGAAATAAAATTTTTAAAAGGAAATTCAGTTTTTTACTCAGGTTTCAGTATATATTATATTAAACATAAAATATTGATCCCATCTAGTCCAAGAGATTGGTCTGTATAAAAATAAACCTTTGAAATCATTTTAAAGGGCTTAATAGTCATAAAGTAATCATATGAATTAAGCATCTTATATTAATTATCTTATATAAGTTTAAAAATGTATTTAATTTTCTCTTTGTATTAAATCCAATAACTGATGATGGATATATTCTGGTTCAATATATTCTTCTAGTACTGATTGTATACAAAATTTGCCTGCAGGTTTTATAGTATACAAAAATAAAATGCATAGACTTTCAGAAGAAATATAGTTTTTAAATGGAAAATCAGTTTTTTACTTAGGTTTCAGGATATATTATATTTAGACATAAAATATTGATCCATTCTAGTCCAAGAGATTGGTCTATATAAAAATAAACCTATGAAATCATTTGAAAGGGCTTAGTAGTCATAAAGTAATTATATGAATTAAGTATCTTATATTAATTCTCTTATATAAGTTTATAAATATAATTAATTTTCTATTTGTAATAAATCCAATAACTGATGATGGATATATTCTGGTTCAATATATTCTTCTAATGCTGATTATATGCAAAATTTGCCTGCAGGTATTATAGTATACAAAAATAAAATGCTGAGACATTTTGAAGAAATATTATTTTTAAAAGGAAAATCAGTTTTTTACTTAGGTTTCAGTAAATATTATATTAAACATAAAATATTGATCCACTCTAGTCGAAAAGATTAGTCTATATAAAAATAAACCTTTGAAATAATATTAAAGTGCTTAGTAGACATAAAGTAATATGAATTAAGTATCTTATATTAATTGTCTTATATAAGTCTATAAATATATATTTAAATTTCTCTATGTAATGAATCCAATAACTGATGATGGATATATTTTGGTTCACAATATTCTTCTAATACTGATTATAAACAAAATTTGCTCCAGGTATTATAGTATACAAAATAAAAATGCAGAGACATTCCGAAGAAATATAATTGTTAAAAGGAAAATCAGTTTTTTACTTAGGTGTCAGTAAATGTTATATTAAACATAAAATATTGATCCATTCTAGTCCAAGAGATTGGTCTGTATAAAAATATACCTTTGAAATCATATTAAAGGGCTTAGTAGTCATAAAGTAGTCATATGAATTAAGTATCTTATATTAATTGTCTTACATAAGTTTATAAATATATTTTATTTTCTCTTTGTAATGAACCCAATAACTCATGATGGATTTATTCTGGTTCAATATATTCTTCTAATACTGATTATATACAAAATTTTCCTCCAGGTATTATAGTATACAAAAATGAAATGTAGAGACATTATGAAGTAATATAATTTTCAAAAGGAAAATCAGTTTTTTACTTAGGTCTCAGTATATATTATATTTAGACATAAAATATTGATCCATTCTAGTCCAAGAGATTGGTCTATATAAAAATAAACCTATGAAATCATTTGAAAGGGCTTAGTAGTCATAAAGTAATTATATGAATTAAGTATCTTATATTAATTCTCTTATATAAGTTTATAAATATAATTAATTTTCTAATTGTAATAAATCCAATAACTGATGATGGATATATTCTGGTTCAATATATTCTTCTAATGCTGATTATATGCAAAATTTGCCTGCAGGTATTATAGTATACAAAAATAAAATGCTGAGACATTTTGAAGAAATATTATTTTTAAAAGGAAAATCAGTTTTTTACTTAGGTTTCAGTAAATATTATATTAAACATAAAATATTGATCCACTCTAGTCGAAAAGATTAGTCTATATAAAAATAAACCTTTGAAATAATATTAAAGTGCTTAGTAGACATAAAGTAATATGAATTAAGTATCTTATATTAATTGTCTTATATAAGTCTATAAATATATATTTAAATTTCTCTATGTAATGAATCCAATAACTGATGATGGATATATTTTGGTTCACAATATTCTTCTAATACTGATTATAAACAAAATATGCTCCAGGTATTATAGTATACAAAATAAAAATGCAGAGACATTCCGAAGAAATATAATTGTTAAAAGGAAAATCAGTTTTTTACTTAGGTGTCAGTAAATGTTATATTAAACATAAAATATTGATCCATTCTAGTCCAAGAGATTGGTCTGTATAAAAATATACCTTTGAAATCATATTAAAGGGCTTAGTAGTCATAAAGTAGTCATATGAATTAAGTATCTTATATTAATTGTCTTACATAAGTTTATAAATATATTTTATTTTCTCTTTGTAATGAACCCAATAACTCATGATGGATTTATTCTGGTTCAATATATTCTTCTAATACTGATTATATACAAAATTTTCCTCCAGGTATTATAGTATACAAAAATGAAATGTAGAGACATTATGAAGTAATATAATTTTCAAAAGGAAAATCAGTTTTTTACTTAGGTCTCAGTATATATTATATTTAGACATAAAATATTGATCCATTCTAGTCCAAGAGATTGGTCTATATAAAATTATACCTTCGAAATCATATTAAAGGGCTTAGTAGTGATAAAGTAATCATATGAATTAAGTATCTTATATATATTCTCTTAGATCAGTAATAAATATATTTAATTTTCTTTTGTAATGAATCCAATAACTGATGATGGATATATTCTGGTTCAATATATTCTTCTAATATTGATTATATACGAAATTTGCCTCCAGATATTATAATATACAAAAATTAAATGCAGAGACATTCTAAAGAAATATAATTGTTAAAAGGAAAATCAGTTTTTTACTTAGGTCTCACTATATATTATATTTAGACATAAAATGTTGATCCATTCTAGTCGAAGAGATTAGTCTATATAAAAATAAACCTTTGAAATCATTTTAAAAGGCTTAGTAGACATGAAGTAATATGAATTAACTATCTTATATTAATTGTCTGATATAAGTTTATAAATATATTCAAATTTCTGTTTGTAATGAATCCAATAACTGATGATGGATAAATTCTATTTCAGTACATTTTTCTAATACTGATTATTACAAAATTTGCCTCCAGGTATTATAGTATACAAAAATGAAATGCAGAGACATTCCGAAGAAATATAATTGTTAAAAGGAAATTCAGTTTTTTACTTAGGTCTCAGTATATATTATATTTAGACATAAAATATTGATACATTCTAGTCCAAGAGATTGGTCTATATAAAATTATACCTTCGAAATCATATTAAAGGGCTTAGTAGTCATAAAGTATTCATATGAATTAAGTATCTTATATATATTCTCTTAGATCAGTTAATAAATATATTTAATTTTCTTTTGTAATGAATCCAATAACTGATGATGGATATGTTCTGGTTCAATATATTCTTCTAATACTGATTATATGCAAAATTTGCCTCCAGGTATTATAGTATACTAAAATAAAATGCTGAGACATTTTGAAGAAATATAATTTTTAAAAGGAAAATCAGTTTTGTACTTAGGTTTCAGTATATATTATATTTAGACATAAAATAATGATCCATTCTAGTCGAAGAGATTAGTCTATATAAAAATAAACTTTTGAAATCATTTTAAATTGCTTAGTAGTCATAAAGTAATTATATGAATAAAATATCTCATATTAATTGTCCAATGTAAGTTTATAAATATATATAATTTTCTCTTTGTAATGAATCCAATAACAGATGATGGTTATATTCTGGTTCAATATATTCTTCTAATACTGATTATATACAAAATTTGCCTCCAGATATTAAAGTATACAGAAAACAATTTGCAGAGACATTCCGAAGATATATAATTGTTAAAAGGAAAATCAGTTTTTTACTAAAGTCACAGTATATATTATAGTTAGACATAAAATATTGATCCATTCTAGTCCAAGAGATTGATCTATATAAAAATAAACCTTTGAAATCATATTAAAGGGATTAGTAGTCATAAAGTAATCATATGAATTAAGTATCTTATATTAATTGTCCTATATAAGTTTATAAATATATTTAAATTTCTCTTTGTAATAAATCCAATAACTTATGATGGATATATTCTGGTTCAAGATATTCTTCTAATACTGATTATATACAACATTTGCCTCCAGGTATTATAGTATGCAAAAATGAAGTGCAGAGACATTCTGAAGATATATAATTTTTAAAAGGAAAATCAGTTTTTTACTTAAGTTTCAGTATATATTATATTTAGACATAAAATATTGATCCATTCTAGTCGAAAAGATTAGTGCATATAAAAATAAACCTTTGAAGTCATTTTAAAGTGCTTAGTAGACATAAAGTAATATGAATTAACTATCTTTTATTAATTGTCTTATATAAGTTTGTAAATATATTTAAATTTCTCTTTGTAATGAATCCAATAACTGATGTTGGATATATTCTGGTTCAATATATTCTTCTAATACTGATTGTATACAAAATTTGCCTGCAGGTTTTATAGTATACAAAAATAAAATGCAGAGACATTCCGAAGAATATAATTGTTAAAAGGAAAATCAGTTTTTTACTTAGGTCTCACTATATATTATATTAAACATAAAATATTGATCCATTCTAGTCCGAGAGATTGCTCTGTATAAAAATAAACCTTTGAAATCATATTAAAGGGCTTAGTATTCATAAAGTAATCATATGAATTAAGCATCTTATATTAATTCTCTTATATAAGTTTATAAATATATTTATTTTCTATTTGTAAGAAATCCAATAATTGATGATGGATATATTCTGGTTCAATATATACTTCTAATATTGATTATATACGAAATTTGCCTCCAGATATTATAATATACAAAAATAAAATGCAGAGACATTCCGAAGAAATATATTTGTTAAAAGGAAAATGAGTTTTTTACTTAGGTCTCACTATATATTATATTTAGACATAAAATGTTGATCCATTCTAGTCTAAAAGATTAGTCTATATAAAAATAAACCTTTGAAATCATTTTAAAAGGCTTAGTAGACATGAAGTAATATGAATTAACTATCTTATATTAATTGTCTAATATAAGTTTATTAATATATTCAAATTTCTGTTTGTAATGAATCCAATAACTGATGAGTGGATATATTCTAATTCAGTACATTTTTCTAATACTGATTATATACAAAATTTGCCTCCAGGTATTATAGTATACAAAAATGAAATGCAGAGACATTCCGAAGATATATAATTTTTAAAATTAAATTCAGTTTTTTACTCAGGTTTCAGTATATATTATATTTAGACATAAAACATTGATCCATTCTAGTCCAAAAAATTGGTATATACAAAAATAAGCTCTTGAAATCATATTAAAGGGCTTAGTAGTCATAAAGTAATCATATGAATTAAGTATCTTATATATACTCTCTTATGTAAGTTAATATATATATTTAATTTGCTCTTTGTAATGAATCCAATGACTGATGATAGATATATTCTGGTTCAATATATTATTCTAATACAGATTATATATAAAAATTGCCTCCAGGTATTATAGTATACAAAAATAAAATGCAGAGACTTTCCGAAGAAATATAGTTTTTAAATGGAAAATCACTTTTTTACTTAGGTTTCAGGATATATTATATTTAGACATAAAACATTGATCCATTCTAGTCCAAGAGATTGGTCTATATAAAAATAAACCTATGAAATCATTTGAAAGGGCTTAGTAATCATAAAGTAATTATATGAATTAAGCATCTTATATTAATTCTCTTATATAAGTTTATAAATATAATTAATTTTCTATTTGTAATAAATCCAATAACTGATGATGAATATATTCTGGTTCAATATATTCTTCCAATGCTGATTATATGCAAAATTTGCCTCCAGGTATTATAGTAAACAAAAATAAAATGCTGAGACATTTTGAAGGAATATTATTTTTAAAAGGAAAATCAGTTTTTTACTTAGGTTTCAGTAAATATTATATTTAGACATAAAATATTGATCCACTCTAGTCGAAAATATTAGTCTATATAAAAATAAACCTTTGAAATCATATTAAAGTGCTTAGTAGACATACAGTAATATGAATTAACTATCTTATATTAATTGTCTTATATAAGTCTATAAATATATATTTAAATTTCTCTATGTAATGAATCCAATAACTGATGATGGATATATTTTGGTTCACAATATTCTTCTAATACTGATTATAAACAAAATTTGCTCCTGGTATTAAAGTATACAAAATAAAAATGCAGAGACATTCCGAAGAAATATAATTGTTAAAAGGAAAATCAGTTTTTTACTTAGGTCTCAGTAAATGTTATATTAAACATAAAATATTGATCCATTCTAGTCCAAGATATTGGTCTGTTTAAAAATAAACCGTTGAAATCACATTAAAGGGCTTAGTAGTCATAAAGTAATCATATGAATTAAGTATCTTTTTTTAAATGTCTGACATATGTTTATAAATATGTTTTATTTTCTGTTTGTAATAAACCCAATAACTGATGATGGATTTATTCTGCTTCAATATATTCTTCTAATACTGATTATATACAAAATTTTCCTCCTGGTATTATAGTATACAAAAATGAACTGTAGAGACATTCCGAGGAAATATAATTTTCTAATAGAAAATCAGTTTTTTACTTAGGTCTCAGTATATATTATATTTAGACATAAAATATTGATCCATTCTAGTCCAAGAGATTTGTCTATATAAAAATATACCTTTGAAATCATATTAAATTGCTTAGTAGTCTTAAAGTAATCATATGAATTAAGTATCTCATAAAAATTATCTTATATATGTTTATAAATATATTCAATTTTCTCTTTGAAATGAATCCAATAACTGATGATGGATTTATTCTGGTTCAATATATTCTTTTAATACTGATTATATACAAAATTTGCCTCCAGGTGTTATAGTATACAAAAATGAAATGCAGAGACTTTCCGAAAAAATATAATTTTTAAAAGAAAATTCAGTTTTTTACTTAGGTTTCAGTATATATCATATTTAGACATAAAATATTGATCCATTCTAGTCCAAGTGATTGGTCTATATAAATATAAACCTTTGAAATCACTTTAAAGGGCTTTGTAGTCATAAAGTAATCATACGAATTAAGTATCTTATACTAATTGTCTTACATAAGTTTATAAATATATTTTATTTACTCTTTGTAATGAATCCAATAACTGAAGATGGATATATTCTTGTTCAATATATTCTTCTAATACTGAATATAAACAAAATTTGCTCCAGGAATTATAGTATACAAAACTAAAATGCAGAGACATTCCGAAGTTATATAATTGTTAAAAGAAAATCAGTTTTTTACTTAGGTCTCAGTAAATATTATATTAAACATATAATATTGATCCATTCTAGTCCTAGAGATTGGTCTATATAAAAATAAACCTTTGAAATCATATTAAAGTTCTTAGTAGTCATATAGTAATCATATGAATTAAGTATCTTTTATTAATTGTCTTACATAAGTTTATAAATATATTTTATTTTCTCTTGGAATGAACCCCATAACTGATGATGGATTTATTCGGGTTCAATATATTCTTCTAATACTGATTATATAAAAATTTTTCCTCCAGGTATTATAGTATACAAAAATGAAATATAGAGACATTCCGAAAAAATATAATTTTCATAAAGAAAATCAGTTTTTTACTTTGGTCTCAGTATATATTATATTTAGACATAAAATATTGATCCATTCTAGTCCAAAAGATTTGTCTATATAAAAATAAACCTTTGAAATCATTTTAAAGTGCTTAGTAGACATAAAGTAATATGAATTAACTATATTATATTAATTGTCTTAGATAAGTTTATAAATATATTTAAATTTCTCTTTGTAATAAATCCAATAACTTATGATGGGTATTTTCTGGTTCAATATATTCCTCTAATACAGATTATATACAAAATTTGCCTCCAGGTATTACAGTATGCAAAAATGAAATCCAGAGACATTCCGAAGAAATAAAATTTTTAAAAGGAAATTCAGTTTTTTACTCAGGTTTCAGTATATATTATATTTAGACATAAAATATTGATACATTCTAGTCCAAGAGATTGGTCTATATAAAAATAAACCTTTGAAATCATATTAAAGGGCTTAGTAGTGATAAGGTAATCATATGAATTAAGTATCTTATATTAATTGTCTTACATAAGTTTATAAATATATTTTATTTTCTGTTTGTAATGAACCCAATAACTGAAGATGGATTTGTTCTGCTTCAATATATTCTTCTAATACTGATTATATAAAAAATTTTCCTCCAGGTATTATAGTATACAAAAATGAAATGTAGAGACATTCCGAGGAAATATAATTTTCTAAAGGAAAATCAGTTTTTTACTTAGGTCTCAGTATATATTATATTTAGACATAAAATATTGATCCATACTAGTCCAAGAGATTTGTCTATATAAAAATAAACCTTTGAAATCATATTAAAGTTCCTAGTTGTCTTAAAGAAATCATATGAATTAAGTATCTCATAATAATTATCATATATATGTTTATAAATATATTCAATATCCTCTTTGTAATGAATCCAATAACTAATGATGGATATATGCTGGTTCAATATATTCTTTTAATACTTATTATATATAAAATTTGCCTCCAAGTGTTACAGTAAAAAGTGTTACATAAAATTTTGATCCATTCTAGTCCAAGAGATTGGTCTATATAAAATTATACCTTCGAAATCATATTAAAGGGCTTAGTAGTCATAAAGTAATCATATGAATTAAGTATCTTATATATATTCTCTTAGATCAGTTAATAAATATATTTAATTTTCTTTTGTAATGAACCCAATAACTGATGATGGATATGTTCTGGTTCATTATATTTTTCTAATACTGATTATATGCAAAATTTGCCTCCAGGTATTATAGTATACTAAAATAAAATGCTGAGCCATTTTGAAGAAATATAATTTTTAAAAGGAAAATCAGTTTTTTACTTAGGTTTCAGTATATATTATATTTAGACATAAAATAATTATCCATTCTAGTCGAAGAGATTAGTCTATATAAAAATAAACCTTTGAAATCATTTTAAAGTGCTTAGTAGTCCTAAAGTAATTATATGAATAAAATATCTCATATTAATTGTCCAATGTAAGTTTATAAATATATATAATTTTCTTTTTGTAATGAATCCAATAACTGATGATGGATATGTTCTGGTTCAATATATTCTTCTAATACAGAGTATATACAAAATTTGCCTCCAGGTATTACAGTATGCAAAAATGAAATGCAGAGACATTCCGAAGAAATAAAATTTTTAAAAGGAAATTCAGTTTTTTACTCAGGTTTCAGTATATATTATATTAAACATAAAATATTGATCCCATCTAGTCCAAGAGATTGGTCTGTATAAAAATAAACCTTTGAAATCATTTTAAAGGGCTTAATAGTCATAAAGTAATCATATGAATTAAGCATCTTATATTAATTATCTTATATAAGTTTAAAAATGTATTTAATTTTCTATTTGTATTAAATCCAATAACTGATGATGGATATATTCTGGTTCAATATATTCTTCTAGTACCGATTGTATACAAAATTTGCCTGCAGGTTTTATAGTATACAAAAATAAAATGCATAGACTTTCAGAAGAAATATAGTTTTTAAATGGAAAATCAGTTTTTTACTTAGGTTTCAGGATATATTATATTTAGACATAAAATATTGATCCATTCTAGTTCAAAAGATTTGTCTATATAAAAATAAACCTTTGAAATCATTTTAAAGTGCTTAGTAGACATAAAGTAATATGAATTAACTATCTTATATTAATTGTCTTAGATAAGTTTATAAATATATTTAAATTTCTCTTTGTAATGAATCCAATAAGTGATGATGGATATCTTCTGGTTCAAAATATTCTTCTAATACTGATTATATACCAAATTTTCCTTCAGGTATTATAATATACAAAAATAAAATGCAGAGACTTTGCGAAGAAATGTAATTTTTAAAAGGAAAATCAGTTTTTTGCTTAAGTCTCAGTATATATTATATTTAGATATAAAATTTTGATCCATTCTAGTCCACGAGATTGGTCTATATAAAAATAAAACTTTGAAATCATATTAAAGGGCTTAGTAGTCATAAGCAATCATATGAATTAAGTATCTTATATTAATTGTCCTATATAAGTTTATAAATATATTTAAATTTCTCTTTGTAATAAATCCAATAACTTATGATGGATATTTTCTGGTTCAATATATTCCTCTAATACAGAGTATATACAAAATTTGCCTCCAGGTATTACAGTATGCAAAAATGAAATGCAGAGACATTCCGAAGAAATAAAATTTTTAAAAGGAAATTCAGTTTTTTACTCAGGTTTCAGTATATATTATATTAAACATAAAATATTGATCCCATCTAGTCCAAGATATTGGTCTGTATAAAAATAAACCTTTGAAATCATTTTAAAGGGCTTAATAGTCATAAAGTAATCATATGAATTAAGCATCTTATATTAATTATCTTATATAAGTTTAAAAATGTATTTAATTTTCTATTTGTATTAAATCCAATAACTGATGATGGATATATTCTGGTTCAATATATTCTTCTAGTACTGATTGTATACAAAATTTGCCTGCAGGTTTTATAGTATACAAAAATAAAATGCATAGACTTTCAGAAGAAATATAGTTTTTAAATGGAAAATCTGTTTTTTACTTAGGTTTCAGGATATATTATATTTAGACATAAAATATTGATCCATTCTAGTCCAAGAGATTGGTCTATATAAAAATAAACCTATGAAATCATTTGAAAGGGCTTAGTAGTCATAAAGTAATTATATGAATTAAGTATCTTATATTAATTCTCTTATATAAGTTTATAAATATAATTAATTTTCTATTTGTAATAAATCCAATAACTGATGATGGATATATTCTGGTTCAATATATTCTTCTAATGCTGATTATATGCAAAATTTGCCTGCAGGTATTATAGTATACAAAAATAAAATGCTGAGACATTTTGAAGAAATATTATTTTTAAAAGGAAAATCAGTTTTTTACTTAGGTTTCAGTAAATATTATATTAAACATAAAATATTGATCCACTCTAGTCGAAAAGATTAGTCTATATAAAAATAAACCTTTGAAATAATATTAAAGTGCTTAGTAGACATAAAGTAATATGAATTAAGTATCTTAAATTAATTGTCTTATATAAGTCTATAAATATATATTTAAATTTCTCTATGTAATGAATCCAATAACTGATGATGGATATATTTTGGTTCACAATATTCTTCTAATACTGATTATAAACAAAATTTGCTCCAGGTATTATAGTATACAAAATAAAAATGCAGAGACATTCCGAAGAAATATAATTGTTAAAAGGAAAATCAGTTTTTTACTTAGGTGTCAGTAAATGTTATATTAAACATAAAATATTGATCCATTCTAGTCCAAGAGATTGGTCTGTATAAAAATATACCTTTGAAATCATATTAAAGGGCTTAGTAGTCATAAAGTAGTCATATGAATTAAGTATCTTATATTAATTGTCTTACATAAGTTTATAAATATATTTTATTTTCTCTTTGTAATGAACCCAATAACTCATGATGGATTTATTCTGGTTCAATATATTCTTCTAATACTGATTATATACAAAATTTTCCTCCAGGTATTATAGTATACAAAAATGAAATGTAGAGACATTATGAAGTAATATAATTTTCAAAAGGAAAATCAGTTTTTTACTTAGGTCTCAGTATATATTATATTTAGACATAAAATATTGATCCATTCTAGTCCAAGAGATTGGTCTATATAAAAATAAACCTATGAAATCATTTGAAAGGGCTTAGTAGTCATAAAGTAATTATATGAATTAAGTATCTTATATTAATTCTCTTATATAAGTTTATAATTATAATTAATTTTCTAATTGTAATAAATCCAATAACTGATGATGGATATATTCTGGTTCAATATATTCTTCTAATGCTGATTATATGCAAAATTTGCCTGCAGGTATTATAGTATACAAAAATAAAATGCTGAGACATTTTGAAGAAATATTATTTTTAAAAGGAAAATCAGTTTTTTACTTAGGTTTCAGTAAATATTATATTAAACATAAAATATTGATCCACTCTAGTCGAAAAGATTAGTCTATATAAAAATAAACCTTTGAAATAATATTAAAGTGCTTAGTAGACATAAAGTAATATGAATTAAGTATCTTATATTAATTGTCTTATATAAGTCTATAAATATATATTTAAATTTCTCTATGTAATGAATCCAATAACTGATGATGGATATATTTTGGTTCACAATATTCTTCTAATACTGATTATAAACAAAATTTGCTCCAGGTATTATAGTATACAAAATAAAAATGCAGAGACATTCCGAAGAAATATAATTGTTAAAAGGAAAATCAGTTTTTTACTTAGGTGTCAGTAAATGTTATATTAAACATAAAATATTGATCCATTCTAGTCCAAGAGATTGGTCTGTATAAAAATATACCTTTGAAATCATATTAAAGGGCTTAGTAGTCATAAAGTAGTCATATGAATTAAGTATCTTATATTAATTGTCTTACATAAGTTTATAAATATATTTTATTTTCTCTTTGTAATGAACCCAATAACTCATGATGGATTTATTCTGGTTCAATATATTCTTCTAATACTGATTATATACAAAATTTTCCTCCAGGTATTATAGTATACAAAAATGAAATGTAGAGACATTATGAAGTAATATAATTTTCAAAAGGAAAATCAGTTTTTTACTTAGGTCTCAGTATATATTATATTTAGACATAAAATATTGATCCATTCTAGTCCAAGAGATTGGTCTATATAAAATTATACCTTCGAAATCATATTAAAGGGCTTAGTAGTGATAAAGTAATCATATGAATTAAGTATCTTATATATATTCTCTTAGATCAGTAATAAATATATTTAATTTTCTTTTGTAATGAATCCAATAACTGATGATGGATATATTCTGGTTCAATATATTCTTCTAATATTGATTATATACGAAATTTGCCTCCAGATATTATAATATACAAAAATTAAATGCAGAGACATTCTAAAGAAATATAATTGTTAAAAGGAAAATCAGTTTTTTACTTAGGTCTCACTATATATTATATTTAGACATAAAATGTTGATCCATTCTAGTCGAAGAGATTAGTCTATATAAAAATAAACCTTTGAAATCATTTTAAAAGGCTTAGTAGACATGAAGTAATATGAATTAACTATCTTATATTAATTGTCTGATATAAGTTTATAAATATATTCAAATTTCTGTTTGTAATGAATCCAATAACTGATGATGGATAAATTCTATTTCAGTACATTTTTCTAATACTGATTATTACAAAATTTGCCTCCAGGTATTATAGTATACAAAAATGAAATGCAGAGACATTCCGAAGAAATATAATTGTTAAAAGGAAATTCAGTTTTTTACTTAGGTCTCAGTATATATTATATTTAGACATAAAATATTGATACATTCTAGTCCAAGAGATTGGTCTATATAAAATTATACCTTCGAAATCATATTAAAGGGCTTAGTAGTCATAAAGTATTCATATGAATTAAGTATCTTATATATATTCTCTTAGATCAGTTAATAAATATATTTAATTTTCTTTTGTAATGAATCCAATAACTGATGATGGATATGTTCTGGTTCAATATATTCTTCTAATACTGATTATATGCAAAATTTGCCTCCAGGTATTATAGTATACTAAAATAAAATGCTGAGACATTTTGAAGAAATATAATTTTTAAAAGGAAAATCAGTTTTGTACTTAGGTTTCAGTATATATTATATTTAGACATAAAATAATGATCCATTCTAGTCGAAGAGATTAGTCTATATAAAAATAAACCTTTGAAATCATTTTAAATTGCTTAGTAGTCATAAAGTAATTATATGAATAAAATATCTCATATTAATTGTCCAATGTAAGTTTATAAATATATATAATTTTCTCTTTGTAATGAATCCAATAACAGATGATGGTTATATTCTGGTTCAATATATTCTTCTAATACTGATTATATACAAAATTTGCCTCCAGATATTAAAGTATACAGAAAACAATTTGCAGAGACATTCCGAAGATATATAATTGTTAAAAGGAAAATCAGTTTTTTACTAAAGTCACAGTATATATTATAGTTAGACATAAAATATTGATCCATTCTAGTCCAAGAGATTGATCTATATAAAAATAAACCTTTGAAATCATATTAAAGGGATTAGTAGTCATAAAGTAATCATATGAATTAAGTATCTTATATTAATTGTCCTATATAAGTTTATAAATATATTTAAATTTCTCTTTGTAATAAATCCAATAACTTATGATGGATATATTCTGGTTCAAGATATTCTTCTAATACTGATTATATACAACATTTGCCTCCAGGTATTATAGTATGCAAAAATGAAGTGCAGAGACATTCTGAAGATATATAATTTTTAAAAGGAAAATCAGTTTTTTACTTAAGTTTCAGTATATATTATATTTAGACATAAAATATTGATCCATTCTAGTCGAAAAGATTAGTGCATATAAAAATAAACCTTTGAAGTCATTTTAAAGTGCTTAGTAGACATAAAGTAATATGAATTAACTATCTTTTATTAATTGTCTTATATAAGTTTGTAAATATATTTAAATTTCTCTTTGTAATGAATCCAATAACTGATGTTGGATATATTCTGGTTCAATATATTCTTCTAATACTGATTGTATACAAAATTTGCCTGCAGGTTTTATAGTATACAAAAATAAAATGCAGAGACATTCCGAAGAATATAATTGTTAAAAGGAAAATCAGTTTTTTACTTAGGTCTCACTATATATTATATTAAACATAAAATATTGATCCATTCTAGTCCAAGAGATTGCTCTGTATAAAAATAAACCTTTGAAATCATATTAAAGGGCTTAGTATTCATAAAGTAATCATATGAATTAAGCATCTTATATTAATTCTCTTATATAAGTTTATAAATATATTTATTTTCTATTTGTAAGAAATCCAATAATTGATGATGGATATATTCTGGTTCAATATATACTTCTAATATTGATTATATACGAAATTTGCCTCCAGATATTATAATATACAAAAATAAAATGCAGAGACATTCCGAAGAAATATATTTGTTAAAAGGAAAATGAGTTTTTTACTTAGGTCTCACTATATATTATATTTAGACATAAAATGTTGATCCATTCTAGTCTAAAAGATTAGTCTATATAAAAATAAACCTTTGAAATCATTTTAAAAGGCTTAGTAGACATGAAGTAATATGAATTAACTATCTTATATTAATTGTCTAATATAAGTTTATTAATATATTCAAATTTCTGTTTGTAATGAATCCAATAACTGATGAGTGGATATATTCTAATTCAGTACATTCTTCTAATACTGATTATATACAAAATTTGCCTCCAGGTATTATAGTATACAAAAATGAAATGCAGAGACATTCCGAAGATATATAATTTTTAAAATTAAATTCAGTTTTTTACTCAGGTTTCAGTATATATTATATTTAGACATAAAACATTGATCCATTCTAGTCCAAAAAATTGGTATATACAAAAATAAGCTCTTGAAATCATATTAAAGGGCTTAGTAGTCATAAAGTAATCATATGAATTAAGTATCTTATATATACTCTCTTATGTAAGTTAATATATATATTTAATTTGCTCTTTGTAATGAATCCAATGACTGATGATAGATATATTCTGGTTCAATATATTATTCTAATACAGATTATATATAAAAATTGCCTCCAGGTATTATAGTATACAAAAATAAAATGCAGAGACTTTCCGAAGAAATATAGTTTTTAAATGGAAAATCACTTTTTTACTTAGGTTTCAGGATATATTATATTTAGACATAAAACATTGATCCATTCTAGTCCAAGAGATTGGTCTATATAAAAATAAACCTATGAAATCATTTGAAAGGGCTTAGTAATCATAAAGTAATTATATGAATTAAGCATCTTATATTAATTCTCTTATATAAGTTTATAAATATAATTAATTTTCTATTTGTAATAAATCCAATAACTGATGATGAATATATTCTGGTTCAATATATTCTTCCAATGCTGATTATATGCAAAATTTGCCTCCAGGTATTATAGTAAACAAAAATAAAATGCTGAGACATTTTGAAGGAATATTATTTTTAAAAGGAAAATCAGTTTTTTACTTAGGTTTCAGTAAATATTATATTTAGACATAAAATATTGATCCACTCTAGTCGAAAATATTAGTCTATATAAAAATAAACCTTTGAAATCATATTAAAGTGCTTAGTAGACATACAGTAATATGAATTAACTATCTTATATTAATTGTCTTATATAAGTCTATAAATATATATTTAAATTTCTCTATGTAATGAATCCAATAACTGATGATGGATATATTTTGGTTCACAATATTCTTCTAATACTGATTATAAACAAAATTTGCTCCTGGTATTAAAGTATACAAAATAAAAATGCAGAGACATTCCGAAGAAATATAATTGTTAAAAGGAAAATCAGTTTTTTACTTAGGTCTCAGTAAATGTTATATTAAACATAAAATATTGATCCATTCTAGTCCAAGATATTGGTCTGTTTAAAAATAAACCGTTGAAATCACATTAAAGGGCTTAGTAGTCATAAAGTAATCATATGAATTAAGTATCTTTTTTTAAATGTCTGACATATGTTTATAAATATGTTTTATTTTCTGTTTGTAATAAACCCAATAACTGATGATGGATTTATTCTGCTTCAATATATTCTTCTAATACTGATTATATACAAAATTTTCCTCCTGGTATTATAGTATACAAAAATGAACTGTAGAGACATTCCGAGGAAATATAATTTTCTAATAGAAAATCAGTTTTTTACTTAGGTCTCAGTATATATTATATTTAGACATAAAATATTGATCCATTCTAGTCCAAGAGATTTGTCTATATAAAAATATACCTTTGAATTCATATTAAATTGCTTAGTAGTCTTAAAGTAATCATATGAATTAAGTATCTCATAAAAATTATCTTATATATGTTTATAAATATATTCAATTTTCTCTTTGAAATGAATCCAATAACTGATGATGGATTTATTCTGGTTCAATATATTCTTTTAATACTGATTATATACAAAATTTGCCTCCAGGTGTTATAGTATACAAAAATGAAATGCAGAGACTTTCCGAAAAAATATAATTTTTAAAAGAAAATTCAGTTTTTTACTTAGGTTTCAGTATATATCATATTTAGACATAAAATATTGATCCATTCTAGTCCAAGTGATTGGTCTATATAAATATAAACCTTTGAAATCACTTTAAAGGGCTTTGTAGTCATAAAGTAATCATACGAATTAAGTATCTTATACTAATTGTCTTACATAAGTTTATAAATGTATTTTATTTACTCTTTGTAATGAATCCAATAACTGAAGATGGATATATTCTTGTTCAATATATTCTTCTAATACTGAATATAAACAAAATTTGCTCCAGGAATTATAGTATACAAAACTAAAATGCAGAGACATTCCGAAGTTATATAATTGTTAAAAGAAAATCAGTTTTTTACTTAGGTCTCAGTAAATATTATATTAAACATATAATATTGATCCATTCTAGTCCTAGAGATTGGTCTATATAAAAATAAACCTTTGAAATCATATTAAAGTTCTTAGTAGTCATATAGTAATCATATGAATTAAGTATCTTTTATTAATTGTCTTACATAAGTTTATAAATATATTTTATTTTCTCTTGGAATGAACCCCATAACTGATGATGGATTTATTCGGGTTCAATATATTCTTCTAATACTGATTATATAAAAATTTTTCCTCCAGGTATTATAGTATACAAAAATGAAATATAGAGACATTCCGAAAAAATATAATTTTCATAAAGAAAATCAGTTTTTTACTTTGGTCTCAGTATATATTATATTTAGACATAAAATATTGATCCATTCTAGTCCAAAAGATTTGTCTATATAAAAATAAACCTTTGAAATCATTTTAAAGTGCTTAGTAGACATAAAGTAATATGAATTAACTATATTATATTAATTGTCTTAGATAAGTTTATAAATATATTTAAATTTCTCTTTGTAATAAATCCAATAACTTATGATGGGTATTTTCTGGTTCAATATATTCCTCTAATACAGATTATATACAAAAATTTGCCTCCAGGTATTACAGTATGCAAAAATGAAATCCAGAGACATTCCGAAGAAATAAAATTTTTAAAAGGAAATTCAGTTTTTTACTCAGGTTTCAGTATATATTATATTTAGACATAAAATATTGATACATTCTAGTCCAAGAGATTGGTCTATATAAAAATAAACCTTTGAAATCATATTAAAGGGCTTAGTAGTGATAAGGTAATCATATGAATTAAGTATCTTATATTAATTGTCTTACATAAGTTTATAAATATATTTTATTTTCTGTTTGTAATGAACCCAATAACTGAAGATGGATTTGTTCTGCTTCAATATATTCTTCTAATACTGATTATATAAAAAATTTTCCTCCAGGTATTATAGTATACAAAAATGAAATGTAGAGACATTCCGAGGAAATATAATTTTCTAAAGGAAAATCAGTTTTTTACTTAGGTCTCAGTATATATTATATTTAGACATAAAATATTGATCCATACTAGTCCAAGAGATTTGTCTATATAAAAATAAACCTTTGAAATCATATTAAAGTTCCTAGTTGTCTTAAAGAAATCATATGAATTAAGTATCTCATAATAATTATCATATATATGTTTATAAATATATTCAATATCCTCTTTGTAATGAATCCAATAACTAATGATGGATATATGCTGGTTCAATATATTCTTTTAATACTTATTATATATAAAATTTGCCTCCAAGTGTTACAGTAAAAAGTGTTACATAAAATTTTGATCCATTCTAGTCCAAGAGATTGGTCTATATAAAATTATACCTTCGAAATCATATTAAAGGGCTTAGTAGTCATAAAGTAATCATATGAATTAAGTATCTTATATATATTCTCTTAGATCAGTTAATAAATATATTTAATTTTCTTTTGTAATGAACCCAATAACTGATGATGGATATGTTCTGGTTCATTATATTGTTCTAATACTGATTATATGCAAAATTTGCCTCCAGGTATTATAGTATACTAAAATAAAATGCTGAGCCATTTTGAAGAAATATAATTTTTAAAAGGAAAATCAGTTTTTTACTTAGGTTTCAGTATATATTATATTTAGACATAAAATAATTATCCATTCTAGTCGAAGAGATTAGTCTATATAAAAATAAACCTTTGAAATCATTTTAAAGTGCTTAGTAGTCCTAAAGTAATTATATGAATAAAATATCTCATATTAATTGTCCAATGTAAGTTTATAAATATATATAATTTTCTTTTTGTAATGAATCCAATAACTGATGATGGATATGTTCTGGTTCAATATATTCTTCTAATACTGATTATATGCAAAATTTGCCTCCAGGTATTATAGTATACAAAAAACAATTTGCAGAGACATTCCGAAGATATATATTGTTAAAAGGAAAATCAGTTTTTTACTTAGGTTTCAGTATATATTATAGTTAGACATAAAATATTGATCCATGCTAGTCCAAGAGATTGATCTATATAAAAATAAACCTTTGAAATCATATTGAAGGGCTTAGTAGTCATAAAGTAATCATATGAATAAGTATCTTATATTAATTGTCCTATATAAGTTTATAAATATATTTAAATTTCTCTTTGTAATCAATCCAATAACTTATGATGGATATATTCTGGTTCAAGATATTCTTCTAATACTGATTATATACAAAATTCGCCTCCAGGTATTATAGTATACAAACATGAAATGCAGAGACTTTCTGAAGATATATAATTTTTAAAAAGAAAATCAGTTTTTTACTTAGGTCTCAGTAAATATTATATTACACATAATATATTGATCAATTCTAGTCCAAGAGATTGGTCTGTATAAAAATAAACCATTGAAATCATATTAAAGGGCTTAGTAGTCATAAAGTAGTCATATGAATTAAGTATCTTATATTAATTGTCTTACATAAGTTTATAAATATATTTTATTTTCTCTTTGTAATGAACCCAATAACTGATGATGGATTTATTCTGGTTCAATATATTCTTCTAATACTGATTATATACAAAATTTTCCTCCAGGTATTATAGTATACAAAAATGAAATGTAGAGACATTCTGAAGGAATATAATTTTCAAAAGGAAAATCAGTTTTTTACTTAGGTCTCAGTATATATTATATTTAGACATAAAATATTGATCCATTCTAGTCCAAGAGATTGGTCTATATAAAATTATACCTTCGAAATCATATTAAAGGGCTTAGTAGTCATAAAGTAATCATATGAATTAAGTATCTTATATATATTCTCTTAGACCAGTTAATAAATATATTTAATTTTCTTTTGTAATGAATCCAATAACTGATGATGGATATGTTCTAGTTCAATATATTCTTCTAATACTGATTATATACAAAATTTGCCTCCAGATATTAGAGTATACAAAAAACAATTTGCAGAGACATTCCGAAGATATATAATTGTTAAAAGGAAAATCAGTATTTTACTAAAGTCTCAGTATATATTATAGTTAAACATAAAATATTGATCCATTCTAGTCCAAGAGATTGATCTATAAAAAAATGAACCTTTGAAATCATATTAAAGGCTTAGTAGTCATAAAGTAATCATATGAATTAAGCATCTTATATTAATTGTCTTACATAAGTTTATAAATATATTTTATTTTCTCTTTGTAATGAACCCAATAACTGATGATGGATTTATTCTGGTTCAATATATTCTTCTAATACTGATTATATACAAAATTTTCCTCCAGGTATTATAGTATACAAAAATGAAATGTAGAGACATTCTGAAGGAATATAATTTTCAAAAGGAAAATCAGTTTTTTACTTAGGTCTCAGTATATATTATATTTAGACATAAAATATTGATCCATTCTAGTCCAAGTGATTGGTCTATATAAAATTATACCTTCGAAATCATATTAAAGGGCTTAGTAGTCATAAAGTAATCATATGAATTAAGTATCTTATATATATTCTCTTAGACCAGTTAATAAATATATTTAATTTTCTTTTGTAATGAATCCAATAACTGATGATGGATATGTTCTGGTTCAATATATTCTTCTAATACTGATTATATACAAAATTTGCCTCCAGATATTAGAGTATACAAAAAACAATTTGCAGAGACATTCCGAAGATATATAATTGTTAAAAGGAAAATCAGTGTTTTACTAAAGTCTCAGTATATATTATAGTTAAACATAAAATATTGATCCATTCTAGTCCAAGAGATTGATCTATAAAAAAATGAACCTTTGAAATCATATTAAAGGCTTAGTAGTCATAAAGTAATCATATGAATTAAGCATCTTATATTAATTCTCTTATATAAGTTTAAAAATGTATTTAATTTTCTATTTGTATTAAATCCAATAACTGATGATGGATATATTCTGGTTCAATAAATTCTTTTAATACTGATTGTATACAAAATTTGCCTGCAGGTTTTATAGTACACAAAAATAAAATGCAGAGACATTCCGAAGAAATATAATTGTTAAAAGGAAAATCAGTTTTTTACTTAGGTCTCACTATATATTATATTAAACATAAAATATTGATCCATTCTAGTCCAAGAGATTAGTCCCTATAAAAATAAACCTTTGAAGTCATTTTAAAGTGCTTAGTAGACATAAAGTAATATGAATTAACTATCTTATATTAATTGTCTTATATAAGTTTGTAAATATATTTAAATTTCTCTTTGTAATGAATCCAATAACTGATGATGGATATATTCTGGTTCAATACATTTTTCTAATACTGATTATACACAAAATTTGCCTCCAGGTATTATAGTATACAAAAATGAAATGCAGAGACATTCCGAAGAAATATAATTGTTAAACGGAAATTCAGTTTTTTACTCAGGTTTCAGTATATATTATATTAAACATAAAATATTGATCCATTCTAGTCCAAGAGATTGGTCTGTATAAAAATAAACCTTTGAAATCATATTAAAGGGCTTAGTAGTCATAAAGTAATCATATGAATTAAGCATCTTATATTAATTCTCTTATATAAGTTTAAAAATGTATTTAATTTTCTATTTGTATTAAATCCAATAACTGATGATGGATATATTCTGGTTCAATATATTCTTCTAATACTGATTGTATACAAAATTTGCCTGCAGGTTTTATAGTATACAAAAATAAAATGCAGAGACAATCCGAAGAAATATAATTGTTAAAAGTAAAATCAGTTTTTTACTTAGGTCTCACTATATATTATATTAAACATAAAATATTGATCCATTCTAGCCCAAGAGATTGGTCTGTATAAAAATAAACCTTTGAAATCATATTAAAGGGCTTAGTATTCATAAAGTAATCATATGAATTAAGCCTCTTACATTAATTCTCTTATATAAGTTTATAAATATATTTAATTTTCTATTTGTAATAAATCCAATAACTGATGATGGATATATTCTGGTTCAATATATTCTTCTAATATTGATTATATACGAAATTTGCCTCCAGATATTATAATATACAAAAATTAAATGCAGAGACATTCTAAAGAAATATAATTGTTAAAAGGAAAATCAGTTTTTTACTTAGGTCTCACTATATATTATATTTAGACATAAAATGTTGATCCATTCTAGTCGAAGAGATTAGTCTATATAAAAATAAACCTTTGAAATCATTTTAAAAGGCTTAGTAGACATGAAGTAATATGAATTAACTATCTTATATTAATTGTCTGATATAAGTTTATAAATATATTCAAATTTCTGTTTGTAATGAATCCAATAACTGATGATGGATATATTCAATTTCAGTACATTTTTCTAATACTGATTATTACAAAATTTGCCTCCAGGTATTATAGTATACAAAAATGAAATGCAGAGACATTCCGAAGAAATATAATTGTTAAAAGGAAATTCAGTTTTTTACTTAGGTCTCAGTATATATTATATTTAGACATAAAATATTGATCCATTCTAGTCCAAGAGATTGGTCTATATAAAATATACCTTCGAAATCATATTAAAGGGCTTAGTAGGGATAAAGTAATCATATGAATTAAGTATCTTATATATATTCTCTTAGATCAGTTAATAAATATATTTAATTTTCTTTTGTAATGAATCCAATAACTGATGATGGATATGTTCTGGTTCAATATATTCTTCTAATACTGATTATATGCAAAATTTGCCTCCAGGTATTATAGTATACAAAAAACAATTTGCAGAGACATTCCGAAGATATATAATTGTTAAAAGGAAAATCAGTTTTTTACTAAAGTCTCAGTATATATTATAGTTAGACATAAAATATTGATCCATTCTAGTCCAAGAGATTGATCTATATAAAAATAAACCTTTGAAATCATATTAAAGGGCTTAGTAGTCATAAAGTAATCATATGAATAAGTATCTTATATTAATTGTCCTATATAAGTTTATAAATATATTTAAATTTCTCTTTGTAATCAATCCAATAACTTATGATGGATATATTCTGGTTCAAGATATTCTTCTAATACTGATTATATACAAAATTCGCCTCCAAGTATTATAGTATACAAAAATGAAATGCAGAGACTTTCTGAAGATATATAATTTTTAAAAGGAAAATCAGTTTTTTACTTAGGTCTCAGTAAATATTATATTACACATAATATATTGATCAATTCTAGTCCAAGAGATTGGTCTGTATAAAAATAAACCATTAAAATCATATTAAAGGGCTTAGTAGTCATAAAGTAGTCATATGAATTAAGTATCTTATATTAATTGTCTTACATATGTTTATAAATATATTTTATTTTCTCTTTGTAATGAACCCAATAACTGATGATGGATTTATTCTGGTTCAATATATTCTTCTAATACTGATTATATACAAAATTTTCCTCCAGGTATTATAGTATACAAAAATGAAATGTAGAGACATTCTGAAGGAATATAATTTTCAAAAGGAAAATCAGTTTTTTACTTAGGTCTCAGTATATATTATATTTAGACATAAAATATTGATCCATTCTAGTCCAAGAGATTGGTCTATATAAAATTATACCTTCGAAATCATATTAAAGGGCTTAGTAGTAATAAAGTAATCATATGAATTAAGTATCTTATATATATTCTCTTAGACCAGTTAATAAATATATTTAATTTTCTTTTGTAATGAATCCAATAACTGATGATGGATATGTTCTGGTTCAATATATTCTTCTAATACTGATTATATGCAAAATTTGCCTCCAGGTATTATAGTATACTAGAATAAAATGCTGAGCCATTTTGAAGAAATATAATTTTTAAAAGGAAAATCAGTTTTTTACTTAGGTTTCAGTATATATTATATTTAGACATAAAATAATGATCCATTCTAGTCGAAGAGATTAGTCTATATAAAAATAAACCTTTGAAATCATTTTAAAGTGCTTAGTAGTCATAAAGTAATTATATGAATAAAATATCTCATATTAATTTTCCAATGTAAGTTTATAAATATATATAATTTTCTGTTTGTAATGAATCCAATAACAGATGATGGATATATTCTGGTTCAATATATTCTTCTAATACTGATTATATACAAAATTTGCCTCCAGATATTAGAGTATACAAAAAACAATTTGCAGAGACATTCCGAAGATATATAATTGTTAAAAGGAAAATCAGTGTTTTACTAAAGTCTCAGTATATATTATAGTTAGACATAAAATATTGATCCATTCTAGTCCAAGAGATTGATCTATAAAATTATGAACCTTTGAAATCATATTAAAGGCTTAGTAGTCATAAAGTAATCATATGAATTAAGCATCTTTTATTAATTCTCTTATATAAGTTTAAAAATGTATTTAATTTTCTATTTGTATTAAATCCAATAACTGATGATGGATATATTCTGGTTCAATAAATTCTTCTAATACTGATTGTATACAAAATTTGCCTGCAGGTTTTATAGTATACAAAAATAAAATGCAGAGACATTCCGAAGAAATATAATTGTTAAAAGGAAAATTAGTTTTTTACTTAGGTCTCACTATATATTATATTAAACATAAAATATTGATCCATTCTAGTCCAAGAGATTAGTCTCTATAAAAATAAACCTTTGAAGTCATTTTAAAGTGCTTAGTAGACATAAAGTAATATGAATTAACTATCTTATATTAATTGTCTTATATAAGTTTGTAAATATATTTAAATTTCTCTTTGTAATGAATCCAATAACTGATGATGGATATATTCTGGTTCAATACATTTTTCTAATACTCATTATATACAAAATTTGCCTCCAGGTATTATAGTATACAAAAATGAAATGCAGAGACATTCCGAAGAAATATATTTGTTAAACGGAAATTCAGTTTTTTACTCAGGTTTCAGTATATATTATATTAAACATAAAATATTGATCCATTCTAGTCCAAGAGATTGGTCTGTATAAAAATAAACCTTTGAAATCATATTAAAGGGCTTAGTAGTCATAAAGTAATCATATGAATTAAGCATCTTATATTAATTCTCTTATATAAGTTTAAAAATGTATTTAATTTTCTATTTGTATTAAATCCAATAACTGATGATGGATTTATTCTGGTTCAATATATTCTTCTAATATTGATTATATACGAAATTTGCCTCCAGATATTATAATATACAAAAATTAAATGCAGAGACATTCTAAAGAAATATAATTGTTAAAAGGAAAATCAGTTTTTTACTTAGGTCTCACTATATATTATATTTAGAAATAAAATGTTGATCCATTCTAGTCGAAGAGATTAGTCTATATAAAAATAAACCTTTGAAATTATTTTAAAAGGCTTAGTAGACATGAAGTAATATGAATTAACTATCTTATATTAATTGTCTGATATAAGTTTATAAATATATTCAAATTTCTGTTTGTAATGAATCCAATAACTGATGATGGATATATTCTATTTCAGTACATTTTTCTAATACTGATTATTACAAAATTTGCCTCCAGGTATTATAGTATACAAAAATGAAATGCAGAGACATTCTGAAGAAATATAATTGTTAAAAGGAAATTCAGTTTTTTACTTAGGTCTCAGTATATATTATATTTAGACATAAAATATTGATCCATTCTAGTCCAAGAGATTGGTCTATATAAAATATACCTTCGAAATCATATTAAAGGGCTTAGTAGTGATAAAGTAATCATATGAATTAAGTATCTTATATATATTCTCTTAGATCAGTTAATAAATATATTTAATTTTCTTTTGTAATGAATCCAATAACTGATGATGGATATGTTCTGGTTCAATATATTCTTCTAATACTGATTATATGCAAAATTTGCCTCCAGGTATTATAGTATACAAAAAACAATTTGCAGAGACATTCCGAAGATATATAATTGTTAAAAGGAAAATCAGTTTTTTACTAAAGTCTCAGTATATATTATAGTTAGACATAAAATATTGATCCATTCTAGTCCAAGAGATTGATCTATATAAAAATAAACCTTTGAAATCATATTAAAGGGCTTAGTAGTCATAAAGTAATCATATGAATAAGTATCTTATATTAATTGTCCTATATAAGTTTATAAATATATTTAAATTTCTCTTTGTAATCAATCCAATAACTTATGATGGATATATTCTGGTTCAAGATATTCTTCTAATACTGATTATATACAAAATTCGCCTCCAAGTATTATAGTATACAAAAATGAAATGCAGAGACTTTCTGAAGATATATAATTTTTAAAAGGAAAATCAGTTTTTTACTTAGGTCTCAGTAAATATTATATTACACATAATATATTGATCAATTCTAGTCCAAGAGATTGGTCTGTATAAAAATAAACCATTAAAATCATATTAAAGGGCTTAGTAGTCATAAAGTAGTCATATGAATTAAGTATCTTATATTAATTGTCTTACATATGTTTATAAATATATTTTATTTTCTCTTTGTAATGAACCCAATAACTGATGATGGATTTATTCTGGTTCAATATATTCTTCTAATACTGATTATATACAAAATTTTCCTCCAGGTATTATAGTATACAAAAATGAAATGTAGAGACATTCTGAAGGAATATAATTTTCAAAAGGAAAATCAGTTTTTTACTTAGGTCTCAGTATATATTATATTTAGACATAAAATATTGATCCATTCTAGTCCAAGAGATTGGTCTATATAAAATTATACCTTCGAAATCATATTAAAGGGCTTAGTAGTAATAAAGTAATCATATGAATTAAGTATCTTATATATATTCTCTTAGACCAGTTAATAAATATATTTAATTTTCTTTTGTAATGAATCCAATAACTGATGATGGATATGTTCTGGTTCAATATATTCTTCTAATACTGATTATATGCAAAATTTGCCTCCAGGTATTATAGTATACTAGAATAAAATGCTGAGCCATTTTGAAGAAATATAATTTTTAAAAGGAAAATCAGTTTTTTACTTAGGTTTCAGTATATATTATATTTAGACATAAAATAATGATCCATTCTAGTCGAAGAGATTAGTCTATATAAAAATAAACCTTTGAAATCATTTTAAAGTGCTTAGTAGTCATAAAGTAATTATATGAATAAAATATCTCATATTAATTTTCCAATGTAAGTTTATAAATATATATAATTTTCTGTTTGTAATGAATCCAATAACAGATGATGGATATATTCTGGTTCAATATATTCTTCTAATACTGATTATATACAAAATTTGCCTCCAGATATTAGAGTATACAAAAAACAATTTGCAGAGACATTCCGAAGATATATAATTGTTAAAAGGAAAATCAGTGTTTTACTAAAGTCTCAGTATATATTATAGTTAGACATAAAATATTGATCCATTCTAGTCCAAGAGATTGATCTATAAAATTATGAACCTTTGAAATCATATTAAAGGCTTAGTAGTCATAAAGTAATCATATGAATTAAGCATCTTTTATTAATTCTCTTATATAAGTTTAAAAATGTATTTAATTTTCTATTTGTATTAAATCCAATAACTGATGATGGATATATTCTGGTTCAATAAATTCTTCTAATACTGATTGTATACAAAATTTGCCTGCAGGTTTTATAGTATACAAAAATAAAATGCAGAGACATTCCGAAGAAATATAATTGTTAAAAGGAAAATTAGTTTTTTACTTAGGTCTCACTATATATTATATTAAACATAAAATATTGATCCATTCTAGTCCAAGAGATTAGTCTCTATAAAAATAAACCTTTGAAGTCATTTTAAAGTGCTTAGTAGACATAAAGTAATATGAATTAACTATCTTATATTAATTGTCTTATATAAGTTTGTAAATATATTTAAATTTCTCTTTGTAATGAATCCAATAACTGATGATGGATATATTCTGGTTCAATACATTTTTCTAATACTCATTATATACAAAATTTGCCTCCAGGTATTATAGTATACAAAAATGAAATGCAGAGACATTCCGAAGAAATATATTTGTTAAACGGAAATTCAGTTTTTTACTCAGGTTTCAGTATATATTATATTAAACATAAAATATTGATCCATTCTAGTCCAAGAGATTGGTCTGTATAAAAATAAACCTTTGAAATCATATTAAAGGGCTTAGTAGTCATAAAGTAATCATATGAATTAAGCATCTTATATTAATTCTCTTATATAAGTTTAAAAATGTATTTAATTTTCTATTTGTATTAAATCCAATAACTGATGATGGATTTATTCTGGTTCAATATATTCTTCTAATATTGATTATATACGAAATTTGCCTCCAGATATTATAATATACAAAAATTAAATGCAGAGACATTCCGAAGATATATAATTGTTAAAAGGAAAATCCGTTTTTTACTAAAGTCTCAGTATATATTATAGTTAGACATAAAATATTGATCCATTCTAGTCCAAGAGATTGATCTATATAAAAATGAACCTTTGAAATCATATTAAAGGGCTTAGTAGTGATAAGGTAATCATATGAATTAAGTATCTTATATTAATTGTCTTACATAAGTTTATAAATATATTTTATTTTCTGTTTGTAATGAACCCAATAACTGAAGATGGATTTGTTCTGCTTCAATATATTCTTCTAATACTGATTATATAAAAAATTTTCCTCCAGGTATTATAGTATACAAAAATGAAATGTAGAGACATTCCGAGGAAATATAATTTTCTAAAGGAAAATCAGTTTTTTACTTAGGTCTCAGTATATATTATATTTAGACATAAAATATTGATCCATACTAGTCCAGGAGATTTGTCTATATAAAAATAAACCTTTGAAATCATATTAAAGTTCCTAGTTGTCTTAAAGAAATCATATGAATTAAGTATCTCATAAAAATTATCATATATATGTTTATAAATATATTCAATATCCTCTTTGTAATGAATCCAATAACTAATGATGGATATATGCTGGTTCAATATATTCTTTTAATACTTATTATATATAAAATTTGCCTCCAAGTATTATATATAAAATTTGCCTCCAAGTATACAGTAAAAAGTGTTACATAAAATTTTGATCCATTCTAGTCCAAGAGATTGGTCTATATAAAATTATACCTTCAAAATCATATTAAAGGGCTTAGTAGTCATAAAGTCATCATATGAATTAAGTATCTTATATTAATTGTCTTACATATGTTTATAAATATATTTAAATTTCTCTTTGTAATGTATCAAATAACTGATGATGGATTTGTTCTGCTTCAATATATTCTTCTAATACTGGTTATATACAAAATTTTCCTACAGGTATTATGGTATACAAAAATAAAATGCAGAGACATTCCGAAGAAATATAATTGTTAAAAGGAAAATCAGTTTTTTACTTAGGTCTCAGAATATATTATATATAGAAATAAAATTTTGATCCATTCTAGTCCAAGAGATTGGTCTATATAAAAGTAAACCTTTGAATTCATATTAAAGGTCCTAGTTGTCTTAAAGAAATCATATGAATTAAGTATCTCATAATAATTATCGTATATATGTTTATAAATATATTCAATATTCTCTTTGTAATGAATCCAATAACTAATGATGGATATATGCTGGTTCAATATATTCTTTTAATACTTATTATATACAAAATTTGCCTCCAGGTGTTATAGTATACAAAAATAAAATGCTGAGACATTTTGAAGAAATATAATTTTTAAAAGGAAAATCAGTTTTTTACTTTGGTTTCAGTATATATTATATTAAACATAAAATATTGATATATTCTAGTCCAAGAGATTGGTCTATACAAAAATAAACCTTTGAAATCATATTAAAGGACTTAGTCATAAAGTAATCATATGAATTATGTATCTTATATAAATTCTCTTAGATGAGTTAATAAATATATTTAATTTTCTTTTGTAATGAATCCAATAACTGATGATGGATATGTTCTGGTTCAATATATTCTTCTAATACTGATTATATGCAAAATTTGCCTCCAGGTATTATAGTATACTAAAATAAAATGCTGAGACATTTTGAAGAAATATAATTTTTAAAAGGAAAATCAGTTTTTTACTTAAGTTTCAGTATATATTATATTTAGACATAAAATAATGATCCATTCTAGTCGAAGAGATTAGTCTATATAAAAATAAACCTTTGAAATCATATTAAAGTGCTTAGTAGACATACAGTAATATGAATTAACTATCTTATATTAATTGTCTTATATAAGTCTATAAATATATATTTAAATTTCTCTATGTAATGAATCCAATAACTGATGATGGATATATTTTGGTTCACAATATTCTTCTAATACTGATTATAAACAAAATTTGCTCCAGGTATTATAGTATACAAAATAAAAATGCAGAGACATTCCGAAGAAATATAATTGTTAAAAGGAAAATCAGTTTTTTACTTAGGTCTCAGTATATATTATATTTAGACATAAAATATTGATCCATTCTAGTCCAAGAGATTGGTCTATATAAAATTATACCTTCGAAATCATATTAAAGGGCTTAGTAGTCATAAAGTAATCATATGAATTATGTATCTTATATATATTCTCTTAGATCAGTTAATAAATATATTTAATTTTCTTTTGTAATGAATCCAATAACTGATGATGGATATGTTCTGGTTCATTATATTCTTCTAATACTGATTATATACAAAATTTGCCTTCAGGTATTATAATATACAAAAATAAAATGCAGAGACTTTCTGAAGAAATGTAATTTTTAAAAGGAAAATCAGTTTTTCACTTAAGTCTCAGTATATATTATATTTAGATATAAAATTTTGATCCATTCTTGTCCACGAGATTGGTCTATATAAAAATAAACCTTTGAAATCATATTAAAGAGCTTAGTAGTCATAAGCAATCATATGAATTTAATATCTTATATTAATTGTCCAATATAAGTTTATAAATATATTTAAATTTCTCTTTTTAATAAATCCAATAACTTATGATGGATATATTCTGGTTCAATATATTCTCCTAATACAGATTATATACAAAATTTGCCTGCAGGTATTACAGTATGCAAAAATGAAATGCAGAGACATTCCGAAGAAATAAAATTTTTAAAAGGAAATTCAGTTTTTTACTCAGGTTTCAGTATATATTATATTTAGACATAAAATATTGATACACTCTAGTCCAAGAGATTGTTCTATATAAAAATAAACCTTTGAAATCATATTAATGGGCTTAGTAGTGATAAGGTAATCATATGAATTAAGTATCTTATATTAATTGTCTTACATAAGTTTATAAATACATTTTATTTTCTCTTTGTAATGAACCCAATAACTGAAGATGGATTTGTTCTGCTTCAATATATTCTTTTAATGCTGATTATATACAAAATTTTCCTCCAGGTATTATAGTATACAAAAATGAAATGTAGAGACATTCCGAGGAAATATAATTTTCTAAAGGAAAATCAGTTTTTTACTTAAGTCTCAGTATATATTATATTTAGACATAAAATATTGATCCATACTAGTCCAAGAGATTGGTCTATATAAAAATAAACCTTTGAAATCATTTTAAAGTGCTTAGTAGTCATAAAGTAATTATATGAATAAAATATCTCATATTAATTGTCCAAAGTAAGTTTATAAATATATATAATTTTCTCTTTGTATTGAATCCAATAACAGATGATGGATATATTCTGGTTCAATATATTCTTCTAATACTGATTATATACAAAATTTGCCTCCAGATATTAGAGTATACAAAAAACAATTTGCAGAGACATTCCGAAGATATATAATTGTTAAAAGGAAATTCAGTTTTTTACTCAGGTTTCAGTATATATTATATTTAGACATAAAACATTGATCCATTCTAGTCCAAAAGATTGGTATATATAAAAATAAACTTTTGAAATCATATTAAAGGGCTTACTAGTCATAAAGTAATCATATGAATTAAGTATCTTATATATACTCTCTTATGTAAGTTAATTAATATATTTAATTTGCTCTTTGTAATGAATCCAATGACTGATGATGGATATATTCTGGTTCAATATATTCTTCTAATACAGATTATATATAAAAATTTCCTCCAGGTATTATAGTATACAAAAATAAAATGCAGAGACTTTCCGAAGAAATATAGTTTTTAAATGGAAAATCAGTTTTTTACTTAGGTTTCATTATATATTATATTTAGACATAAAATATTGATCCATTCTAGTCCAAGAGATTGGTCTATATAAAAATAAACCTTTGAAATCATTTTAAAAGGCTTAGTAGACATAAAGTAATTATATGAATTAAGCATATTATATTAATTCTCTTATATAAGTTAATAAATATAATAATTTTTCTATTTGTAATAAATCTAAAAATTTGTAATAAATGTATATAAAAATAAACCTTTGAAATCATTTTAAAGTGCTTAGTAGTCATAAAGTAATTATATGAATAAAATATCTCATATTAATTGTCCAATTTAAGTTTATAAATATATATAATTTTCTCTTTGTAATGAATCCAATAACAGATGATGGATATATTCTGGTTCAATATATTCTTCTAATACTGATTATATACAAAATTTGCCTCCAGATATTAGAGTATACAAAAAACAATTTGCAGAGACATTCCGAAGATATATAATTGTTAAAAGGAAAATCAGTTTTTTACTAAAGTCTCAGTATATATTATAGTTAGACATAAAATATTGATCCATTCTAGTCCAAGAGATTGATCTATATAAAAATGAACCTTTGAAATCATATTAAAGGGCTTAGTAGTCATAAAGTAATCATATGAATTAAGTATCTTATATTAATTGTCCTATATAAGTTTATAAATATATTTAAATTTCTCTTTGTAATAAATCCAATAACTTATGATGGATATCTTCTGGTTCAAGATATTCTTCTAATACTAATTATATACAACATTTGCCTCCAGGTATTATAGTATACAAAAATGAAATGCAGAGACATTCTGAAGATATATAATTTTTATAAGAAAAATCAGTTTTTTACTTAAGTTTCAGTATATATTATATTTAGACATAAAATATTGATCCATTCTAGTCGAAAAGATTAGTGCATATAAAAATAAACCTTTGAAGTCATTTTAAAGTGCTTAGTAATCATAAAGTAATTATATGAATAAAATATCTCATATTAATTGTCCAATTTAAGTTTATAAATATATATAATTTTCTCTTTGTAATGAATCCAATAACAGATGATGGATATATTCAGGTTCAATACGTTTTTCTAATACTGATTATATACAAAATTTGCCTCCAGGTATTATAGTATACAAAAATGAAATGCAGAGACATTCCGAAGACATATAATTGTTAAAAGGAAAGTCAGTTTTTTACTTAGGTCTCACTATATATTATACTAAACATAAAATATTGATCCATTCTAGTCCAAGAGATTAATCTATATAAAAATAAACCTTTGAAATCATATTAAAGGGCTTAGTAGTCATAAAGTAATCATATGAATTAAGCATCTTATATTAATTCTCTTATATAAGTTTATAAATATATTTATTTTCTATTTGTAATAAATCCAATAACTGATGATGGATATATTCTGGTTCAATATATTCTTCTAATATTGATTATATACGAAATTTGCCTCCATATATTATAATATACAAAAATAAAATTCAGAGACATTCTGAAGAAATATAATTGTTAAAAGGAAAATCAGTGTTTCCTTAGGTCTCACTATATATTATATTTAGACATAAAATGTTGATCCATTCTAGTCTAAGAGATTAGTCTATATAATAATAAACCTTTGAAATCATTTTAAAAGGCTTAGTAGACATGAAGTAATATGAATTAACTATCTTATATTAATTGTCTAATATAAGTTTATTAATATATTCAAATTTCTGTTTGTAATGAATCCAATAGCTGATGATGGATATATTCTAATTCAGTACATTCTTCTAATACTGATTATATACAAAATTTGCCTCCAGGTATTATAGTATACAAAAATGAAATGCAGAGACATTCCGAAGATATATAATTTTTAAAAGGAAATTAAGTTTTTTACTCAGGTTTCAGTATATATTATATTTAGACATAAAACATTGATCCATTCTAGTCCAAAAGATTGGTATATATAAAAATAAACTTTTGAAATCATATTAAAGGGCTTAGTAGTCATAAAGTAATTATATGAATTAAGCATCTTATATTAATTCTCTTATATAAGTTTATAAATATAATAATTTTTCTATTTGTAATAAATCCAATAACTGATGATGGATATATTCTGGTGCAATATATTCTTCTAATACTGATTGTATACAAAATTTGCCTGCAGGTTTTATATTATACAAAATTAAAATGCAGAGACATTCCGAAGAAATATAATTGTTAAAAGGAAAGTCAGTTTTTTACTTAGGTCTCACTATATATTATACTAAACATAAAATATTGAACCATTCTAGTCCAAGAGATTGGTCTGTATAAAAATAAACCTTTGAAATCATATTAAAGTGCTTAGTATTCATAAAGTAATCATATGAATTAAGCATCTTATATTAATTCTCTTATATAAGTTTATAAATATATTTATTTTCTATTTGTAATAAATCCAATAACTGATGATGGATATATTCTGGTTCAATATATTCTTCTAATATTGATTGTATGCGAAATTTGCCTCCAGATATTATAATATACAAAAATAAAATGCAGAGACATTCCGAAGAAATATAATTGTTAAAAGGAAAATCAGTTTTTTACTTAGGTCTCACTATATATTATATTTAGACATAAAATGTTGATCCATTCTAGTCTAAGAGATTAGTCTATATAAAAATAAACCTTTGAAATCATTTTAAAAGGCTTAGTAGACATGAAGTAATATGAATTAACTATCTTATATTAATTGTCTTATATAAGTTTATAAATATATATTTAAATTTCTCTTTGTAATGAATCCAATAACTGATGATGGATTTGTTCTGCTTCAATATATTCTTCTAATACTGATTATATACAAAATTCTCCTCCAGGTATTATAGTATACAAAAATAAAATTCAGAGACATTCCGAAGAAATATAATTGTTAAAAGGAAAATCAGTTTTTCACTTAGGTCTCTTAATATATTATATATAGAAATTTTGATCCATTCTCGTCCAAGAGATTGGTCTATATAAAAATAAACCTTTGAAATCATATTAAAGGTCCTAGTTGTCTTAAAGAAATCATATGAATTAAGTATCTCATAATAATTTTAGTATATATGTTTATAAATATATTCAATATTCTCTTTGTAATGAATCCAATAACTAATGCCGGATATATGCTGGTTCAATATATTCTTTTAATACTTATTATATACAAAATTTGCCTCCAGTTGTTATAGTATACAAAAATAAAATGCTGAGACATTTTTAAAGAAATATAATTTTTAAAAGAAAAATCAGGTTTTTACTTAGGTTTCAGTATATATTATATTTAGACATAAAATATTGATCCATTCTAGTCGAAAAAATTGGTCTATATAAAAGTAAACCTTTAAAATCATTTTAAAGGGCTTAGTAGTCATAAAGTAGTTTGAATTAAGTATCTTATATTAATAATCTTATATAAGTTTATAAATATATTTAAATTTCTCTTTGTAATGAATCCAATAACTGATGATGGATATATTCTGGTTCAATATATTCTTTTAATACAGATTATATACAAAATTTGCCGCCAGGTATTATAGAATACAAAATTAAAATGCAGAGACTTTCCGAAGAAATATAATTTTTAAAAGGAAAATCTGTTTTTTACTTAAGTCTCAGTATATATTATATTTAGACATAAAATTTTGATCCATTCTAGTCCTAGAGATTTGTCTATATAAAAATATACCTTTGAAATCATATTAAAGGGCTTAGTAGTCTTAAAGTAATCATATGAATTAAGTATCTCAAAATAATTATCTTATATATGTTTATAAATATATTCAATTTTCTCTTTGTATTGAATCCAATAACTGATGATGGATTTATTCTGGTTCAATATATTCTTTTAATACTTATTATATACAAAATTTGCCTCCAGGTATTATAATATACAAAATAAAATGCAGAGTCATTCTGAAGGAATATGATTGTTAAAAGAAAAATCAGTTTTTTACTTTGGTTTCAGTATATATTACACTTAGACGTAAATTATTGATCCATTCTAGTCGAAAAAATTGGTCTATATAAAAGTAAACCTTTAAAATCATTTTAAAGGGCTTAGTAGTCATAAAGTAATATGAATTAATTATCTTATATTAATTGTCTTATATAAGTTTATAAATATATTTAAATTTCTCTTTGCAATAAATCCAATAACTGATGATGGATATATTCTGGTTCAATACATTCTTCTAATACTGATTATATACAAAATTTGCCTCCAGGTATTATAGTATATAAAAATGAAATGCAGAGACATTCCGAAGAAATATAATTTTTAAAAGGAAATTCAGTTTTTTACTCAGGTTTCAGTATATATTATATTTAGACATAAAATATTGATCCATTCTAGTCCAAGAGATTGGTCTATATAAAAAATAAACCTTTGAAATCATTTTAAAGGGCTTAGTAGTCATAAAGTAATCATATGAATAAGGTATCTTATATGTATTCTCTTATATAAGTTAAAAAATATATATAATTTTCTCTTAGTATTGAATCCAATAACTAATGATGTATAAATTCTCGTTCAATACATTCTTCTAATACTGATTATATTTAAAATTTGCCTAAAGGTATTATAGTATACAAAAATAAAATGCAGAGACATACCTAAAAATATAATTGTTAAAAGGAAAATCAGTTTTTTACTTAGGTCTCAGTATATATTATATTTAGACATAAAATATTGATCCATTCTAGTCCAAGAGATTGGTCTATTTAAAAATAAACCTTTGAAATCATATTAAAGGTCTTAGTAGTCATAAAGTTATCATATGAATTAAGTATCTTATATAAATTCTCTTATATAAATATTCAAATATATTTAATTTCTCTTTGTAAAAAATCCAATAACTTATGATGGATATATTCTGGTTCAATATATTCTTCTAATACTGATTATATACAAAATTTTCCTCCAGGTGTTATAGTGTACAAAAATGAAATGCAGAGACATTCCGAAAAAATATAATTTTTAAAAGGAAATTCATTTTTTTACTCAGGTTACAGTATATATTATATTTAGACATAAAATATTGATCCATTCTAGTCCAAGAGATTGGTCTATATAAATATAAACCTTTGAAATCATTTTAAAGGGCTTAGTAGTCATAAAGTATTCATATGAATTAAGTATCTTATATTAATTGTCTTATATAAGTTTATAAATATATATAATTTTCAATTTGTAATGAATCCAATAACTGAAGATGGATATAATCTGATTCAATTTATTCTTCTAATACTGATTATATTCAGAATTTGCCTCCAGGTATTATAGTATACAAAAATAAAATGCAAAGACATTCTGAAGAAATATAATTTTTAAAAGGAAAATCAGTTTTTTACTTAGGTTTCAGTATATATTTTATTTAGATATAAAATATTGATACATTCTTATCCAAGTGATTGGTCTATATAAAAATAAACCTTTGAAATCATTTTAGAGGGCTTAGTAGTCATAAAGTAATCATATGAATTAAGTAACTTATATTAATTCTCTCATATAAATTTATAAATATATTTTATTTTCTATTTGTATTAAATCCAATAACTGATGATGGATATATTCTGATTCAATATATTCTTCTAATACTGATTATATACAAAATTTGCCTCCAGGTATTATAGTATACAAAACTAAAATGCTGAGACATTCCGAAGAAATATAATTGTTAAAAGGAAAATCAGTTTTTTACTTAGGTTTCAGTATATATTTTATTTAGATATAAAATATTGATACATTCTTGTCCAAGTGATTGGTCTATATAAAAATAAACCTTTGAAATCATTTTAGAGGGCTTAGTAGTCATAAAGTAATCATATGAATTAAGTAACTTATATTAATTCTCTCATATAAGTTTATAAATATATTTTATTTTCTATTTGTATTAAATCCAATAACTGATGATGGATATATTCTGATTCAATATATTCTTCTAATACTGATTATATACAAAATTTGCCTCCAGGTATTATAGTATACAAAACTAAAATGCTGAGACATTCCGAAGAAATATAATTGTTAAAAGGAAAATGAGTTTTTTTCTTAGGTCTCAGTATATATTATATTTAGACTTAAAATATTGATCCATTCTAGTCGAAGAGATTGTGCTATATAAAAATATACATTTGAAATCATTTTAAAGGGCTTAGTAGTCATAAAGTAATATGAATTAACTATCTTATATTCATTGTCATATATAATTTTATAAATATATATAATTTTCTCTTTGTAATGAATCCAATAACTGATGCTGGATATTTTGTGGTTCAATATATTCTTCCAATGCTGATTATGTACAAAATTTGCCTCCAGGTATTATAGTATTCAAAAATACAAAAATAAGATGCAGAGACATTCCGAAGAAATATAATTTTCAAAAGGAAAATCAATTTTTTACTTAGGTCTCAGCATATATTATATTTAGACATAAAATATTGATCCATTCTAGTCCAACAGATTGGTCTATATAAAAATAAACCTTTGAAACCATATTAAAGGGCTTAGTGGTCATAAAGTAATCATATGAATTAAGTATCTTATATAAATTTTCTTATATACGTTAATAAATATATTTAATTTAATCTTTGTAATGAATCCAATAACTGATGATTGATATATTCTGGTTCAATATATTCTTCTAATACTGATTATATACAAAATTTGCCTCCAGGTATTATAATATGCAAAAATAAAATGCAGAGACATTCCGAAGAAATATAATTTTTAAAAGGAAAATCTATTTTTTTATTTAGTTCTCAGTACATTGCAGTATACCTATGTGAATAGTCCATATATATTCTCTGGACGTTAGTTACTGAAGCAGATAGATGGCTATTGCATCTTTCCGCAAAATATGCTCGAATTCCAATGTTACTCGTGGACGCAATCTCGTTGTTTTTAGTGTACGTCTAATCCAATTTGCATATTTTCAGCATTGATAGTCGCTTTTGGACGCGTGTTTCGATATTAACAACATTTCTCAATAAAATCCATGCATGCATTAGAAAAACTGTTAGAAATGTATATAAATAAAATTGAAAATCTGTGTTTGTCCGTCTGCCTGCCTGTCTGTCTGTCTATCTGTTTGGCCCGTCATCACGGGAGAAGGGCTGAACCGAATTTGATGAAGTTTTGTGGATAGCCTGTAAATAGCCCCACTTAAAATTTAGTCCATGTTTGGAGTTTATAGGATCAGTGGTTCTCGAGATATTAGTAAAAGCGAAATTTTCGTTCGCTCTCTGAAAATTTGCATTTTCTGCTTAACTTTTGGAGGGCAGTGTACATACAAATTATTCATTAGTTTATCAACAATATTACAGAAAGTCGTCAGAAACTTAGAAAAGCTTTAGTTTTTTTTTTATTTATCTACTTGCATGTTATTGTAGAAAATTTATTTTTCATTTCTTTTGCTACAACTTTTTTTCTATGCACGCAGCAATCAATTAAATATTTTCGTTCTTCCTGTTAAAATGTACAAATCAGATCAAATTTTAATCGTGCTGTAAAAATATCTAAATCAAACTGCGCAATTTTTTGCTATGCAAACTGCTTTACATATAATCAGTGTCGGTCTGGGCTGCCCTTAAGCCCCTCCGGCTAAGAATGGTCAAGGGCCCCTCCTTCCCTACCCCATTAAAAGTAAATAGTTCTGCTTTTCTGTTACCCTCCAAATAACTTGTTTAAAAGAATTTCAGCTTATTTTTTTTCTCTAAATTAATCCAAAAAAGAGTTATGTTAGAAATATATATATAAAATTGAAAATCTGTCTGTCTGTCTGTTTGTCCCATCATCGCGAGAGAACGGCTGAACCGAATTTGATGAAGTTTTGTGGGTAGCCTGAAAATAGCCCCACTTAAAATTGAGTCTATGTTTGGGGTTTCTACGATCAGTGGTTCTCGAGATATTAGTAAAAAACGAAACTTTTGTTTGTCTCATGATCACATGCGAACGCCTGAACCGAATTTGATGAAATTTTGTGGATAGCCTTAAAATAGCCCCCCATAAATTTAGCCCAAGTTTCGAGTATCTAAGACCAGGGGTTGTCGAGGTATTAATGAAAAACGGTACTTTTTCCTAGGAGTTCTATTCTCTAACTCCGTGGTTTATCCAAACAAAAAGTTTGAAAATCGTATGAAAGTGAATTAAAACTTTCTCTCTGAGTTTGATGGGAGATTTTTTGCCCTAATTAGTCACTTTCTGAAAACATGAATTGATAAAACATGATTTAAATGGGAAATCTATCTCCTTGGTTTATTTTTACCACTTTTTTACTGAACGATGAAAAGTATAAAGAAATCAAAATGATTATTTAATTTCGCAGTTTATGAGGAAGATTCTATTTTATATCATGTTGCTCAGAAACGCAATTAAATTAAATCTGTCTGTTAATTTCAATTATTATTTTTTCGATTTGAGTAATAAATAAATGGATATAAAAATATATTTTAGAAAAGAACGATTTGATTTTTATTATAGCATTTTTGACTGGATAATATCAATTACGGTCTTCATGTTTAAACGTTATTATTATTGATATTTTCGGGGATTATTGATTCAGAGATTATTGATATTTTCAAGTTATTATGCAATTATTTTATTATGACAAAAATTGTTTAATCTCATATATTGTACGTTGTACGAGTAATCTTCTACAAATACTCGGGTATATCTTCTAATCTACGAGAATATAAGTAGTCTAGGTATATTGGAATATGTTTTAATATATATTGGCATATATTGGAATCAATTACGACCTTCTGGTATAAAGAGTATGGGGATTATTGATATTTTTAATTTATTACGTCATCTCTTTTATTTTAGCAAAGATTTTTGAGACTCATACTGTAATACGGGTAATTTTAATAACACACAGGCATATTTTCTAATCTACGACAATATAAGTAGTACGGGGTTGCATATTTTGATTAAATTCCTTTTTTTTTTTGTATATTTGATTACAAAAGGGGCCAGGGTGTTTTATTCTTCAGATCTGTCCGTGAAGATAATTTTGCATAGTGAGAACAGATATTCTTAAACTTCTCTTTAGGAGCAATACATTTAATATTTTAACAGAATTTGCACATAATTGCGAATTATAAGTTTCTTTATATTATATACTCCCTACGAAGAACGGGTATGCTGCTAGTATATGATATAATTCCATTATTAATTATATGATATAATTTAAATTTTTTAAAAAATGGGAATAAGACAAAAATGATTTGAAAGGGCAATATAATACTCGAACAGAAATATTAAATCAGAGCAATTTTATTTTGTTGTCCGAAAATCTCTTTGAACCATCATCCGAAAAATTTAGATCATATTCTGAGTGATGTGATAGAATCGATGTAGCAGGGATTTATTTCATCAGAGCTCTTCAACAGCCAATAATAGTTGGCTGCACTGAAAGAATTTGCTAGGTAACAGTATCTGTAACGACTATACAAAGTAGAGAGACCACGCTGATGATTGATGATATTGTGTGGTGACCGTGACATATATTTCTATATCGCCATGGTTAATGACAATCTGTTGTTTAGTCACTGAACTCCATCCAGTGGTGCTGTTTTCTCCAATATAAGTAGGGTTCAAAAATTTGATTTTAGTTAGTTTAGTATTCTTTTGTATTTAATTTGACGTTAGTGAATAGAGACTATATTTTCCTGTTCACGTTTGATTTTAAGTAAATCTAAATCTTCGGAATTTTGAGCATACATATATGTATCTTTGCATACCATATCTATGCATACCATGCATGTATCTATGCATACCATGTATGTATATATGTATTCAAATAAAAGTATGTTTAATATATCCTTTACCCATGGGCGTACTTGGGGGGGGGGGGTCAGGGGTATGCCAAATCACTCCCTTGGAAAATTGTTAATGTAATTAAAATCCAATATAAAAGAAAAGTACTTTTGGAATTAGAGCATTCTGTGTGTTTTCGCCCACGTGTATATTAATAAAAACAATTTAAACTTATACCTAAATTGAAAACTTAGGATTATTCCATTTGGTATGTTTATGAATGTCCAATTTGTCAGTTTAGTTGCTATGTCTCCAGAAAGGTTAGAATTCTGTTATGAAAGGGGGAATATTTTTTAAAGGCGGGACACACTAATTTTTAAAAATTGGTGCATACTAATTTTTGAAAGTGCTATACGCACTAATTTTTAAAATTTGATGCTCATACCATCTATTCAAATTTACTTTGTAGCAGTACATGTTTCAAGGTTGATAATAATCTTTAAATTTTTAATGCAATCAATTTTAGCACCCTTCTGGAAAAAAAATCCTATATACGTCCATGCCTTTATCAAGTGCTTGATAGATATCTTTGAAGTCTTGCTACGTTCGGGTGATAAGAAGGTTGCGGATTCTTGAAAAATATCGTTATTGTTAGATCTCTAAAAGAAACCTATTTAAACGATTTTGGTGGCGCCATCTTCTGATGATATTTTAAACTCTAAACGAGTTTAATTCAATTATTATCAGCTGATATTTCAAATTGCCGCTTATAGGATAGACATTATTGGACATTATTAAACACATGAAAGGTTTTGTATCAAATGCAAAATTATTACACTAACATATAAAATTTTGATCTTAGTTATTAAAACACCGAAGTCTACAATTCTTTTTTTTCCACAATAGGCGAAATATTATTAGAAATAAAAATATAAATAACCTTTTATAGAATTTATGTGCATATTTTTTCAGACACGAGAGTTAGGATTCCACTTTATACTTTCAGACTTTAAAATAAATAAACACCAAAGATGTAATTGAATTTTCTTCAAGCAATAGTGTTTTTCAGAAAATAGAAATAAAACTTTTATACTCAAAATCTATACACTAATGGTGTGTGGTGAAAAAGAAAAAAAAAAAAAAATGCTCCGCAGTATTGTTTAAGGTGTTCTTAATTTTTTTATCTTCACGCTGGACTGGACATAAAAGTAAATTTCACGTTTATTCCTTCTGTCTTGAAATCAAACTTCGCATCTTCACCCCTCTTCTCCTCCTTCCTTTATTTGAGCAAAAACAATAACCAATACAATGGATTTTCCAGGTCGCTCTGTTCATGGTATTCCCTGAATAGGCTTTGATTAAAAAATAAATAAATTATATTTTCCTTTATGCGGCAAGTAAAAGTGCTGTGATACACAGCCTAGTGGGCTTCGTATACACAACCATAACTACCAAAATGTGTGCATATCAAATTGTGTCCAATCATAACTATCAAATATTATTATTTAATATTTTCTTTAAAATAATAGTTTGACTCTCCAGTTCCAATGCAAAAGCTTCAGCGCTTAAAACAACGGATCTCCGCCTGGTTAGTCCTATCCCTACTCATTGAGTTACTGGGAATAATCTTTTCTCGTATAGTTAAAGTGAACTAACTCTACACTAAGGTGGAGTGAAAAAATATAGGGATTTTTTTTTTTTTTTTTAATTCGAAATCGGCCAGGGTAAAAAAAGTTGTCCCGTGGGACAAAACGAAAGTGTGAAAAAAACTTATGTTCCTGAGGTCAAAATTTCATGCCCAGTATGGAGGTCAAAATTCACTATTTCAGGCTAAAAAATCCTCTTTTTGTTCAGACACGAACAAATTTTTTCTTTTCGAGTTCGAAGTCGGCCACGGTCAAAAACGTTAACCCATGAAATGAAACAAACAGGCGTAAAATTTCAAGTCCTTGAAGTCACATCTTCATGCGCCGCACCGAAGTCAAAGGCAACTATTTCAGCTAAAAAAATACCACTTTAATCTAAAAACGCACATTTATGAAATGCCCTTTATATGTGTTATTGGACTATGCGGTGAGGTGAAATTTACACTTAAATATACATTAATACTACTTACCATTAGTGCCTTCCAGCTCAGCCGGTGATCATTTAGTGGGATCCGAATGGATCACGTTAGACTAATTAACAAGTCAATTTTTCTGGCCACTAACACATTTATTAAAAAAAAAACACATGAAATATTCAGTTTGACAATAATCATCAATTTACACAATAACACTATGCTCAATCTACCCAGCTTGACCTCGGGGTGTAGGGTTTAATTAATATAGATTTTCAAAATTTCCAAAAATTGCATTAAATTAATTTCAAAATTATTCAGTGGGCAAATATCCCAGAAAGCTTACAATTAATACTAGACACTTGATTTACACTATCACACAATTACACATTACATCTCAATTGAAAATATAAAAAGCAACAATACCTCTATACAGTTGAATTGAACACCTCTACATAGATGATTTTCACCATGCCTCCACAAAGATGAAATGGATGGCAATTCACTTCTCTAAATTCCAGTTCATAGGATAGAATTTCCATAAACGCGATCACACCACTAGTAGAATCCCGCGGTTTAGGCTATGACACGTACCGATGTTTCATCAGGGATTATCTTGGAGATGGGAACACAGTCCTCTTTATTCTCCTACTCCTAATGTCGGGTTTGGCCCAGCGATTCCTTTATTGACGGAACTTGCGTGCAGGCCGCTGCCGGTAGGTCATTTCCCGCCAATGAAGATGGAGTCTCCTACGGACCGCACTGATGACAGTTGACGTACCCAGCTGAAGCGAGTTGTACACTGCATAGGGGCCCAGGATTGACGCCCCGCAACACTCCGTCCGCGTACACTCGTTGTGAAGGAGATGTACTCTGAGCTGTCGATACCGTCCTTGCAGTACACACAGTTGCTATGGCTTGGATGTAGTTAAAGGGTTCCCACACTACGCCGTCTTGAGTCAGAGCTGTGTGACACTACGAAGCAAAAGTAGAGAGTTTCTCGCTTCCTCGCAAACAGCCCGTCCTAGTTGATTTTGCTACGAACGGCCATAGACTCCAATAGATGAATGGTTGCTTGTGGAGGTTATGCGCTACCCCAGAGTATAGTACTCCTTGTCAGGTATACCGAGCCGGTTCCGTGAAAACTGGCATGTGCTGTCGTTCGACAAGTGTCGACTAATACCGCCTACACGCGTTGCACTGATGCATTGGTTCAAAACAAGGTCACAAATACACCAGGAGACCTTTCTCCATGAAAACAGGATTGCGTCTCAATTTTCCATTTTTTAAAAGTCCCTTCAAATTTTATGAAACGAGGGGAACAAAATTTTAGGGAGGAAGTCCTCCGTCTTCCCATACGATGTTTCACGAAGTGCAATAAAAACGGCGGTTCAATTTCGATTCACACTATTGGTCTGCGAAGTGACGCTCATTTTTTATGCATTCCACTAAAAATTTTGGACCGGAGGGTTTTCTACAGACCGGGTGCCCCGGACCGGGTTACGACGAGAACCACACCCGACAGGGACTATAAATTTCGAGAGATTTGTAGCTTGAATTTTGACATTTGTTACAAAACTCTTTTATGAACATTTACAACCCATGTCAAATGTGCATTCACCAAGGCGCCACAAAGTCCCATCTCGTCTGTGAAGAGGCATCGCTATATAACACATATACACATATATATATATGTACATTTTGGGTAATGACTACTTCTGTCTCTTTATTTCCTGGGCTAAGTACAAAATGTGGAAATGCATCATGACAGCCTATAAGAAACAATTATTGACCCATAACTTTGCGACATATGACTTTCTTTACCTAAATTCCAGAAGCTCTGTAATCCTTAAGAGCCTTTTTTAGGTTTTCTATTTTGCAAGCAGTCACGTAGTTTTGTATGGTCACGCTAGATGGCTTCTCTCAGAGTATATAGGCCACTCAAGATAAACCGAGGCTTCTCACTCCTCGGTTTATACTTCGATGGGAGAAAGGATGCAACCATACTACAAGTTAAAAGGCATCATAGACGAATGATCTAAGAAGAACATTACACCCAGGTACAAGAACCAAATTCTGTCTATATTGGACACATTACAGTTTCATCTGGTGAAGCCAAAGTTATTTGTGGCGGTGCTCACTTACTTTAAAAATCAACAAATTTCTCTAGATAGTTAGTTCGCTGTAGGCTGTGATGGGACAAACGTAAATATTGGCGTGAAGTGGGGAGTTATACGTCCATTGGAAGTGGCATTAAAAGTCCATTGGAAGTGGCATTGGAAGTGGCATTAAAGTGGCATTGTCCATTGCAATGGTGCATTTGTTTATTACATGCAAATAAAATACCTTTGCGACATCTTCTAAAAAAGTCCGATGGAGAAACTAAAGATCCCAATACATTTTCTGGGCCTATCGGAAAAGCAATCCAAAATTGTGAAAATCTTGCAGTGAAAACATATTCCCCAATTAGAGAAGAAAATTTTTCTTTCGAAGTAACAGATTCGAAGTTGAGCTCTGATCAAAAGTATTTGTATGATGTATACCAAGTAGTTTCCACTGGTGCCCTCCCTGATGGTCTTGCATCCATGAAACTAGGACCAGTTGCACACTCTAGGTGGTTTGCAACAGCTTGTAGAATTTCAAGATTATACGTAGGAACTGAAAATTCATCTGAAAGCCTCATGACACTTGCAACATTTATAATGAAAGTTTATGCACCTATGAGGTTTAGCATAAAGAGAAAACCACTCTGCGTGAAGGGTCGCGGCACATTTGAAATACGATCCATCTTTCCAGATACTTGAAAGAGGACTAAGAGATGTTATTGATCCAGTAATACAAGGAAATAGTTTTTTCTCGCGCCAAGAAAATAATCTCCGGTTAATGCTTGGAGATGACAAAGAACACGTAAGGCAACTAGCTGTTAGAAGAATTATAGCAACAAGAACATCTACGAATGTTTTAAAAGAAATGAGAAATTTTAGTGTTTCGGAAATTAATTTCAGTCCAAATGATTACACTGAACGTATCGACTGGCAAAAATCCGAAAGATATGAACCATCTCTTACAAAGAGTATTCCAGATGCTGAATTATTATCTGCAATATCAGTAAAGGAATGTAGGCTGGAAATTAATATTCCGAAATTCCCGTGCCATACTCAGTCAACAGAGAGATACGTTCAAATTGTAGCAGGTCAGAAAGAAAAGTCTGTGGAGATGAGCACTGAGTAATGAAATGGTTTTATCCTAGCGAAAATTTAGTCAAGAAAACATATGCATACTTTTAATACGAAATCAGAATTTTCTGTTTAATTTTCTTTAACATTTATGTGGGAATTTATGCATAATTATTTTTCTATTCAGTGTTTTTTATATCTTTTCCTGTATCACTTTCCTTATATACATATTGTATAAGGAAAGTATTGTGACGGGGTCGAAAATTCGAATTCGAGTTTTCGACGGGAGAGCACGTTTCAAGCATCCCTGATCACAAATCAAACATTTTTGGAGTGATGTCTGTGTGTGTGTATGTGTGTGTGTGTGTGTGAAAGTATGTGTGTGTATGTGTGTGTGTGTGTGTGTGTCAGTGAGTCTGTGGAGACGATAACTGACGAACGAATGGACCGATTCGAACGAAATTTGGTACAAAAATCACAATCCGAAAACACTGGAAGCCTATTGTTTTTATACGCAATCGAATGTTCAGAACCCCCTTAAATTTTCGAGTGAAATTTTGAAAAAATCCTCAAAAAATCAAAACCGCTAATAAAGTTACGTAAATAGATATTTCTTATGTAATTTTTTATTAGAAAACGATTGACATAAATTTTAGAACGCTAACATGAACCGTTCTCGAGATATTGCGCATTTTTGAAATTTTTTTTCAAAAAGTCATATAAAATAAAATAAAAAATATTTCCTATTGAGAAACATGTTCACTTTTCATATGTAATACCATGCGATAAATTGGGTGACATCATTCTCGTGGATCTAGCTCGTTCCATTCATGAAAAGAGATACTTTGAGTAATACTTTTGTATTTGATCGCCAATAGTCATTTATCTTCTGTAAGAATAACTTATTTCTTCGTCCATAACACTTGGCGAGATTTTGGCAACCAATTTGTACGGAATGTCGCCAACTTGGCGACTTTTTTGAAATGTTGCCAAATTAACGAAAATCTCTCCAAATGGATAAAATTGACTACTAATTGTTGAAAATCCAATATCTTAGAAAGAATATAAGTATCTACTATAAGAAAAACCTATTTTTTTTACTGTAAAAGTAGTAAATTCATTACATTGTATAAGGAAAGTCATGTGTTGCCCACATCAGATTTTTTTATTTTGTGAACAACAACTGCAGTACATCTTATTATCACGAGAAAAGTATATGTTATTAAAAGCAAAATGCCTTTCTGTTAGTTCCAAAATGTAGTTTAGGGAAATAAAAAAAAATTAAAGTTTAAATAACTTATTTTTATTCTACTTCTGTCAGCTTTACTGTAGTAACAAATCGAAAAATATTTATTTAAAAGCCTAATTATATTTAAGATACATTCACTAAAAATTTTAGACGCCTTCTGCTGCTATGACTTTACAGGATACTAACGCACTTAATAAATGAAGCTGTAGAATACTATAGAATGTAATATATAGAATATAATATATTGTTTTCTAGAAAATTTCCGATTTTAAAATTTTGATGCCAGTAGCTGGTTAATTTCACAAAATGGCGGAAATGTGATTTTTCATTTAGAAATTCAATTACTTTTAAATTAATTCGAGTTTAAAAAAAATATTGCAGGGCTATATTATCCGTGAACAAACTACTGTGCCACGCGTTCTGATGAAGAAGGGGGATCATAATGCTTTGAATGGAGGTCTGGGAAATAGTAAATTTTTCTGGCACCTCTAAAATTATGTATGAATAAATATTTGTAAATTTACAATATAATATAAAAATGTATGTAACTATCATGGACATATTTAGAGGGAGGGTCAGGAGGTGCCAAAGCACCCCCTGGAAAATTGTTAATTTAATTGAAAGCCAATATGAGAGAAAAAAAATCTGATGTGGGCAGCACATGACTTTCCTTATATAATGCAATGAATTTACTACTTTTACAGTTAAAAAAAATGTTATTCTTATAGTAGAGTCTTATATTCTTTCCAAGATATTGCATTTTCTTCAATTAGTCTTGATTCAATTTCATTGATTTAGCGTCGTTTTTATCCATTTGGCGAGATTTTCGTTATTTTGGCAACATTTACAAATGTCGCCAAGTTGGCGTGATTCTGCTGAATTCGCCGCCAAAATATCGCCAAGCGTTATGAATGGAGAAATAAGTTATTCTTACAGCGGATAAATGACTGTTGGCGTTCAAATACAAAAGTTTTACTCAAAGTATCTTTACTCGTGGATGGAATGAGTTAGATCCACGAGAATGATGTCACCCAATTTATCGCATGATATTACATATGAAAAGTGAACATGTTTCTTAAGAGTTGTGATTTTTGTACCAAATTTCAATCGAATTGCTCCATTCGCTCTTCTCCACAGACTCACTGACACACACACACACATACACACACAGACATTACATCAAAAATATTCGATCCGTGATCAGGGATGCTTGAAACGTGCTCTCCCGTCGAAAACTCGAATTCGAATTTTCGACCACACACACAATACTTTCCTTAAACATTATGTATATAAGGAAAGTAATATATATCAGCGCTGAATGTATCGCATTTTAGAGATGTTTAAATAAAATTGCATTACAGTTGGAAAGTGTTTCATAATCAACGCTTTATGCATGATTGATCTCTGCTGCTTTTACTTGTCCTCGTCATGCGTAAACTATATCCAAACTCTTTGATAGATCATCATCTTACATACTCAAAGAAATGCCATAGACCCCCACTAAGCTTGCTTCCCCAGTGATTGAACTGGCAGTCATGATGACGAAATCGAAGTTGCTTCTCTATGAAGAAAAAATTCCATTGTCTAATCCTGATTTATGCTGACGAAGCATCACAATTATGCCGATAGATACATCCAGCTTGGAAAGCAAAATGAAGAAAATAAAGAACATACCACAGAAGAGGAATCATCCCCATTATTCCAGAAGCACGAAAACTCCAGACCAAGTTCTTCAGCTTCGGTTTGGAGTAAGCTCGGTGAAATGAATGAATGGAGTGCGTGAAGGTTTAGAATTTATTTTTTGTCTGCGCGGATTTCGCTAAAAAAATAAATAATTTTTTTAATACAACAAGGATATGGGCTATTATATATATATATATATATATCAAGTGATTATAGGGAAAAATAAAATGTAAAGGTAGTACTCGTATTTCCATGGAAATCGGTGATTTATCATGATTAAAATATTTCATGAAAGATAAACCTCTATTTTGCTTTTAAAATACAATTCAATGTACAAGTGAACCTCGATATGTCGAACCTCGGTATCTCGAAATTCTCGATATCTCGAAATATTTTCATCTCCCTTCACGCACGGTATAAAACTAATGTAAAACAAACTCTTTAACTCGAAATTTTTTTAATCAAATTCTCGATATCTCGAATTTTTTCATCTTACCATTTGTATCATCTTACCATTTTCATCTTTTCATTTGGAAAAATACGATCCAAAAAATGTGTTTAATGCAGTTGAAACAGGACTACTTTTTAAGTGTAGGACTGATAAAACTATGGCCATTAAAGGTGAAGCATGTCATGGTGGGAAAAGAAACAAAGATGTATGATATCGATTTTTCAAAAATGTTCTTGCCAAATTTGAAGAAAGAAAAGAAAAAAGGATTTGGTATGAGACAGTCGAGTTAAACCAAACCCATTTAATGTTAAGTTGTTTTTGCAATATACCTATCTTTTTGGAACCAGTGTGTATTCATTACCGGCATTTTTACTTGCAACTGTTTTATAAATATTTTGTTTGTTTTCAAGAATATATATCTTGTAACATTAAATGTCGTATTCTTGCATTTCTGCTCTCGCATACGGAAAGACAAGAGACAAATTAGATGTCAGGGGAAAACTATCATTGAATGACATAAAAATAATCTGTGCCTGAAGCGAAAGGGAAGAAAAGACAGTGATTTATCCCCATACTCTCTGGTATCCTAATCTAAGGTAATTGTTGTCCATAATATGCATTTTCCTAGAAAATGTTATTGTATACGTAAATAATGGAGATAAAGTTTCTAATGTTTCCACATAGTTTATTTATTAACAGTATTGTAAAAAATCTGATATTGTAAAAAATTGATGTGGGCAACACATGGCTTTTCTTACATAATGCAATGAATTTATTACTTTTACAGTTAAAAAAATGTTATTCTTATAGTGATACTTATATTCTTTCCAAGATATAGAATTTTCTTCAATTAGTCGTCATTTTCATTGATTTAGAGTCATTTTTATCTTTTTTGCGAGATTTTCGTTAACATAGCAACATTTAAAAAAGTCGCCAAGTTGGCGATATTCCGCCAAATTCGCCGCCAAAATCTCGCCAAGCGTTATGGACGAAGAAATAAGTCATTCTTATATCAGATAAATGACTATTGACGTTCAAATACAAAAGTACTACTCAAAGTATATTTTCTCATGAATAGAGCGAGCTAGATCCACGAGAATGATTTCATCAAATGTATCGCATGATATTACATATGAAAAGTGAACATGTTTCTCAAAAGTTAATATTTTTTTTTAATTAATGGGAATTTTTGATAAATTTATTTGAAAAATGTGCAATATTTCGTGAACGGTTCATGTTAGCGGTCTAAAGTTTATGTCAATTGTTTTCTAAGGAAAAATTACATAAGAAATGTCTATTTGCGTACTTTTATTAAAGTTTTTGATTTTTTGATGATTTTTTCAAAATTTCACCCGAAAATTTAGGGGGTTTCTGGACATTCGATTCCGTTTAAAAACAATAGAAATTACAAAGCACACGCGATCACATGCGCGCCTTAAATAATGTTATATGATGTATATCTTCTGGAATAGCGAGTGTGATCGCTAGGATACAAGAATGAGTCCAAATTTCTGGGTAACTAACACACTTATTCAAAAGCACAGTATATTCCTAATGTAATTGTGTTTAATAATATTATAGAGTTTTTTCTTTTGATGAAATTCCAAGCAAGAAAGTATAATAGGACAATCAATACTTTTATTTAAAATTTTATAGTAAAACAAGAGGCAAGACTATTTTCTTCCTTTTTGTTAAGAGACCTTAAAACTAATTTCCCCCTAAGTTGACTAGTATGCATATCATATGGATAATAACCGGAAAATCTGTAATTAAATAGTATCTAAGGATTTATTTTGTACCACTACGGCTTGTTGAGAATGCAGATAGTAAATAGGCGTCTCAGATCATCAAACAATATTCTAATTTAGGTATGTAAGTTTTCTTTTCCTTTATTTCAAAAGAAACATTGCTACTTGTAAAACAACTATCAAGTGCTTTACAGCACAGAATGATGAATGTTAACTTCTCATAATAGTCTTTTTTTTTTTTTTTTTAAATCATATAAATTGCTTGTTCTGTGCTAAATTGTACAATAAATGCTCCCTTGCCCTATCTATTTACTCGAAAATAAATATGCTTTTGAAAATCAGTTTTAATAATCGTTCAAAATTTCATTCTATTTGATTAATGTGTTGAGACCTTGTCCTGTTAGCCAAAACTGGATCATTCTTTTACAGAGATACTCAAAACGAATAAATAGTTAGAAATACGATCCTATCATAAAACTTTCTTATTTCATGTGCCATAAATTACAGAAAAGTGAAGTACTCGAAAATTATAACCATAGGCAGAGGGTGGATTTTCTCCCACGCGCTTTTTCTCGCATCCTGTTGATCATACCCTAGTCTTGTCTCTTGTTTTACAATAACACTTTAAATAGTAATATTGATTGTCCTATTGTCTTGCTTATAATTTCATATACCTGTTGCCAATACAGTGTTTGATCAACGATCAACGATAAGATTTACTTTTGAATGCAAAAATTTCAAAAGTTTACCAGAATTTATGTTAAATTCAGCAACAGTAGTATATATTTATTTAACAATTACCTAACTACAGTCTTTTAATTAAAGACTTTTAATTAAAAGACTTAAGTGCTTGGTTATGGCGTATAATCATTAAACAGGGTCCATTGATCAGGGTTGCCATACAGTTGATGTGGTAGAGGATTGTGAGTTATAAAGTCATCACCGTTAGAGGGGGACCATTGACCACTTTCGAATCGACTTTGGCTGCGTCCAAACTGACTTCAATCATGATACAGTCAGAGTGCTAAGGGTGGAAGTCGAGCTCATTGGAAGTAGTCAACTACATCAAACATTGAATAAAAATATCTACATTTGCTATTTCAAAAATACGTTTCATTTTTTACAAATCAATCATAATGTCCGTTTATGTTGAAAAATTGAAAAGAAAGTTTGAAAAATTGAAATGAATGATTGATAAACTTGACGTCTTTCCCCTGCCCCATTTTTTATTCGAAAATAAATAGTCTTTTGAACATCGGTTGTAATAATCGTTCCAAATTCCATTCTATTTGATTATTGTGTTTAGACGTTACCCTGTACATATATAGAAATCGATGAAAAATGGTTCATTCATTTACAGAGATGCTCTTACGAGAAAATCTTTTGAAATCCGATCCTATTACAATACTTTCCTGTTTCACGTGCTATAAATTGCAGAAAAAGTGAAGTACTCGAAAATTATAACCATAGATAGAAGGTGAATTTTCCAAGCGCTTCTTCTCGTGTCTTGTTGACAATCATTACAAAATACAGAGTTTGATCAACAGTGAGACATCCTTGAATGCTACAATTTCAAAAGTTTAACTACCAGAATTTATATTCAACCCAGCAACAATAGTATATATTTATCTAATGCAATAATATAATTGTCCCAAGGCTTAAGTGCTCCGTTATGGATTATAATCATACAGCGCTACTCTATTATTGATCTGGTAGAGGATTATGAGTTGTAACGTCACCAGCATTAGAGCAGGGACCGGGGACCACTTCAGAATCTCCTTTGGCTGTGATCAAAGTAACTTCCACAGCTTTGGTTGCAGTCATCAGGCTTGAGGGCAGAAGTCGGGCTCGTTGGAAATAATCCACTAACACAAAAATTTTATGTGGGCAGCACATGACTTTCTTAATATACAATGAATTTACTACTTTTACAGTAAAAAAATATGATGTAGCCAGCACATGAATTTCTTTATATAATGCAATGAATTTACTACTTTTACAGTTAAAAAAATCTGATGTGGGCAACACATGAATTTCATTATATAATGTAATAAATTTACTACTTCTACAGTAAAAAAAAATAGGTTTTTCTTATAGTAGATATTAATATTATTTCCAAGATATTGAATTTTCGACAATGAGTCGTCATTTTCATTGATGTAGCATCATTTTTATCCATTTAGCGAGATTTTCGTTAATTTGGAAACATTTCAAAAAGTCGCCAAGTTGGCGACAGTTCGCCAAATTTGTCGCCAAAATCTTGCCAAGCGTTATGGACGAAGAAATAAGTTATTCGTACTGCAGATAAATGACTATTGAGGTTCAAATACAAAAGTATTACTCAAAGTATCTTTTTTCATGAATGGAACGAGCTAGATCCACGAGAATGATGTCACCCAATTTATCGCATAGTATTACTTATGAAAAGTGAACATGTTTCTCAATAGGAAATACTTTTTTTTATTTTATATGACATTTTGATAATTTTTTTTTAAATGTGCAATATATCGAGAACGGTTCATGTTAGCTTTCTAAAATTTATGTCAATCGTTTTCCAATGAAAAATTACATAAGAAATGTCTATTTGCGTAACTTTATTAGTGGTTTTGATTTTTTTGACGATTTTTTCAAAATTTCATTCGAAAAAATTTAGGGAATTTCTGAACATTCGATTGCGTATAAAAACAATAGGTTTCCAGTGTTTACGAATTGCGATTTTTGTACCAAATTTGGTTCGAATCGGTCCATTCGTTCGCCAGTTATTGTCTCCACAGACTCACTGACACACACACACACATACTTTCACACACACACACACACACACACACAGACATAACTTCAAAAATGTTTGATTCGTGATCAAGGATGCTGAAAACGTGCTCTCCCGTCGAAAACTCGAATTCGAATTTTCGACCCCGTCACAATACTTTCCTTATACATTATGTATATAAGGAAAGTAAAAATAAACTTACGAAAACTGTTTTGGATGATATTTCTACGAATGTATTTTTGGCATTAACAGCTTCAGAAGGCACCGTTATTGCAGATACCAGTATTCACGGACCGGTTTTGCGCTTATTATGCGCTCGTCAGCATGGAATAGTTGATATCCGCAATGGCAGCAAGAAATTTGTTATAAGTCAGAAATTTTGAAAAATTCTATGGGAATAGATAATTTCAGTTCTTTCAGTCTTTCAGTCAATGGCAGCAAGTTCTTGCTGCTATTGCAGATATTGGTTATTCTATGTTAACGTGCTCATAATAAGTCCGAAACCGGTCTATGGATACCAGCAACTGCAGTGGGAGTGTCTTCCGAATTTTTTGGAACGACCCTTATAGGCGGATTTTGCAATTCTTAACAGTTTTGCTTGCATATTGTTATCGGTCTAACCAGGGGTCGCGTTGCTCGATCGCCATTGCCGATCGCCATTGAGAAAGAAAATTCAATTTGGCGATTGAAAATGAGATTTGACGAAAATATTGGCGACTGAAAAAAAAGATGTGTTTTGTGTGACTATATATTGGTTACTTGCAATTACCGCATTTACTGAATCACACATGAATTTAATAATTAAAATTTAATAGAAAATTCAAATCAATACTCATGTTAAAATTTCTGGAAATATATTCATTTAACTGTTTTTATGATTTTTTTTAATTATTGGGTACAATGCTGAAAATATATGGTTTTTCCCTATGCACTCTGAGCATTGAAAGATATGTAATGCTTACTGATTACAATAATTATATAAAATTTCATTAAATTTCATTAATTTGCTCGAGGAAGATTGTAATCCACGTAGAAAAGAATTATTTCCAATATCTTGACAAAAGCCTATGAAAATTCCTAAATAATGGTGTCTGTTTCTGTTCTGTTCATTTAATTTAATTCGTTTCTGTTTAAACATAAACAATAGCGTATTCTAAAATAATGACTGTCGTCGTTTTAAGAAATTGTATAAAATTTTTTGAATTTCCACAATTTGTTCGAGAGATATCATGTTGACAGACTCACCGACAGACAGCCGCACAAACATCCTTGAAATCATTTTTTTATTCCCATTCATGGGTTCTCAGAACTTTTAAATCCATCAAAATTCGTATACTACATATTGTACGGAAAGACAAAACATAAAAAAAATCAGCTGTAAATGTAGAGAAATGTCATGCGAAAATTGATCGCTTAAGTGTCTCCTAGAAGCACATAAAATTATAATAAATTCTTCACCTCGCCTTAACACCTACTGCCGGCCGCCCAATTTGTATTATTGTAGTAGAAAATGTATTATTGTAGTAGAAATTGCCTGTCCAAATTTTTTTCCCGCTTAATATTTTTTTATTGTCCAAAAAATATTTCCCGCTACAGACGACACAAATACACACATATTCTTTTATTATGTAAGATACGTAAATATGTCACACGGTTATGATTTGACCTTTTGATGCGAATTAAATATTTTCTGTAGACGATATCTCTGTGTCTGAAAGAAAAACTTGAAACTTCAAGTGCATCGATTGCATAAACTATGAATCCATTGTTGCTATTTTTTGAGAAAATTGATGGAAAATCAATTTTACCCTCGGTCATTGACACTTTAACGCTCGGCTATTTTTATATTGTTTAAAATTCAGAAACCCCCCAGGAACAATTGATTCCTGAAATGAAATAGTATAATGCGTGAAGTTAAAGTTTAATTCTAAAATCTATATACACGCTTTTAATATTTTTATAACTAATTGCTTTTATGTATAATTTTAATTTGTTTTTTTTTATCGAACTTTTATTTTGTTTTTTATCGCACACTTGGTACTTGAGTAGGTACTTGAGTAGTTTACTGACTTTAAAGTACTTTTTTACTTGAGTAGTTTGTTGGTACTTGAGTAGTTTACTGACCTTTAAATATTTATAGCCAAATTAACAGATTACTAGCCAATTATGACGTATGTGGTACTTTCAGTATATGACGTCATACGCTACGTAAAGCTCTATAGTTCAAGAAGGACACTTTTTTCGCCTCACTCTTTTCTACTGATATATTTTATTCGACGATAACTCCTCTAAAACTAAACCGATTTTCTTAAAATTTGGATATATGGTCTAAATTTAGGTTTTGGAAGCCGAGTTCGTCACAGAAAGCGGTCGGATAAGCATCGTAATTGCTGGCATCTTTTACTAATTTGCCTTTTCCGACGACAATTTTTAAAAAAATTAATTATTTATTATTATTATTATTTTATTTGGATATGTAGGGTGATCCAAAAGTCCTTGACACATTTTAAAATTGGATATAAACTCAAGTAATTGCCGTACGATAGTGAGGTTTGGACTAAAATGCTTTCCACGTTGAAAAGTTTTGGTTAAGCAAATAAAAAATTTAGTTGCAAACTTTGCCCATAGATGGCGCTGTACCTTAAAAATACTAAAAAAGGCATAAAAACTGAACTGTAATGATGGATTTAGTTTTAAAGTACCAACGTACTCAATGAGTCGGTGGGAGTTATCATTTCTTACTTCTCAGTGACAGTGTCAAAACGATCTGAAAAAAAAACGTAGATATACGAACATTTGAACATGTAGCGCCATCTATGGGCAAAGTTTGGAACTGAATTTTTTATTTGCTTAACCAAAACTTTTCACCGTGGAAAGCATTTTAGTCCAAACCTCACTATCATACGGCATTTACTTGAGTTTATGTTCAATTTTAAAATGTGTCATGGACTTTTGGATCACCCTGTATGGTGTCTTCTCTATAACCATGGGACACTTAATTAGCTTTGGATCACTTAGGCATGAACAATTAATCCGAACAGTAGTGCTTGGCGTATATGCATGGAGGTAAAGGAGTTAAAATTCCATACTGAGAGAACGCTAATATCAACACAATAATTCAGGTGGCTCTGGGATAGGATAAGTGCCCCTGAATTGTACGTATTCCTATGGCGAAAGGCTTAAAATATTTATTCAAAATGGCAATTTTGATTGAAATAAATTAGTAGCGCAATGCAAATTAGAACTGAAATAATAAGGAGTATATTTCTACGTATTCAAAATTATTTTACCTTTCAATTTATATTTATCTCCCTATATTCTGAATCCTGTCGTTCAACTGTGAAAAAATACTGGTTATTTACACTGATAATTAGGAAATCTTAAATTTAAAATAATCAAGAATATATTTATTCAGTATTATGCCTCTCTTTTGTGTCAAATGGAAGCAAAAGGCGCTTTACTAACACTAGCGACACCTAGATATAATTCCCAAAGCGTTATGGCATTTTCAAGCGTTTCATGCATAGAAGTCTTGTCTCCTTCACCGTAACTCCATGGTGTATGTTACTTAGGTAACCAAGGTTGGTGATCCTCATACTACAGACAGACTCCTACTATGGTGTTCACCATCATCGCAGAGCTGCTGCTACTAGTGCTTTGAATTGATTTTATTATGTAATGAAAATTTATGAAAAATATTAGTCTAAGAAATCAAGTTTTAAGGATTAGTGATATTAAATTAATGTAAACACAATTAAACAAAAATTTCGAAGTAGTTCAAGTGATATTTGTCTTAGAAATATTTTTTCGAACTATCTTTTTTCTATATATTAGATACTAGTGTTTAAGACTTTCAAAGACAGGGAAACTAACATTCTTAAAAACTTAAGCTGCAACTTTTGATGTCAATAACATCTATATTTTCTGTGGTGGAAATTGGAGCCTTACCAAAATTGTATATACTTTGCATGTTTATATGTCCGAACCTATAATATAAAGTGGTAAATAATTTTTTCCTGTTTTGTCGCAAATAAGGTCTAGATCATGTAATTTAAATATGTTAATATTTTGAGTTTTTTTCGAAAAATCTCGAAAAAGTATCTGTCCCAGCGAGTGTTTTTTTTCATATGTTTCTTATTTTCCCTCGAAATATATAGTAAATTATAAAATATAGATATAAGTAGTAAACGAAAAAATAAGTATTACGAAATATGTATTGCGAAATATATATGTATTACGAATAGATATGTATTACGAAATATATATATATATATATATATATATATTTAAAAAACTGTTATAGTTTTTGAGTAATCATCTTGTGAAGTTGAAGATTGAAAATTTTGCAATGCTTATATCTCAAAAACTAAGAGTGTAATACTATAAACAATAAGTAAGAATTTATAGCACTTTGAAAGCCTCGTACAATTGAATTTAAAAATTGAATGAGTATATACAATTGAATTTATAAATTGAATTAGTATATACAATTGAATTTTGGATCATGGTCTTTGTTTTTGAAGTATACTGATTATAATTTTGATGTTTTAGTATTTTTACTTGGGTTTTTCAATGAGTGGAAAAGCTGTAATACTTAAAATGACACGATTGTTGCAACTTAATTTGTTTATTTACTCCATGGTAAAATATTGGTACATAAACAATAGGTATTTTATTTTGTTTAAAAAATTAAGAGGTTAAATGAACCTGGGGATCCTAAAGATGTTTCCTTATTGATGAGATTTGAACAGAATAGATGGAAATATACATATTCAAGTACGTATTTATGTACGGCCAGGCAAGTTTGTAAATTAACTTGAATGTAAAATTTCGTTAGATGTATTGTATAAGTTTAATTTATATACCGAAAAGTAAGTGAGTAAAATAATGTGACATTTTGACATAAAGCCTATGATCGGAGTATCCAGATGCAATTGGGGCGAAAACTAAAAGCGCTAGCTAGCTACAAACAGTTTGCACTCATTTGTAGCGCTTCGAAAGTCTGTAAACGACATAATGAGTATGAAAATATGAAATAAACATTTTGAAATTCACTGAAGTTTCATTTAACAAAATGCTATTCACGCAAAACAATTTCCACTCTATTGAACTGGAGCCACTGCTGATCTTTTAAAAAATAAGCCTTATTGCGTTTAACAATGTTTGGTACTTAGTGTCGAAAGTATCAACCTCAATTGGAAAGTGTCCCAGTTTGGTTCTGTCCCGTAGTCGAGTTCCGGCCGTTTATGTTTCGGGTGGGCGTGGCTTTGCGAAGGGAGGTTCTTAGAGACTTAACACCTTTACCCTCATTTTGTCCTATACTGGGATAAAAACCAAAATTCCGTCTCCTTTAGGTTCGGTTCAGTGGTCGATATAAATGTGCAAAGATTCAGCCTCGGAGGCGACTGGAATAGCTGAAAAGAATTGAAATGTGTTAATAATCGGCCTTTTGGGCCACCGGGAGTTTCGGAAATATCTGAAATGAAGAAATCACGTTAAACACGCTAGACCAGAGGTTCGAAACCTTTTCATTAATGCGTACCACCAAAGCCAAAATTCCAATACGTGCTAAGACTATACGCTTATTTAAGTTATTGTCATATCTATATCTCGTTTCTAATAAATATTGAAAATAAATTATAAATATTAGCAAATACAATTAAGAATTTTATTAGCAGACAATAGGATTTAACATTTTTTTTTTTTAATTTGATACTTGTGCTTGTTTGACAAAAATCAGTTTTTCTATATCTGGTTCTATTTTCACTTAATTTTAAACATAAATTTGTCTCCGAATTGTGTTTTCTTCTATGCACTTCACGTATAGCATTGCTTAAAATCCTACTTCACATAAGTATGTCGAACAAAATGGCATTAAAATATCAATTCTGAAATGTCTTTAAAATATTTATTTTATTATATGCAGACGTACATCAAAAAGTTATTTTTTAAAATCACCCGTTAATATTCTGCTATATGAAATATTGCTGTGTTGCTCATTTTTATTCAGCAGAAAGTATGCTAATACTATAATTTTTCCACGTACTATCAGTCATTTTTTTGCGTAGCAATAGTGGTCCGCATATGACTGGTTTGGGCATTGCTGCGTTAGATAATTATATATAGTGATATCAGAAAATGTAGAAATGTATATTTATTACTTCCTTACGAGATACATATAAAACACATATTAACGATGCCATTGAACCACTGTCGTCATTGTTAATCTGCTTCGAAGGCTTTTATGGAAGTTGTTTGCAAATTTATGGGGACACTTCGGCAAGTTACATTCGGGGAGAAGACAGTAAGGGTACACGATAAAGTATTTGGGAATTTTTGTACTGCTTTAATCTGAAACATCCAGGAACAGTAGCATCTTACGTTAAAGATAATAAAGTTTGAGTTGTTTTCTTCATATAAAAGAAGAAGCTCCACACCCAGGAACCTAGATTTCAGAGATTTTCACTTCTCCTTACGCAGTAAGGAAAGTATTGTGAAGGAGTCAAAAATCGGAATCTCATATTTTAATTAACACACGCGCTTACGAAGTCCTTGAATACAGATTAATTATTTTATCAATAAAATCTCTATATCATTCTGTCTGTGTTTGGCGCCAGACTTAATCTTGAACAAATTGAGCCATTTGTATGAAATTTCGTACTATTGCGGCAAATTTTTTAGAGGACTATTGATTTTCAGAAAAGTGGGCAAAGGAAATTTCAAATGTTTTAATAATAATAATAAAATTACTTGGAGTATTGCCCAGTTTAATTTTCTCATAAAAGTATCTATTTTTTAGTAACATTTTTTTTTCAAATTTTACTTGAAAATTTTTGGAAAATAAATATTGTAGGTCCAATGATTACAATTGTAGCGTGTTACTCATCACTTCAAAGGCTTGGAGGGAATACCATAATTATATTTATTATTGCGTTATTCCATCAACGCAATAACCTCTGCATTGAATATTGTGGCGGAGACCAATTATTTTGATTTCCGTCGTGATGTTTCCTTACAAACTGCAGGTGCTCCTATGGATAGCCCGTTTCTGGTATTTTTGCTGAAGCTGTTTTGCAGGAACTCGAGAACGAAGTTATGCCGTTTTTATCCCATAAACCTATACTTTGGTAACGTTATGTTGATGATGTTTTTATCATTTGGGAGCATAGTTTAACGGATCGCCTCAATCTTTTGGATTTGGTTAATAATTTTTACCCCTCCATTAATTTTACTATTGGGCATGAATCCGACTGTTCTTTTAGACGTTATATTATTCCACACAATTCTTCTGGTTTTGAGTCTTCTGTTTTTCGTAAAACCACTTTCACTAATACTTGCATACCTGCTAATTCTTTTCACCCTATCTCGTCTAAAAATGCCACCTTTAATGCATATTTTAATCGCGCATTTAATGTTTCTTCTACTATTTCGTCTTTAAACAGTGAAATTGATTTTATCTTTAAACTTGGTCAGGATGTCGGTGTGGTGAGGTGAATTTTACACATAAATACAAAAATAGAACACATAAATACATTAATATTACTCACCAATAGTTTCACTCAGCTCAACCGCGTTACGTATAGTGGGGTCCAATTGGACCTAAGTACATTGCATTCCCTAATTAAAGAATCACTTCCTTTTTGTGGCCACTTAACAATTTATTAACAGAACACATGAAATCTCAATGACCACTAATAACAAATATACACAGTTACAATTACTTCCCAATTACCCAGCTTGACCTCGGGGTGTACGGTTAATTTTGCATTAATTTGTATGTTTTTTTTTAAATTATCCAAAACTTGCATTTAATCACTTTTAACGAAAACAAATTCATTGGGCGAATATCCCATGAAGCTTAAAATTACCCTTAAACACTGGAGATCACATCAAAATACCGTTACGCATTACTTACAAAACATTTAAATCAAATATAATTCACATATCTTCATTACAGAAGAAATGACACTCAAAGGTGTGATGGCAGCGATCCCTCTGCACACTGGAAATGGGTGGCAAGATTATTTGAAGGTTAGTTCAGTATTGGACATTTCACAAATATTACTGTCAGTCTGAGCAGCTCGGTTGAAGTTAAACAGGTGACGAAAGTTCAGGCAAGGATTAATCCGGAGATGGGCACACTGTCCACTTCAATTCTCCTCCTCTTAACGTTGGCTTACGCCCAGCGGCTCATAAAAGCTTGCGTACAGGCGCTACCAGAAAGTCAAGAGCAATTACGTTTCAGTAGAAAGTATCTACCACGGACCTCACTGAATCCATTCGATGACACCCAGTTGACGTTCGTTTGCTGCATAGGAGCCACAGGGATTGATGCTCCGCAAACACTCAGTCCACGCAGTGCCACAGTTGCCACGGCTTGAATGTAGCTAAGGGAGCAAAGGTCCCACACCACGTCGTTTAGAGGCAGAGCTGTGTTGCACGGCGACATAAAAAAAATGGCGATTTTCTTTACTTCACTGGTCGCTACCGCCCGAAGAATTGCGCCCTCGCGCTGAATTAGGCTCTGGCTCGTTTTGGCTACGAGTCGCCATACATCACCGGACTCACGACGTCGGATCCTAGCATAAAGCATTGGCCGCCCTAGATAGGGGCCACGGATACCGTCCCTTAAATACATCAATGTGCATGCCGGATCGGGCTTCACAAAAACACAAGTGCCACGCACTTGGAGTGCTATTCTCTCGAGATCAGAAAGGCATCTGAATTTTTACATTTTTCTAAAAACTTCCAGAAATTTTAAGACGAGGGGAACGACAAAACAGGGAGGAAGTCCTCCAATTCCCATTCGTTGTTTCCCAAGCGCAATAAAAAAAGGCGTTCCAATTTTGCTTCACATCATTGGTTTTCGAAGCGACGCTCATTTTTTATGCGCTCCACTAACACTACTCAAGAACCAGAGGGCTTTCTACAAACCGGGTGGTCCAAGGACCGGACTCCGACACGAGCCATACCTGACAGGGCTATACATTTTCAGAGATTTGTAGCTCAACTTCGACATTTTGCTGCAATTAATTCTCTGAATATTTACAATGCATGTCAGGTGCGCATACAAACCAAAGGCGCCAACAATCCCAATTTCGTCTGTGCAGAGGCATAGCTATATACATAATACAAAACCATTATATATACATTTCATGTTCATTACAATTGCCCTTTTCCTCCCACGGTTACGTATACAAATATGGGATTACTTTATCACAGTCGGTTACTCTTTTGAGTTTGTTTGTAAAATATTTTCGAATATTCGCCGCGATTTTATTCAACCCAATTCTAAACTTATTCCCATTAATGATCGTTTGCCTTTTAAAGCCAGTTTTCCGTACCATCTGAATATATTTCTTCCTCTTATCAAATTTTGTACTGAGTTTCATTTTAGACCCGCGTACTCGACTGCTACCACTTTATTTAATCGTATTCGTAATGATAAATTCAGGGCTAAAGATAACTTTAAAAGGTATGTAGGGGTATATGTTGTACCTTTTCTTTCGCCTGATAACGTTTATAAGTTTGATATAGGTAGCACTAAACGTACGCTTGGTATTCGATTGGCAGAACATACTAGAGACGCTAAAAATGGTAGGCACCCGACTGCTCTTGCCCAATTAGTGAATAATCATAATTTTCAACCCCTTTTTGAAAAATCTTTTCTTTTGATCAGCTGTGAAAATCCCCGGCCTATTTTACTCTACGAATCCCTTTTTATTTATCTATATCGCACTTCTATTTGCAATTTTGACACCGACTATGTTTTAAATTATGCTTGGCCGATTCATTATCGATTCCATGCGAATCAAACCTTTACACAGTTACCTTTAATTTATGAAATTTAATTTTGTATATTGATGTTTAAACTGGCTTATGACAATATGTTTTCTTGATTTTGTAACCTTTGTAATTTTTTAAAACTGGTGTATGGATGCATAAAATATATTTTGTGGTAATGTCAATTTCAGGATATGCAAATTCAGCTTGCAGGTAGTAGATTGTATTTAAACATGTTGGAAATTTTTCTTATTTTAACTCCACTGAGGAAGGGTATGATGATACCCGAAAGCGCTCTGACATTTTTTAAAAAACTTTACGTCTGAAGGAAGCTTTTAATAAAATGACTTTGTGATCAATTGATTAGTCATTCCGTTATATAAGTTGATGGACTATTATATTATTAAATTGATTTTACTGTTGTTGGTTTGGAAAAGAACAAACGGTATATATAGAGAAAAATTACTTATCTATTGTCAGTCACCATAGAAGTCTACTGAGCAGCTCTTATTCATATTAAAATGTAAATGCGACTTGGTCACTAACATTTGCTCCACATATGGTATGTAGGGGTTCTGGTTTTGAGATTTTCGACACATTCATGAATATTATTCTCCTTAGAATATTTCCACTATGAAATATGTATTCATAAAAATGTTTAGAAAACTAAAATGATAAATTCCACGGGAATCTCTTACAGCCAGGAATGCCAGGTCGGTTGAGAAACACTGTTCTAAAGGAAATTGTTTGATTTCATTGAAAAAGTTTTCATTGATTATATTCCCTAAACCAAATTGTTCGCCAATTGTTTTCTTTTAGAAAACCTTTTGGCTTCAAATTACCCATTAACAAAACATTTACTAATGCAGAATTTCTGATATTCTACCAATAGAGGACTTAACGCGTGCTCTAAAGACCAGCTTTTTCGGAACCGTTCACACTCTAATCTACAGATCCATAGGAGCTCTGTTTGAATCGCGTCATTGGTGTCCCGAGGTTTTCTGGGGCTCTAATCGAACTTTCATAATAATGTCTCATCTGGACAATAAATACAGTGTAACATCACACATCCGAAAATTAGTAATCCGAAAAATCGGACATCCGACAATTTAATTATGTTGTTGTTACAAGTTAAAAAATAATAATAAAATACCGATTCATCAAAAAACTAACATATGAGTTAGTCTTTTCTCTTTAGGAACTAGAATAGAAGGATCCCCGAATCAACAATATTTTGGAGGCCTTTGTATGATATAAAATACTCTCTGATTCGAAACGACCTTGTCCCAATGGAGGTACAAATGTAGTATAATCCCTTTAACATTCTTGGCAATTTTAGGGGAGATTCTGGCAATCCCTGCTATGATTTGGAGAACATTCTATTCTGGAAACCCTTTCTGAGTCTTGCTGTTCCACATTGACAGCCTTGGCGGCATTTTTTGTCACCAAGGTAAAAATCGCCAAAAGGAATTATACTACATCTGATAATCCGACTCTGGTTATATAACAAAGCTCACCATGGAAGTTATAGTATCATGATCTCAATATGCTCAACTACAATTCGATAAACAGGTTGTAGCCAAAATGAACACTGATGCCTCATAATAATAAAATGTACATAATAATAAAGTGTAAAATTATATAAAATACCAAGAAAACGTTGGATTAGGTATAATGCATAATGCACTAATGATTCTTTTAAAAAAATGCTAGATAAGCCCACTAAAAATAATCTACAAAATTTTGAGGCAATTGATAATTCGACCCTAGTTATATAACAAAGCTCACCATGGAAGTTATAGTATCATGATCTCAATATGCTCAACTACAATTCGATAAACAGATTGTAGCCAAAACGACCACTATAAACTGATGTCTCATAATAATAAAATGTAAAATTCTATAAAATACCAAGAAAACGTTGGATTGGCATAATGCACTAATGATTCTTTAAAAAAAAATACAAGATAAGTCTAAAAATAATGTACACAATTTTGAGGCCATCTACAAAAATGAGGACCCAAGCGGATTCTTGGGCTACTTAGTACTCGAGACGCCCCTGATCGTGGTTACGTGTAATAAGCCGCATGTGTGGTCACGGGGAATATCAAGCCCCTGGATATAAGGACATTTATTAATATATAACTGAATTGCCATTGGCAAATTCTTGTGTATTAACTTGCAAAACTATTGCACAAAGTATCCTCTCTTGTGAATAGAAAGAACTTGGCCAACGAGAATGATGTTAACATATTTGTCGTATAATATTGCATATGAAAAGTGAACATATTTCACGACACTTCATTCTTGTTTTCTATTTTATGTAATTTCCTTTATAAATTTATTAGGAAAACTTAAAATATCTTGAAAAAAGTTCATGCTAGCTTTCTAAAATTTGTATCATTCGTTTTCTAATGAAAAATTGCAGAAGAAATGATTTATTATGTAACATTATTGAAGGTTTTAATTTTTTATTGATTTTTTTCCAAAATTTCATTCAAAAACTGGGGAGGAGGAGTCTTCGAGTTTCTAAGATCAGGGGTTGTAGAGATATTAATGTAAAACAGAACTTTTTCCTAGGAGTTCTACTCTAACTCAGTGGTTTATCCAAACGGAAAGGATGAAAATCTTTTGTTTAAAACGTCAACGTGAATTAAAACTTTATTTCTGAGTTTGGTGGAGGATTTTTGCGCAAATTAGTCACTATCTGAAAGCATGAATTGTTTGGTATTAATTGTTTGGTAATTGTAAACTATGACGGAAAATCTGTTGTGGACAGCACATGACTTTCCCTGCAGACTCAAATTCATTTTTTCTTTATTTCTTTAACAATTTATTAAATTAAGTTTAATTGCACAAAATAACACTAAATTTGCATTTTTAATTCAATTTCTGTTTTTATCGGGTAATTGAACATTTTTCCAAAGGCGACATAACAAAAATGCGAAAAATTTCAAATATCTCGAGAACGGTTAGTCTTAGAGTAATAGAGTTGTTCTTATTCTTTTCCTCGTCAAAAATTATGTATAAAATAAGCATTTAATTGATACATTTGAACATACGTAGTCTTTTTTAGATTTTGTCGATTTTTGATGGGCCATTTCGTAAAACAAGAAGGTTGTTATTTTCCGAATCGTACCAAAATCTAATCAGCACCAGGGTCGCCCACAAGTGACCTATGTACCAAATTTTATGAAATTCAGTTCATTAAGTGAGTTAGAGCGTATAAATACAATTTTTGTGACCCATTTCGTAAAAGAAAAGCAGTTTCTTCTTTTTCGAATCGTATCAAAATCTAATCAGCACCAGGGTATCCTAAAAGTGACTCATCTACCAAATTTTGTGAAATTTGGTCAAACTGTTTTTCAGTTAGAGTGGATGCAGACAATTTTTCAGGCCCATTTCGTAAAAAAACGCAGGTTCTTTTATCCCGAATTGTGCCAAAATCTAATCAGCACCAGGGTAACCCAGAAGTGACTTACCTACCAAATTTTATGAAATTCAGTCCATTAGTTTTTGAGTTAGAGTGGATACATGCATTGCACAGACAGACTCACAAACACACAGACTCACAGACATACAGACACACACACAGACGTCATTCAAAAAATAATTTTTTCGTATTCTAGATGTGTCAAAACGTGTAGATCCGTCGAAAACTGCAGTTGCGATTTTCGACATGATTCCAATACTTTCCTTATACATTACCATGTATTGCGGGGAAAGTAAAAATACTTGATTTGGTGCATACTACTACCTCATAAAGTGTGTCCCATCTTTTTTTAATCACTCTGTAATTAAGGAAAACAATGTACCGGAATATAACAAATTCCATAAAAGAATCTAACTTTAAAACTTTATAGCTTAGTTAAAAAAACTTTATAAATTCCATGCAATGTTTCCAGACGAAAATCGGGCTTAACAACTTCCACTTTTGTTATATCTTCCATATAACTTTTCTGAGTATAGGCAATCAATCCTTTAAACTCTTTCATGTTAATTCTTCATAAACATTTCTTGTAATAATTTCTTCTATGCTCGTCGAAGGGCAATTTTCGCATTCATAACAGGAGTTCCGCAATACCTCACAACCCCTCGCCACAATCTTCGCCAACATGCGCTAATTGTGGATGGTTTTATTTAATGGAGGAATTGTTCAGAAGACAGTCGTATATGTTGTATTTTTTTCTGCTTTTGCTCAATGTCAGAATTTGAGTTCTTCTGAAATAATACAGCGTGAAAACTGCAATCATTCCTCGATCTAATGTCTGTATGATAAATGTGATGTTACATGCCTCATGTTGTTACATGACAATTACATGCGTAATTGTTGACTCTTATAAACAATTAAACAAAATAATTACGAAAATTAATTTTTCATGATAACAAATTTTAAAATTTTTAACTGATTATTAATACAGATTATATTCAATTTCTACCGATCCGGTGGTCGAGGGGTCAGGGTCATGCGTTTCCGTCTGATAGCTGGATTGCCGGGTTGCGGCTTCAAATCCCGCCATTGGGTAGCCTCTATAAAAGTGAAGCTGCAAATCTCCTCCCCTTCGCCATGGGACATCCAGGGGGACGTGGACGTGGTGTGGACGTGGTGCGTAGGCGCCCCTTCACCACGGGGGAATTAGTAACGAACGAACGATATTCAATTCCTTATTATTATAAAACGTAACCAAAGCGAAAACAATCTTATCGCACTAGGAATGAAATTCGAGAACGTTCGAGAGTTGCTGCTAGGTTATTAGAAATATATCCATCAAACATAATTTATGGAGCTTGTATAAATGCTAGATATTACCACCCGCGTTTCGCATATTCAAAATGGTTAGTCTATATAACACACTAAAATCTATATAACACAATAAAATTTGTGGATAACTTTTCTGAACACAGCTCCGGATGTAATTACATTGGCGCTGGAAGCACATCAAATCTTACTATCCTAAATTTTTTTCCACTTTTTAATTCGAATCGTTTACATTATGTGTGCGTATCTTATAATATACAGAAATTTTGATTGCGAAAGAGCTAAAGAAAAGTGTTGAATTTAGTTTTGCACTAACAGACTTTGCTCGCTAGCGGTCACTAAATATACGACAATCAGTTTTTGTACTAATCATTTGTTAGAAAGTTCTGTGTTCCCTCTGCGTGGTTTTGTGTTGCGATACGTAGCGTCTAAAAATAATTTCTATTTTTCAAGTGATATGGATTTTTATTTGGTTGTTTCGAAATGTAATTGGTGCTTGAATTTAAAGAAAATTATTTCATATTGTGACCTAATTTCAATAATTACTTAAAACATGATTCTTTTAATTAGAAGCCCTCTAATTTCCCCTTGCGCCTCTTTACTTGAAAGGAATTTAAACACATGCATAGCAGGTAACAGTCAGAAGTTGCAAGTTGTGAAGAAAGGTTGTGACAGATTGTGAAACGCATATTCTTCCTATTCTCTGCATTAAACTTTGGGGGTTGATACCTCCAGGGCTCTATCAGACCAATGTTTTTTCTATCAGACCAATGTTTCCTCTAGAACCTTGTAATACCAGATATTTGCTACTTTGTATGCGTTGTTTACTGGCGATCTTCACCAGAGAGCAGCAGTTAAGCCGGCAGAAATTAATGTTCACCAAACTGCATAGCCATGGATGTAAATATAACTGCAGGAATTCATTACATTGCAGTCCTTACTCCAATGTTTTGAATTGGAAAACCAATCAAATATGAATATTTATACCTTTCTTTATAACATGACGTTTTTTGGCGTTTAGCTTTGGAGGATTGTATTTTGCCACCCTAGAAAATCTGTCGCCCGAAGCTAGTGCTTCTTTTGCTTCTAAGGAAATACGGCACTGTCGGAAACTTTTCAGATTTTAACATAAAAATGACACACATTTTATAATCTTCTGAACATGTTAAATGGTAAAATATTTTATATCTTATTTCCACAATTAGAACAATTAGAACAATTGCATCGAGTTATATTTATAAATTTATTTTTTTTAAAGTGTTAATTGTTACCAGCGAAAGGATGTTCAATTGATATTTTATTATTTCTGAAAGACAGATTGGGGTAAGTTTTTGTTTTAAATTCCTTTTCATCGTTAACCCGGATTTGAATTTTCTAATTTTTCGATGTTTCAGTTTTCTGTAAGCTGAAACGGATCTAATGAGACTAAAACCAAGATTCTAGATGTGGGTGGAATTTCTCGATAATTTAGAATACTGGTTTTGAGTTTTTAGCACTTTCCAATATAGTTGTTCATTCATTCTGTCTGTCTGTCGTTCGCACGATAACTGCCGTAAAAATGACTTTATTAAAATGAAATTTTAGTATGTTGTTGAGACGTACTGTGGGACATATGGGAATGTTAATGAAAAATATTATCCACTTAGTTTTGGATTGAACCCGGGTTGAAAAAGTGAAATACAATGAACCTTATGGGAACCAATTTTTCAAACACTTTTTAAGCAAAATTAAAATTCACGAACTGTTTAAAAACTTTTAGGAAATATTCAAATTATCCCATAAAATGCATAAAAAATTTCCGCAAAATATGTTCGGTAGTTTCTTAATAAAAATTAAAATAATATTTACACTCATATGATGTGAAGAGACCACGTGACACACTTCAAAATAAAGTATGGCATCCATATTTTTTTCCCCACTGTAAAAATCGTGATTTTTAAAGTTCTTTTACATTTATATTTAGTGTTGCATCCGTCCTGAAACGACTTTATTTTTGCGTAATTTCTGCGCATCTATATACTGCGCCCACGCAATTGCAATATTTTTGAGTTTAAATGATCATCAAACTTTGATTATTTTTGCAACGAAGCCTAATTTTAATGGATGCAGTATGTAAACAAGTGATTGTAAGATGCGTTGTATAAAAATTGCTGAACTTTTTTTCACGCAAAATTGTTTAGCTTTGGAGTCTGGAATAAAAGTGATATAAATGAAATTATTATTGCTTTTAGAGAGCCAGACGATTCATATTTCGATGACATCATTTGAATACCGTTCATTCATTTTGATAAAGTTTTAAGTTTTCAAATGTAATAAATTATTGTAGTTCTGTGATAATTAAGAAAATATCAGCACTGAATGTATCGCATTTTAGAGATGGGATGCATTCAACGGATTGCATTTCATTTGGAAAGTGCTTCATAATCAATGCTTTATCCAAGAATGACTTTTCTTGTTTATTATTCCTTCGAATCTAAACCCTTTAGGCGAATTTTTCAAATTATTTAAATTTCCCGTTGACTTAGAATATTGGATGGAACGAATGAGACTAAAACCGAGATTCTAGCTAGAGCGGAAGTGCTCGATAATTCAGCAAATTGGTTATGGGTTTTTGATTTTTCCTCCAAATCGCCACCTCTAATTAGAATTTTTCGAAATATTAAATCCTTCCATTGATTTAGAAAATGAGACAGATCGAATGAGACCGAAAAGGAAACTCGACTTGAATGGAAGTGTTCTATAATATTGAAAAGAGGTTTTGTGCGTTTTGATTACCTCTTTTCACTGTTATTCCGAATTCAAATCTTTGCCATTTTCGATTTTTCCCTTGACAAGACTAATTAAATGACACCAAAACTATGTGTCTAGCTACAATAGAAATTCCGAATAATTTTGATACACCGACCCCTCAATACGTTATTCAGTTCAGTGCATTAGATAAAATTACAAAATATTCCATGGGGAAATAAATAAAATTGGCATCACGTCTGATTTCAACCAGCAGAAACAACAAGCACATAGCTACAATAGAAGGTCTTTTATTTCACTTCTTTAAGGTCTTTAGATAAATATTCTTTAGGTCTTTAGATAAATAGGTCTTTAGATAAATTCTTTAAGGTCTTTAGATAATAGAAGGTCTTTTATTTCACTTCTTTTCGTACAAAACATTAAAAGGCCAGAGCGCTTTCGAGCGTAAATGCGCTCTTCATCAGTGGCTACATGGAAATAGGAATGATCGTTCATATATAGACCAGAAAAGGTGACAAATTTGCATAAATACAATTATCAATAAACTTACGTTTGCCCCATTTTTAAAAAAAAAATTGTATTTGAAAATTCTGTAATAAAATTGTAAATTTTTACTGTTCTTTTCGGGATTTATGCTCGATTTTTTGAATCTGTGCAAAATGTTTTGTATTTTTGGATTCTCCTCACGTGTTCCCCTCTCACATGCTATCTTAATAAATAATTACTAGGAAGAATAGTCAATGTATTGGAATTGAATAGGTATTTTGTATCTTTAATAAATGTTATTGTTAAGTTTAAATTGGTCTAATCTTTTTAATAATTAATAATATTCCTTTACAGGACTCACACGAAAAGTAAAATAATTGGAGGGTTTATAGCGGCACAACGTAGCAATGTACATTAATATAATTCCACTATATGAGAATAACGGCCCTGTCTTTAATGCTTAATAATAATTAATGTTAATTTCAAAGTTAAACTTAACTTTAACTTTCTACGTTCCACAAAACGTAAGTTTATGGATAATTGTATTTATGCAAATTTGTCACCTTTTCTGGTCTATATATGAACGATCATTCTTATTTCCATGTAGCCACTGATGAAGAGCGTATTTACGCTCGAAAGCGCTCTAACCTTTGTAAGTCTTGTGCGTCTTAAAGAAGTGAAATAAAAGACCTTCTATTATAGTTGTGTGCTTGTTGTTTCTGTATTCCATGGGTTTTGATTATCTCTTCTCGCTATTACTCTGAATTAGAATCTTTGGTATTTTCGTTTTTTCTCTTGATCTCAAACTTGCGACGGATCAAATGACACTCAAACAGATTTTCTGGAATATTTTCGGCTATGGTGGAAAGTTCTTGATAATTTTGATACACCAACCTGTCACCGGCCGCACATATTGCTACCGTAAACCCTAGGGTTGGTCGTGTGGTCTGGGTCTTCAACACCAACCTCTCAATCATTCAGTCTGTTCAGTGCATATTATATAGATATCTTTCAGTAGATAGAATTACAAAATATTCAGTGGGTTTTGGTTATTATTTCGTACTGTTACTTCAAAGTCGAATCTTTGGGATTTATTTTATTAACACTTTACAATAAAGTTGAAAAGTGTTTATGACTTTGTTTATTCATTCTGTCTGTTTGTCTGTCCGTTAGCACGATAACTGCCGTAAAAATGACTTTATCAAAATAAAATTTTAGTATGTCGTTCAGACGGTCTGTGGGACCTATGGGAATATAAATGCCACCCAATTAGTTTTGGATTGAACCCGGGTTGAAAAAATGAAATACATTGAGCCCTATGGAACCTAATTTTTCAAACATTTTTTAAGCAGATTTAAAATTCACAAATTGCTTCCAAAATTTTAGGTAATATTTAAATTGTTCCATAAAATATATAAAAAAAAATTCAGCGAAATATATTTAGTAGTTTTTTAAATAAAATTAAAATAATAATAACACCTCTTATATGAAGCGATCACGTGACCATGATATAAAAAGATCACATGATCCACTTCAAAATGATGTTTGGCATGCCATCCATATTGTCTCAAGATCGTGATTTTTAAAGTTCTTTTTAATTCATATTGAGTGTTGTATCCGTCCTAAAACCACTTTATTTTTGGTTAAATTCTGTGCATCTACATACTGAAACAACGCAATTACAATAAATTTTAGTTTAAATGCTCATCATATATAAAAAAAATTCAGCAAAATATATTCTGTAGTCTTTTAAATAAAAATTAAAATAATAATTACATCTTTTATATGAAGCGATCAGGTGACCACTCTATGAAGAGATCACGTGACCCACTTCAAAATAAAATATGGCATCCATATTGTGTCAAAATTGTGATTTTTAAAGTTCTTTCTAATTCATATTAATGTTGTTACTGCAATTGTGATGAATGAAATGAATGGGAAAATATTTATGAATGAAATGCTGCTTTTATAGAGAGCGCCAGGCGTGTTATTTTTTCTATGACGTCATTTGAATGAATTTCAGTTGTTTTCGATGAAGTTTTCAAATATAATAAATTATCGTAGAAGTAGGATAATTTAAAAAATATTACCGAGGAATGTATCGCATTTTAGAGATGTTTAAACCAGGCAATTTATATTTCAATGCTGTCATTTGAATGAAGTCCATTTTATTCGATGAAGGTTTAAGTTTTCAAATATAATAAATTAATGTAGTATTGTGATAAGTTTTAAACTATTACCGAGGAATATATTGCATTTAAAAGATGTTTAAATAAAATTGCATTGAAGTTGGAAAGTGTTTCATAATCAATGCTTTAAGCTTGATTGATACTTCTTGTTTTCTTGATCTCGAAGTTTAGACGGATTAAATGACACCCAAACCAAGTTTCTAGATATAGTGGAAGTGCTCTATAATTTTGATACATCAATCCCTCAATCAGTTTGGTGCATATTATATACTATATATAATTACAAAAGATAATAGATATATTTACAAAATACAGTAAATAGAATTACAAACTAATCATTGGGAGTAGAAATAATCAGCATGAAAACAAATGAAAGCCCCCTCCCCAAATATGTACTTATTTATTTGAACAAAACATCGAATGTAATATACCATAATTGAAAACGTTATGAGGATCAGAAAAAAATCAAAGCACCTAACACCAAATTGATAACGAAACCACTGACCATCTCATAATGGACTACAAGAGGTTCACGGAGTGCAGGTTGGGTGTTGCTCTCCTAACCACCTGATTTCCAATATTTGTAATTCCATTAAAAACTCAAATTCAGATTTTAGACCCCACATACAATAATTTCTATATACACATGTTATATACATATTATAAAAAGTAAAATTATTTAATTTAGCAATAAACATCCGTTTTCTGGCGTGTTTAAAATAGAAATGTAGATGTAAGAAGAACTACATATGCAAAAAGGATTAACGATGCCATTGAACCACTGCTGTTATAGTATACAAGTTTTTAGAGCTTTTATGGAAGTTGTTTACATTTTTACGAGGACGTATAAGGCAATTTTCATGGGATTGGGAGGAAGATAAAACAGACTGCAGGACGCCTCCTTTGTAAATTGTTGTCAACCTCATTGTTACGAAACAATCTAGAGTATGAATATAATGAATGTAGATGGAGTAGGGATTTTAGGACGCTTTTTGCAATTTGGATGTAGGGATTCCATTTTTATGTGGATAATTGCTTCCTCATGACAAAGTCACTAAAACCCTTTAGTGACTCTTAAGAAATTATTTATTTTGTGTCACAACTAGAACGAATTACTGGGCATTACCCGGGTCATAAATAAAAGGCCCACCCACGACTTAAAAAATATAGATACAGATAACACTACTCAATTTCCGAATGACATGCTCTTTAAACCTCCCCTTCCAATCGTCTCACTTTTCTATGAATTCCGCAACCATGGAAAGCAGGGGTGGGGGTTAAAGCTCGTTTGTGTAGAAGAGAAAGTCGGGTTTAAACCCCACAGTGAGTTGGGCATGCGCAGTTGACCGAAAAGAAAATCCACCTTGCTTCATCATTTACAATATGTACAATTTAATTTTTTCTGCTTTTATTTGATAAATCTAAAAAAATAAAACAATGTAATATTTAAACAATATTTTTCTCAGAATGCGAAGACAAACTAAAGATCTTTGTAAAACTAAATAATTATGCTAATATTATTTTTTGGATGCGGCAAAATAAATAATTATCAGATAACTTAAAAAATGCAAATTTATATATTTCTAAAATAAATAAATAAATAAATAAATTATTCTACGCATACGATTCAAACATCGTTAGGAAGAACGCACTTTGTTCTTCCCCGATGGAAAGATGGAAATTCTGTGAAAATATTTTCTGTTGCTAAGGGAAGGATTTGTCGGAAAATCGTCCAAAATCGTGCTAAAATATAAAATAATAATTCGAATTTTAAAAGAATCCCACCGAGGCGTATTTTACCGGGTCTTAAAGTACTTCTGTACAAAATTTCCTGGCTGTCCAATTTTTTATTACAGATGATAAACACATACAAGCACACACCAAAGGGTATGTTATATATAATATCTTACTACCAAAAGTATTTCTGGAAAGGTTCCTTTGAAATGTGTTGGCTACTGTTTTAAACTATATGGTCAATAAAAATTTACACTGTTCCAAATTTTATTTATGTGACTTTTCTCTTTAACTCAATACATCTGTCTGAAATTATTTGATCTCTGAGTTGCAGAATTGATCATGGTCAAATTGACAATTACTTCATGAGCGTATTATTTGTAATGTGTTTAATAGTATTTTTGTGTCTCTAATATGATCGTAATTTATTATTCAAAAGGAGTTTTAAAACTGTCTGCTTTTTTATTTAAAACTAATGTTCCTTGGAATGGGGATTTTTAATTATTTGAATTTACTTCATTTTTTATATCCATCCCAACTGTTTTCAAAGTGTATTTGTTTTTGTATGTTTTCTGTCTGTTTTGTATTTCTATATATATTGTCTTTGTTTGTGTAATGTTATTTCTGTGTTTTTCCGACTGTCCCCTGTAATTGCTCCATACTCTTTAGGTAAGCTGGACGGAATAAATAAAAGAAAACACACACACACACAGAGAGAGAGAGAGAGAGAGAGAGGGAGAAATATATTATTTTATGATGTAAGATACATGTAAAATTATTTCATAAGTTGGGGTGGAATTTATACTAGTTTTTGTTTGTTTTCTTGGTGTTACATCCTGTTTGGAATTTGCATTGTTCTTTTAATGTTCTCTTCTTTTCTCGACTTTTCTCCAACGAAAAAAAAAAGAACACTTCTTTTTACAGGTAACATACTTGCTTAGAAATCTCTTTTAGAATAATTTGTTCTTAATTTACCAGGTACATCAGCAACTGTAGAGAAATTACTTCCGTGATTAAAATAATTTGATGTCGGAAGCACATGACTTTCTCTGCATAATGCAATGACCTTACACCCTAACAACGAAATAATCATGCAAAAGTTCACAATGTTTTTAGCGCTGTAATGAGCATTAATATTTGGCGCTTTTCTTGATCACATTATGTATAAAACTACTTCGAAGTATATCTATTTAACTTACGTTTAGTGCAAACCTTATTTGATAATTAACCGCTATAAAAAGTAGCATTCGTTAAGCAATACAACCTATATATTAGAAACGATTATTTATTAGAATAAGAAACGAATAATAATTAGAATAAGAAAAGAATAATAATTAGAATAAGAAACAATTAATAATTAGAATAAGAAACGAATAATAATTAGAATAAGAAAGGAATAGTAATTCGAATAAGAAACGAATAATAATTAGAATAAGAAACGACTAATAATTAGAATAAGAAACGAATAATAATTAGAATAAAAACCGATTAATAATTAGAAACGAATATTTCATTATAAAACCGATGGTTTCAATTTTATTTCATAGATTCTTAAAGCAAAAAATCTATTTTCTAAATGCTTTTCTCATAGGCCAATAATGTATTTAACTTTTCGTTATTCAATTTGGAAAGACATATCTGTTCCTTTGTCACCCATCTAATCATCGTACATAAAGTCGCCTAATGTATGCATGAATAAATAAATTAATTTTTTATTGTTACAGATAATGTGGATTATAAGGAACATAATTGAAGATATATAATTGAAACTGCTCAATATTTTCAACTTTCGAGACAATATGATGTCCATTCAAGTTTGCATACGCACAGTAGATTTTACAGAATCTGATGCCAGTATTGAGTTGAACATTGTCAGCATACATTCTAACAACTTTTCTGCTTTTTCGATGTCTACGCTAAAATCTCCAACTAATATGAAAGGTATATTAGGATCAGTGAAGTTCTTCGCTATTATACTCACCATATATCTGAAACTAAGATTTCAATCCAGTATCCAATTATATATCCTTATAGGGCTTTGAAAGAACTACCATTTAATCACTTACTGTTTATAGCTAACTTTTAGTCTTCGAGGCATAAGTCATTACAAAGGTTAGAAACTGGAAATATTCAATCTTCTTCAAGTTGACAAGACGATCGTTCGAAAAGTATAAGAACTTTCTTAAACAAAGTATTGTTCCAGAAACTGCATTTCGGACAGAGCATTTTTGTCGCTTACTATTTATATCTACTCTTTATATAAGATATTTTGAGTGGGCAAAGTGAAGCAAAAACTCGGTCGGACAAAATGTGCTTATTTATTTCGAAAAAATATTTCGAAATATAAAAAATATTGAAATTATTTTGTATATGCATAAATTGTACCCTATCTCCAACATAACACGTAAACATTGTCTGCATTTAAATCATCTAGGTTCGGAGATATAACTGTAGGTTCGGAGATATAAAGTGTTTCTATTTTTCAGATCGTTACGATTTCGGCCGGACGTAGACGTTAGAAATTATAGACAATCCTCAAAGATATACTAATACCTAACACAGTTTTAGATTAGAGATAAATACTCCCAATAAACTTTTTCTATCAGCCGGGCATCAATTACATAACCATTTTCTGTTCATAAAGGTCAAATAAGTATGAACAAATTTCCCTTAAATTAAGTAGCTCCTGTAAACTTTATTTTTTTCGATCCAGACTGTTCGACCTACCCGGAGGTGTAAGGTTTCTTTTTGGTAAGCCACTGCAGTGCCTCTCAATTTAGATCGGAATTCAGTGCGGGTGGTATCCACAGGGAAGTACCCTCTTTTCCTTACCACCAACGTTTCAAAAAAACTTTCGGACCCACAGATGTAACATGCCCATCGGCGTAAAATGGGGATAGTTTGAGCAGAACTGGAAAGCGAACTCTAGTCTCCCGAGTGTAATCCCACTGCTTTAACCACTGCCAATCCGGTCCCTCTTCAATGTTCTAAAGAAGATGGCTCAGAGGACACTGTCATCGATGACAGTGCGTCGATGCGTGAAGAACGTTTTCGTCTTCGACCCAGACTGTCTGACCAACCCGAAGGTGTAAAGTATCTGTTTGGACGGCCGGGACAGTGCCATCCAATTTAGACCAGAACTCAATGGGGACAGCATCTATATAGACCGAACCTTGCTTCCCCTACCACCAAATTTTTTAAAGGGCTTACAGATCCACATATTTAACATGACCGTACTCTTAGTGAACACGGGGACAGTTTGGGCAGAGCCGAGAATCGAATTCTGGTCGTCCGAGTGCAATCCCCCCAGCTCTAACCACTAGACTGTCCCATCCCGAACCTACAGCTTAAAGAAGGTGTCTCACATGGCATTGTTATGGACCTACAGCTTAAAGAACATGTCTCACATGGCACTGTCATGGACCTACAGCTTAAAGAACATGTCTCACATGGCACTGTCATGGACCTGCAGCTTAAAGAAGGTTTCTCATATGGCACTGTCATGGACCTACAGCTTAAAGAAGGTGTCTCACATGGCACTGCCATGGACCTATAGCTTAAAGAAGGTGGCTCACATGGCGCTATCATGGACTTGAGCTTAAAGGAGATTTCGTAATTCTCAGACGTCCATACGTATTTACGCCCCATCATCGCATCCAGGATTCGATGCCGACACATGTAGCAAAGACAGGGCGCTGGTACCCCTTGCTACACAAGCAAAATAAACTAATTAAAGTGCGTAAATATTTACCAAGGATAATTATTCTGCTCGTAATATTTTAATGTTTAGACAAACAATATACAACCGAATTTTCTATTTAACTTTAATGTAAATAAACACACATAATGCTTCTAATAACTTAATTTCTGAAAATAGATTAGAGTTGATTGTGTTATATTATTGACATAGTATTGACAAAGTTCTGTTATTATTTTAACTGTTCGTTGTCAAATAAGGCCACGTGTCATGTTTCAAAGAGAATGAAAAACTTTACTGTTAAAGTTATTTTGTTTACATTTGTATTTCTATTAAGAATTACTCAATAATTTTCCCGCATTATATCAAGCCCTAGTGATATTAAATGTAGTTAGCTAAAAAGGTTGCAGCGAGTTGAAAGCCAGGTGAACAATACGAAGATGAGTGTACTAAAATATAATTTTTAGAATATCAAATTATTATCATGTATTAAATTATTAAACATAAAAGTTATATCTGCACGATCTTTAGTCGGAAGTATGTATTTCAAAACACCCGTTCGAAAATTTCTAGAATACTTTGCACAGATGAAGTGGAGATAACTTCCGTGAGCAATAACAGTGGACATGTTATTGCTCACTATTTGGTGAAACCGGGAAAAACGATTCAAATATGGAGGTTTACAGAAATCATGTCTTTATTGACTCAAACATGGATATCTGCCTAATTCTCTTCAATACTTTGAGGTGTTGGAATGACAGTCTTTTTTTCTCTATTTAGAATATGGAAGCTGTTTGCACTTTACATTTCCGATCTAAATGAAACTTCAGATTTGAATGATCTTGCCATTATTATTTTTTTTCATTTCACTTTCCCTTCCTAGTATATGTAAAGGGAAAATATTGTGATGCGACTAAAAATCCGACTCTTGGATTTTGGTAAATTTACGCCTTGGTTTGATGTGTCTGCAAGATTTTCTTGTGTGCCACTTTTGGCACGTGCACCATAGGTTAGCCACCTCTGATCTAAGTTGTATATACTATACATGATATATTTTTTGTGCATGATAACCTTCTCTTTGTCGTAACATTCAATTAAATAAATCTGATGTGGAAAGCACATGACTTTCCTTATATGATGCAATGAATGTACTACCTTTACAGTAAAAAAATAATGCATAAGATCAACGGTACTGTGTTTTATCGTTGAACTGTACATTTGGCTAATTTCGGGATGACAACATGTAAAACTATTTCAAAGTACCTAATTAACTTACATTTCGCGCAACTCTAAATAAACAACCATTAATATCGATGTCATCCTCAATAAGCGATATAATCCTTATATTAAAATATTTTAATAATTAATTCATCAATTAGGCGTCATTTTCATTAATTTAGCGACATTTTTGCAATTTTGATGCTATTTGAGCTATTTTCGTCAATCTGGGGCAAAATACTGCCAAGTTGGCGATAATTTGCTGAATTATTCGCCAAATTCGCCAAATGATGTCATCAAATTTAGCGCATTATTTTACATATGAAAAGTGAACATATTTATTATATTTTTTCATTTTATGTGATTTTTTGATAAATTTCTTTAAAAAAATATGCAATATCTCGAGAATGGTTCATCTTAGCTTTCTAAAATTTATGCCAATCGTTTTCTAATGAAAAGTTACATAAAAATAACTATTTACGTAACTTTATTAAAGATTTTGATTTCTTTTTTTTAAATTTCACTCGGAAATTTAGGCGGAGTTCTGAACATTAGATTGCTTTTAAAAACAATGGGCTTCCAATATTAACAGATTGTAATTTTTTTATGAAATATCGTTCAAATCGCTGCATTCATTCGTAAGATATCGTCCCCACAGACTCAATGACACACACACACAGACACACACACACACCCACACACTCACACACACATACACAGACATCGCCTCAAAAACGTTTGATTTCGTCAAAAACGTGCTCTCCCGTCGAAATCCGAATTTGAATTTTTGACCCCTTCACAATTATATTACTTTCCTTATACATTATACTATGTATAAAAGGAAAGTATTGAAAAAAAAACCCGAGTACACCTCTATAACGGGTGTTGGACGGGTAAAGTTCGAAATTAAAAAAATTAAATCTGAATTTAGACTTTATAGATATTCCGAATCTCGAGTTCTTCTCTTAAGATGAGTATATTGTTATGGCTGGCCCATGACGAGCTAGCTGATTGATATTTAATCTCCCATACTGTATATATGTCCATAAACTGATTAGAAGACGGTATGAGTTGCTACTTAAAACAAATCTGATGTGGGCAGTACATGACTTTCTCTGCAGACTTATATACACGTTCTCTTCATTTTAATTAAATTTTATTCACTTTTAATTCAATTTTCGTTCTCATTTGGTAACTGGACTCATTTTCAAAGGTGAATTAGAGAGAAAACGAAAAACTAAAATATCTCGAGAAAGGCTAGTCCTAGTGTAATGGGGTTGGTCTTATTCTTTTCTTCGTTAAAAATTACGTACAAAACAAGCATTTAATGGATATATTTAAGCATACGTAGTTTTTAATTTAGATTTTGATGATTTTTGCAGGCCATTTTGCAAAAAAAGACAGGTTGTTCTTTTCCGAATCATACCAAAATTTAATCAGCACCAGATTATACTACAAGTATCTTATCTACCTTGTGGGTGCGGTAGCTCACTGGTCAGCGCGCGGGAATTGCACTCGGTAGACCCGGGTTCGATTCCCTCCGCTGGAAAAAGAAAAAACTGCCGCCGTGTTCATGCGGGGTACGATCACGCTAAACATGTTGGTCCGTAAGTTCTCAGGGGTGCGGAACTAATCCTCTTAAACCGAGAGGTAGGCCAGATCCGCACTACTGTCTCCAAGTAACTTATCTACCAAATTTTGTGAAATTTGGACAATTAGTAATTTAGCTAGAATGGATACATGAAATTTTTACTGACCATTCCGCAAAAAAAGGCGGATTCTGTTTCTACGAATCATACCGAAAACTAATGAGCACCAGGGTCTCACCCAAGTGACTTACCTACCAAATTTTATGAAATTCGGTCCATTAGTTTTTTAGTTAGAGTGGATGCATACATTGCACAGACACACAGACATACACACAGATACACAGACAGACGTCACGTTAAAAATAGTTTTTTCGTATTCTAGAGATCTCGATACGTGTAGATCCGTCGAAAACTCGAGTTGCGATTTTCGGCATGATTCCAATACTTTCCCTATACATTACCATGTATTGCAGGGAAAGTAATATGTCTATAAAAAATATTGTTTCTGAGGTTTCTGCCAGAGTCCATCCACTTTCCTCAAGGTCTGATTGGATACCGGGTAGACTACGGCATATCACGCGACTGGATTGTGGAATGATGTGGTCTATAATCATCCAACTTCATGGGTATAGGTCCGAATCTACCAGGCTCAGGTTAATAGCACTAATTCGCCATGATCTGCGAATTGGGGAACTAACGACCCTTAAGACTCAATATGAGAGGAGTGGTTCATAATTTATAAATTATTACTAATGCATGTTAAAAAAATTCTACTAGATATGCATTTCTGCGTTTTGAATTTCAAAATTTTATTTTTTTCACCGCAAGAACCCAATGCAACAATCTACTCTATAAAATTTGCATTATACACACATACACACACACACACAGATATATTATATATATATATATATATATGACCATGAAATAACTTTTCCTGTTTGGAGGCGTCTGCAGCTAAATCTAATGAACGAAATAAAACCAAATTTCAAATACAGACAGTGGAAGGCATGGGGAGATGAATTCCGGAAAAAAAAAAGTACCAAAAGTCGCCGATACGGGAGATTTTGGCGCTGTCAGAACGAGTGAATAATTACAATGAACACACGTAAAATGGAGTATTCAGAATTTCAATAATGTTTTAGTAATAAAAAGTGAACATACCATACAGTTATGAATGAATTTATGAAACTCACAGAAAATAATCTTCATAAATTCATTTATAACTGTATGGTGTGTTCATTTTTCATTACTAAAACATTATTGAAATTCTGAATACTCCATTTTGCGTGTGTTCATTGTAATTACTGAGTCGTTCCAACAGCGCCAAAATCTCCCCTGTCGGCGACTTTTGGTACTATTTTTTTTTCGGAATTCAAACAGGGAAAGTTATTTTATGGCCACCCTGTATATATATATATATATATATATATATATATATATATATATATATATATATATATATATATATATATATATATAAATTCAATAATGTTTGATTCGTGTGCAGGGATGCTTGAAACGTGTTCTGTCGAAGACTGGAATTCGAATTTTTGACCCCGTTACTATACTTTTCTTATACATTATACTATATATACAAGGAAAGTAATAAAATAGGTTGTCAGAAACCGTAGTTTATTTAAAAAATAAAAAATAAAACATGACATTTTCAACAGCTGACTGATCCACTGCGCTTTTTCTCTAAGGTTAAATTATTCGGACGGGGCACATATTCGAACTTTAATTGGCCAGATGACGATCTATCCAGCGAGCTACTAAGATGATATTCTTATATTTTATATAGTTAATATAGACCCTAAAATATCAGTAAAGGTGTTAGTCTTGGCACATCATCAGCATTAATTCTTGGTCCATTTATCAGGTGAAATGCATCTCTGTTACCTATATAAGAAGTTAAAATACTTAAGTCACGTATAAAGTTGATTTATATATATATTAAATTAAATAATGGTTATAGATATAACAAGAAATATAAAAATCGCATCAAAATATACCTAAGCTGGGTCTTGAACAGGGTCTCTATTGCCTAGATTACTTCTGCTATGGACAGCAAACCCTAGAAAATCATGATCCCTGTATTCCCAGATCCTGATTAAGCTTAAGATGCAGAATGGAATAAAATTTAATTTTACTAACCGATTTCGGAAGCGAAACAAACCTGCGTCTTCAGGGTAACTAACAACAAAGTGTTTATTCTAGTAAAATAAATAATGGTAAAATCAGTCGAGAGATAGCTTTTGATTTTACCAGTATCATCTTTCTGATTTTGCTTATCCTGAACAAGAAATCACTTTTTACTTCCGATTTCATTGATGCAGTTGTGGAGTCACCTACTTCAGCTTAAGGCATGTCTTGAGATGGATAATTATTTGTCTCAATACTATAATGTTCCCTTGGTTTTCAATAATTTTTCCTAGCATAGTCGTGACCCGGACACAACTTCGCATTTATAGGAGACCGAATAAAATCTCTATCCCGTATACATATGAAACGCTAACATAACTGTTCGCCTGTCTATTTGTTTGTCATGTTTGGCGGCAGACTTGGTGAACTTGAGAATATAGCTGCTATAGTATCGCCAACTTTACGACTTTAGGGAAATATCGCTAAGTTTATCGACAAATTAAAAGTCATTGTTTAAAAGTTTTCAAAAGTCATTATTTAAACCTTTTTAACTGAAAATCTATTTAACATAGTCATCAACGTAACATGGATGATAAAATAATACCATTACTTTACTATATAAGCAGGGTGGCCGCCCAGACGGTGAAGTGGATAGCGTCTTCGGGTGCTGTCTTGAGGGCTCGAGTTCGAATCCCGAATAAGGCATGGATGTTTCTTGCGGATTAAGTCAGTCTTCCGCCTTCTGGGTCCTCGTCAAAATGTGAAGCTGCACCCCCTTCGACCTTCGTCAGTGATGCGTTCTTGTAATAAACTTTGTTCTCTCGTCTTGTGTCTTTCTTCGTTCTTTCCTGCTCTGCTTCCAGCGTCACTGGTCCTGAATCGGCTCCGCCGAAACAGGAGGTCATCAGTAACAACAACAACAACAAAAAATATGCAGGGTGTACATAATTAAAGTTCCCTTATTCAGCGCTGCATACAGCCGTAACTAATTCATCGGAAAATTATGAAATTTTGGGTACCTCTAAATAAAGGGATGGGAAAGATAATTAGCAAAAAAAAATTAGTTGCACATATCGTCACTAGAGGCCGTATTACTGTAACTACCACACATGCAAATTTTTTCAACAACGTCACTTATCAGATGTGCCCTATAAAAGGGTAAACGATTCGAGGAAGAATTGTTTTCAATGTCTTCGGCACTCAACTAACTTTGAGTTTACAAGATCGTGCTTTGTTGACAGAACTCTTATCAAAACTGCGATTCAGTACCAGAAGCCTTGTGGAAATTTCGGAGTTTGAAGGGACTTCGAACAGGCGAATCACTTCTAAAGGACTTTGAAAAATGGTAACAAAATTTGAAGCAACAGGGTCTTTGGCTATTCGTACTGGAAGAGGAAGAAAAATAGTTTCTACAGAGGTCGTGGAGGAGGTTGCGGTTCAAGTGGAAGACGATAGAGCTTCAAACTTTATGGCCAGCACTAGTGTTCGTTGTGTCGCAAAAGTGTTGGATAGGCCATCTTCTACTGTCCATAAGATCTTCAGGAATATGTTGCGACATTATCCATACAAACTAGCAGTCGTTCAGCAGTTGCTTCCACATGATTTTGACGCACGAATAACATTTTCACTATAGTTTCTTGCTAGCTGTAAGGTCGTTTCTGAATGGCCTTGAAACATCTTGTGGTCATCTTGGAACATCTTGTGGCCAGACGAAGTGCATTTTCATTTGGACGACTTGATGAAGTTGCCGAATTTGGGCTGCAGAAAAATTCCCGATCGATCCTAGAGGCTCCGTTACATTCCCCAAAAGCAACGGTATTGTGTTGTTGTTGTTGAGACCCAGACCGTCCGACCTACCAGAAAGGTGTAAGGTAACTGTTTGGACGGCCGGGAAGTGCCACCCAATTTAGACCGGAACCCAGTGGGGGAGGCATCCACAGGGACCGTACCCTCCTTCCCCTACCACCAACCTCACGGAAGGACTTACGGACCCACATGTTTAACGTGATCGTACTCCGCGTGAACACGGCGGCAGTTTTGGCAGTGGCTGGAATCGAACCCGGGCCTACCGAGTGCAACTCCAGCGCGCTAACCAATGGGCTACCGCGCCCCAAAAACGGTATTGTGTGGATTTTTTGCATCATTTATTCTGGGTCCGTACTTCTTCGAAGAGTTAACTCCTCAGATCCAGTGACATGCTCTATCAACAGGAGTCGACATGAATCACTGTTAGAGAACTCAATTGTTCCGGCTCTGCAAGCAAATCACTGTCTTGACCGAGCAGTCTTTATTCAAGACAGAGCTACTCCACACATTGCATGTTGTGTTAAAAGATGTTCTCGAAAAACATTTTACAGAAGAAAGGGCCATAAGCCGCCACTTTCGTAATGTATGGCCTGCCCGATCCCCAGACCTAAATCCATGAGATTTTCGGCTCTGGGGATATTTGAAATATTTGGTCAGCCGTGACAACTTGAAAAACTTATCTGATCTTAAAGACAGAATTTCGTGTCGGGTTGGCTCAATATTTCGAGGCACTCAATGTGCTCGACTGTTGAACATGCCATTTGGAGATTTCAGAGGATAGCTGATAATGGTGGTCATCATATCGAACATGAGATGCTATAATTACAAGTCAATAATGTAGCTAATTGCCTAATTGTTTAAAAAAATAGAAATACGCCCTCTAGTGGCGATATTTGAAACTAATTTTTTTTCGCTAAATGACTTTTCCCATGCCTTTATTAAGGGGTACCCAAAGTTTAATAATTTTCTGATGAATAGTTACGGATGTATGCAGCACTGAATAGTAATTATGTACACCCTGTATAGCAATAAAAAAATTGCACTTAACATATGCCGAACATCATATATGAATCCGCGATTTGTGCTAAGTCTAAAATATTTGTTTCTAGTATTCTAGGCATTGCAGTCATTTTATTCATTTATATAAAGCCGTATATATTAAAAATTCAATCTATTCTTTACTGCAGTTTCGAGTTCGAATTTGTTATTAAACTTCTGCAATGCAATGAACTTAGAGTTCATTGCATCCAAATACTGCTTCTCCCGATAGGAAAACATTTTTCTGACGCTTCTGAGAAAAATACTATTGCGATTGAGCAACACTTTTAGCGCGTACTCATTTGAATTGATTTTATTTTGGGGAGTTTATTGAAAGTTGAAACGTGTGGCGTAGAGAAATTGGAGAATAAAATCTAAAATAAACTATTAAGTAAATGCGTGGATGTCAATACATACTGACAATTTGAATCAAAAATATAGGTTTTCGTTTAATCTTCCTAATACTCAATCGACTTTTGACATTTAATGTTTGGAAATTTGCAACAAATTTTATTCAATTTTCTCAATTTGTTTCGAAAACAGAGCTCTCGATGTAGACATTTTTTCCTAATATTTGAACAACAAACAGCTCGTGATAATTTCTAAATAATGGTGTCCTTACATTTTGAGTTAAGAATAATTAAAAAAAATCTGATGTGGGCAACACATGTCTTTCTTTATATAATGCAATGAATTTACTGCTTTAACAATAAAAACAATAAGTTATTCTTATAGTAGATATTTATATTCTTTCCAAGATATTGAATTATCGTCAATGAGTTGTTATTTTCATTGATTTAGACTCATTTTTATCCATTTGGCGAGTTTTTCGTTAATTTAGCAACATTTAAACAAGACATCAAGTTGGCGAAATTCCACTAAATTCGCCGCCAAAATCTCGCCAAGTGTCATGGACGGAGAAATAAGTTATTCTTACAGCAGATAAATGACTATTTGAGTTCAAATACAAAAATATTAATCAAAGTATATTTTTTCATGAATGGAACGAACTAGATCCACGAGAATGATGTCACCAAATTTATCGCATGATATTACATATGAAAAGTGAAAATGTTTCTTAATAGGTAATACTTTTTTTTATTTACATGATTTTTTGATAATTTTTTTTGAAAAATGTGTAATATCTCAAGAACGGTTCATGCTAGCATTCTGAAATATATGTTAATCTTTTTCTAGTGAAAAATTATATAAGAAGTATCTATTTGCGTGACTTTATTAAAGGTTTTGATTTTTTAATGATTTTTTCAAAATTTCCCTCGAAAATTTAGGGGGTACTGGATATTCGATTGCGTATAAAAACAATAGGCTTCTAGTATTCACGGATTGTGATTTTTGTACTAAATTTCGTTCGAATCGACCCATTAGTTCGTTAGTTATCGTCTCCACAGACTCAGTGACACACACACACACACACATACACACACACGCGCGCGCACACACATACTTTCACACACACACACACACACACCGACATTACCTCAAAAATGTTCGATTCGTGATCAGGGATGCTTGAAACGTGCTCTCCCGTCGAAAACGCGAATTCGAATTTTTGACCCCGTCACAATACTTTCCTTATACATTATTGTATATAAGGAAAGTAATATTTACGCATTTTAGAATAGTGGGTTTATTTTAATGTATTATCAATTTATCCATTTTTGAACAGAAAATGAAATCTCCTAAGAACTGCACAAATTAGCGTCATATATAAATTATGGAATTGCAAATTATGGCTAAAAGTGCATATTAAATATATATTTTCATAACAATTTTATACTTAATTATGTTTTTATAATGTTACTACTATTTCTCTTTTTCTTCGAAATTTTTAAGACTTTCCTCTTAGCTCGTAACCTCGAAAATGAATATGCTTCTGACGTCCACCACTTGAAATAAAGCATCCATCATTAGAATAAATGGTTGATTCGTATTCAGGGCTGAAATGGTTAAATCCACTACAATCCGAGAGTAGAATCTTTGACGCCATCAAAATACTTATCCTTTATACTATATACTATGTATCGTGGGGGAAGTAAACTGTTTCTTAGAGGAGCCTCTTAGATATTTTGGATAGGGATGTCTTGTTGTCTTGTGCTTACAGCGAAAACAACTGACTTTTTTCTTTTCAATAAAAACATGCGGAAAGAATGCTACAAAAGTTTTGTTAAAAAATTATCAAATGGAAAAATTTAAACAAAGTATGGAAAAATGTAGTTTTTATGTTCATATCATTCAGAAATTTTATTTTATAAAATTTTATAAAAAAAAATAATTTTTAACTTCACCAAGGTTCTGTTTTCTATAAAATTAAGCTATCAACCCTGCAACAAATTAAAAATACGATCGCTTGTCATTCGTGACGCCACGGACCAGGGAGGACTTTGAAAGTCGTTGCCAAAACACAGCGAGTTTTCACAATATTACAATTAAGAATTCTTTGTTAATTTTAAAGTGGCAATATTTCAGACGTAAACAACTTGCTCAGATATTTTTAATTGTGCTGTGCACGCCTTCATTAGGGATGTCCAAAGAGATTTAGTGATGTCAGTGGAGAAGAATAAAAGTCTCAGTTAGTAAATTTGGTTTCTTCAGAGAGCACGAGAACAAAATGCTCTCCATTGCCATTCCCGTGACATCACATGCTGAGAGTCGTGTAAAAAAAATTCAATCATGAGCGTGATAAGCAACCTATGATGTACAGCGCCATACTTGACATCGTTTATATAAAGTGTTTTAATATACAAGTAAAACTGAATCGTGTTCAGAAATACAGAAATAAAAGAACTGCCTTACTTAATTTTATTATCATCTATTGCCCCATTAAAAATTATGCCATTTGCATATTTTACATATTTCTTCATTCGCAGAGCTAAATTGGTCCCCGGTGTAAATTTCTTAAAAGAATTCACTTTTCGTTGACCTCGTTTTACTAAAGTCCTGAAGAATATTTAACGCAGCGTTTAGTTCAATTTCGGTCAACTGAAACCTCCTAACATTTAAATTTTGATTTTATTAGTCTATTAAAGATCATATCGAAAATTTTTAACCCAAACATTTTATGCAACAATTTTACTTTTGCTATCAGCTATTTTCAGAAGAACCTTGGAGTTTCCCAGTGAGTGTTCCCATCGGGGATGTCTTGGGACAGAGTTGGAATTTCCTGTCGCCTCTTCACTCTTAGGAATTCTTCCCTCCCCCTTTTGAGATTCTAATGCCCTGAGTTAGCCGACCAGTTGTGGACCGTGAGAAATGGCAAAGGACGCTATGGTTTTCTTAAAATAAAATAGGGCACCTGCAAGAGTGCTAGCGCCCCCAATTTTCGCCAACCCTTTGGAAGGTGCCTCACCCAATGACGCGGAAGAGCCCGGGCAAGTCACTGAATTTATTGGATTCTCACTCTATTGCGACCAAACGACAGCCATGGGGCCAGGCCGAAGGCGTAGCCCGATTCCCGGGCTAGGGGCGAAAAGTTCAGAGAGAAGGAGTTAGATTTCAGACGTGAAAGTGTGTGCATTTCAAAACGATCAAGTCTGGATTGTTGCTTAATGCAGTCCTAGATTTGGTAAATCCTTCGTCTCTCACACCGCTGCAGTCTGTGTTCCAGAGATTAGATTTTAATAGAATAAATTAAGTAATTTAATTATTAAAATGGGATTTTAAAACTTGAGAGAGGGAAGCAGATATTTGAAGATTCGGAACTTAGCGAACTTTAACTTTATTGTGTGATCACATGATGCATTTTCAAGGTACTCAACCTCGAGTTATGCTGAATAATCGAGCAAGTGGTGTAAATACAATCAACGGCTATTTTTAACAGTAATTTTCCAGCGGATCCACGCCGCAGGGGACATGCGATGTTTTCAAACTTCGTGGTCCATATCTGTGATTATAATAGGCATATCCGTTTGCAATTAAATTTTTGTTGCTTCTAGGCGTTTCAACTTTGCAGAGACATGACATAGATTTAATCTAGGCATTTAAATTAGAATAGAAATTTCCCGAAATAATTTATTGCAATGATGCTATCCTATTATGGTACCAGGTTGAAAGTCACTGCGCTCTCTAGAGCGGCACATACATTAAATGATTGCTTATGAAGGATACATGACTGTGTGTTAATTTTCCTTTTAGACTCACGTATGTAATCAATTTGACTACTAAGAAGGGTTGTTCGGAAACTTTGGTCAAACAAAGTATAAATTACACACAGCTGAGATTATGTCCTAGAATTCATGTAATACATGACTCTGCATCTACAAATACATTTAAAAATATCACTTTTCGTATGACTTACTAGCAGATAACAAACAGGCCCTACCACATGGATTGGTCTTAAAAATATTAAATATATTATATTTCTGTTCAAGATTCATGGCTAAAACTCACTGCTAAAGGCAATCCTTTAAAATGGGTTTAGTCACGAAATTGTAATGCTTCGTTAAAAGTGCATCTGGAATAATCATTTGATATGCCCTAACTTATTTTAAGAAAAACTATTTCCGATTTCTTTTCTCACGTAATAAAAACGCATTTGCATTTTAAAGAGAAATTTATTATTCCAAAATATGTTATACTTTTTAACCTTTTTTGAAAATCCGTTGAATATTCCACGTTATGGCGCTGAGAAATGTAAAAGATGATCGTGCTTTGCATTGACTAGTTTTATGAAAGTGCTTATCTTACATAATAAAAGATGGCTGTGTATGTGTGTGTCTGAGTATGTGTTCGGTCTGTAGCGGAAAATCTAAGCACCATACGGCCAGGAAATTAGGTGCACAGGTACTTCAGAACCCAACTAGGTGCACCTCGGTGTTATTTTCGTAAAATTCGAATTAGTTTTTTAGTTTTTTTAATCTTTTAGCTCGATTTACAACGCTTTTGGGTGACATTCACACAGATCGATTCCTAAGTGACCAAAAATATTATCACAGAGTTTCTATCTTGACACCATCGAACGATTAAAAAATTATCTTTTAAACAAATTTTGAACCCAATACACATGATTAATATATGAAATTTCGTAATTTTTAAAAAATATATATATTCTTTTTGAAAGCTCCCAGATTTTTATATTGCGATACGAGAAAATTGATGAGCAGTCCAATGTTTATAATTTACCACCAATTACCGTAAATATCACACATTGTTTCTAAACAAAAAATAATTTCCTCATCACATCTGTTTATCAATTATAAATATTCTAAGCGAGTAAAATCTTATGATCAGGGGGCAGTTTCTTTTGAAGTCCGGACCGTGCCGATTGAAGTTCTTGGATCATTCTCCAGCGCGGGACCGGATCCATTTTAAAGGTTGAGGGAAGTGGATAATTTGGGGATGAGGTATTTTTTATCTGCGTTTATTACCATTTCTTATTTTTTTTTATCATTTCTGCATTTTTTACCATCTGCGGTACGTTGAACATGAGGTTGAGGGATCGGATCCATTTTAAAGGTTGAGGGAAGTGGATAATTTGGGGGTGAGGTATTTTTTATCTGCGTTTATTATCATTTCTTATTTTTTATCATTTCTGCATTTTCTACCATCTGCGGTACGTTGAACATAAGGTTGAGGTATCGGATCCATTTTAAAGGTTGAGGGAAGTGGATAATTTGGGGGTGAGGTATTTTTTATCTGCGTTTATTATCATTTCTTATTTTTTATCATTTCTGCATTTTCTACCATCTGCGGTACGTTGAACATGAGGTTGAGGGATCGGATCCATTTTAAAGGTTGAGGGAAGTGGATAATTTGGGGGTGAGGTATTTTTTATCTGCGTTTATTATCATTTCTTATTTTTTATCATTTCTGCATTTTCTACCATCTGCGGTACGTTGAACATGAGGTTGGGGGATCGGATCCATTTTAAAGGTTGAGGGAAGTGGATAATTTGGGGGTGAGGTATTTTTTTTATCTGCGTTTATTATCATTTCTTATTTATTATCATTTCTGCATTTTCTACCATCTGCGATACATTGAACATGTTTGCGCATGCGTTTAAATCTTGCGCGTTTTCATATGAGGTGGAAATGCTGTTCATCCTTAAAACAAATGATTTTATTTTTAATCTTTAGTCGCACCAAAGTTCTTTAATATAAGATTGTGCACTTAGCTCCGCAACGAATCAAAAAGTTGTCAGTTTGACGCCATAGGGATTAAGTTTTGTCACTTGTGATGTCACTGTCCAGAGCAAACTTGGAGAGGAGTTTTCAAAACACGATAAGTTTTTGCATTATAAGCGTTAAATATTGTTTGTTAATTTTGAAGTGGCAATATCTAGGCGTAAACAATTTGAGCAAAGATTTTAAATTGTGCTGTGCGCACAGGACCCAATGAGATTTAGTGACGTCAGTGGGATAAGATGACAGTCGCAGTTAATAAGTTCATTCCCTATTGAGAATCCGAGAACAAAATGCGTGCAATCTCTATCCCCATGACATTATATGCACAGAGCAAAGTGAACACAATTATGTCAGTTATGTTCGTAAGAGCATCACGGCCCTTGAAACAAGTGTAATCACTAACTTGACATATTCCTGCCTTTTATAAGGAAGTTATGTTATTTGTTATTCTGCTTTAATTGGAGCAACTTTTTGGATTTAAAATTGTAAACTAAGAATTAAACAGGCATTCCAGGAAATCATTGTTTATATAAAATGTACTTTTAAAACATTATCGTACGTATGAACAATATAAAAAAATCTGATGCGGACAGCACATGACTTTCTCTGCAGACTTAAATTCATATTTTCTTTATTTCTTTAATAATTCATTATATTGAGTTGCACCAAATAACACTAAATTTGCATTTTTAATTCAATTTTTGTTTTTATTTGGTAATTGGACATTTCCCCGAAATCAGCGTAACAAAAATGCAAGAAATCTCAAATATCTTGAAAACGGTTAGTCCTAAAGTATAATGGAGTGTGTTATATTCTTTTCCTCTTTAAAAATTGCGTATAAAACAAAAATTCATTTGACATATTTGAGCATATATAGTCTTTTGTTTTCGATTTTGACGATTTTTGCTGGCCATTTCCTAAAAAAAGGCAGATTGTTCTTTTCCGAATCGCACCAAAATCTAATCAGCACCAGGATCGACCACAAGCGACTTATCAACCAAATTCTATGAAATTTAGTCGATTTGTTGAGTTAGAGTCGAAATATACAATTTTTGTGGGCCATTTCGTAAAAAAAGGCAGGTTGTTCTTTTCCGAATCGTATCAAAATTTAATCAGCATCAGGGTGACCTACAAGCGACTTATGTACCAAATTTTGTAAAATTCGTTCAATTAGTTTTTCAGCTACAGTGGATACAGGCAATTTTTGAGGGCCATTTCGCAAAAAAATGCGGATTTGTTTACTCCGAATAGTACCCAAAACTAATCAGCACCAGGGTCACATCCAAATGACTTACCTACTAAATTTTATGAAATTCGGTCCATTAGTTTTTGAGTTAGAGTGGATACATACATTGCACAGACAGACACACAGACACACAGACAGACAGACACACACACAGACGTCACTTTAAAAATTGTTTTTTCGTATTCTAGAGGTCTTAGAACGTGTAGATTAGAACGTGTCGAAAACTCGAGTTGCGATTTTCGACATGATTCCAATACTTTCCCTATACATTACCATATATTGCAGGGAAAGTAAGAAGGAATTTTTCATTTTTCTCAATAGCATATTTTGTATCCGTTTTATCCTTAATTAAGGGCTGTGCATATGGCTGCCATCTATAAAATTTACTGCAATTGTGGTAGCTATCGTATACAGTAGTGTACAGCATAGCATTTAATTGTGACAGCTATTGTATAGAGTAGTGTATAGTATTTAATTATGGTAGCTATCGAGTACACAAGGAATCGGCAACCTCGTGGAAACAATACTTTCTTAATACTATATTCTATAGTACGAGAAAGTAAAAATAATGCACACGAACCTTGTAAAATAGCTGCAAATCGTAATTTCGTCAAAATTTCTAACGCGAAAATTTACGAAACTAATACTTTCTCAAACAGCAGCATACGGAAGCAAAATCATATACTGGGCGTTTCAATATAGTTCATACCGCTTCGGCAATTGCTTTTAGACACATACTTCCAATTTGAAAGTTTGTTAAAAATGAAGGCTTTCAGGTTTCTAAAAAATATAAGGGTCTGTCTTTGTGTAGGGTCCACTCAGGGAAAAATTTCATTTAGAAAAAATTTCACGCAGAAACTAGTATAAAGAAACAATTAAGAACTACTAAAACAGACTTCAAAAACTAGAAAACTGGAATAGAATTTTCCCCCGATTCTTCCGATTTTCCTTGATTTGACGATTTCCCTCGATTGTTGACGCGTGCTGCAGGGTCGGGCTCCATATTGAAACCAGACTTCGCCTGAAATGTATCTGCGCAATGTTATTTGTAGCTGACCCCGTACTTTTAATAAGCAATGGCTCTTCAGATATTGCTATAATTGAACCGTTTTTTTTAATCTTTAAAGGGAAACTCTTTTTAATTGAGCTGATTTTACTCAATGGACACCATAAAAATTTAAACGACCCCCCTATTTATTTTAAAATTACATGAAAGAATTTCGCATTTAAATTTAACAGACTTTCAAATTGGAAGTGTATGTCTAAAACCCATTGCCGAAGCACAAAAATCAAGACCATCCATGCTGAAATACCCCGAAGAGCTTCAATATATTAAATAGGATTTTGCGTTTAGTTTTCAAATATCAAATTTCGAGAATAGGAGATGAAAATCAATTGATGCCATTGCCTTGCCGTTAACATGTACTTTCCTCGAAGCATAGCAATTTCTTCGAAATACTATCCCATACTGATATCAGATAAAGCCCCGAAGCTCTGAATTTCTGTCTACGTGATATTGGTTGAATATCAATAACTGTGCGTTATTAAATGTGCCTATTTAGCATAAATACCTGCTTTTTACTTTCTCTGCAATACATGGTAATGTATAGGGAAAGTATTGGAATCATGTCGAAAATCGCAACTCGAGTTTTCGACGGATCTACACGTTTCAAGACCTCTAAAATACGAAAAAACCATTTTTAGCGTGACGTCTGTGTGTGTGTCTGTGTGTCTGTCTGTCTGTTTGTGCAGATTTTGTATCCACTCTAACTAAAAAACTAATGAACCGAATTTCACAAAATTTGGTAGGTAAGTCACTTGTGAGTGAGTCTAGTGCTGATTGGTTTTGGGTACGATTTGGAATAAAAGAACCCGCCTTTTTTTTTGCGAAATGGCCCGCAAAAGCTTGTATCCACTCTAACTGAAAAACTACTGGACCGAATTTC